>CM074724.1:123063724-123636224 GCA_037306005.1 Rhinophrynus dorsalis
AGTACCAGTCTGGTATGCATTGCTGACATTACACATTTTTTCAGTACTTTGGATGTATTCATATGGGGCTTAGTGGCCCCATATCAATAAATCCACTGGTCACCTTATTTTAAAGCTTTTTTTCCCCTTCAATGCCTGCTTCGGCAGGTTAAAACATGCATTGGGGACTCTGCACCCAAAAATAGTAGCTCTAGTTATTCAGGCGATAAAGTGAGTCCCTTAAAGCAGAACTACCACCTGAACACAACTTTAGCGTAAATAACTCCCCATCTGGCGACTAGCTGCTTAGTAGTGCTAGTTGCCAGAATTATTACCATGACAAATAGATTTAGCCTTTCTTCCCAGGCTAACAGCATCACGGAACGTGGACATTTTGCCATAATCTTGCATCTTGTGGGACGTCATTATGGCAAGATGTCCGTGTTCCGTGATGCTGTCAGCCGGGGAAGAAAGGCTAAATCTTTCAAATTTGTCAAGGTAATAATTCTGGCGACTAGCGCTACTAAGCTGCTAGTTGCCAGATGGGGAGTTATTTAAAGGGATAGTAATACCTAAAATGTAAAAAAAAAATATGTTGTAGGGTTTATCCCCCTGAGTAAAACAAAAGTACTCCCACTGCTGAAAGATGTTTCATTCAAAAGTTATTAATTTTCAAAGTTGAGTTTTTTAGGTGCAATATCACATTGGCCTGAAATTTTACAGTGGCGCTGTTGCTACACCATCCTATGGAGATTTATGGTCCTGAGACCAGAGCTGTCCATAGGATCGTGTAGCAACAGCGCCACTGTACAATTTCAGGCCACTGTGATATTGCACCTAAAAAATTCAACTTTGAAAACTAATAACTTTTGAATTAAACATCTTTCAGCAGTGGGAGTACTCTTGTTTTACTCAGGGGGATAAACCCTACAACATATTTTTTTTTACATTTTAGGTATTACTATCCCTTTAAGCTAAAGTTGTATTCATTTGGTAGTTCCGCTTTAACACGTTACTGCCTAACACATATTATTGAATGGGAAAATCAGACTCCTTTTAATGAGTACAAATGGGCACAAACTTTAGCTCCCAACATGCTTTGTTTTCTGCAGTATTTTTTCATAGCACAGTTAATTGAATGGCTTACTGTGCTTAAAAAAATATTGTTGCCTGTTTTATTTTGATGACTCGGACAATTGAATCGAGGCCCTGTAGAACTCCTCTCTGCAATCTATCCTTAACCCACTTTACTAACCATGCACAGATATCAATTACCAAACTGAAGCCTTTTAATTTATGCAGGAACCTGTTGGGAGACATAGTCTCAAAGGCTTTTGCAAAATCCATGTATACATCAACAGAACACATTACTACTTACCCTTTCGTACAATGTAAGTAAATTAGTTTGATATGATCTAATCTTTATAAAAACATGCTGGTTCCTACAAATAATATTCTTGGTCGTCACAGAGTCCTGATTCCTGAATACTATTGGTTAATAACACAGTGGGCTGACCAGATCTCTCCTTTAACCAGGGACACATAGGAAATAGACATTTTCAGTACTTCACTGAAATCAATGCAGTCCTGCAGTATGCATTTCTCCTATGCGTCCCCGGTTAAAGGTGAGGTCTGGTCAGTCTATAACACAGGTCTATAGTTTCATGGTTTAGATCATGCCCCCTTTTGGGATTATGGTGCTACATCAGCTTTCCTCCAGTCAGAGCACACTACTCCAGATGATAATGAATCATTAAATATTAAGTATAATAATCTTATTACAGACCTAAGTTCCTTAAGTACCCTTGGGTGTATGACACCAGGCCTAAGTGCTTTATTCACCGTAACCTTTTCCAGTCTCTTTGTCCTCAGTAAGTCCTGTACATGATATAGGAAATTCTGATTATCTCTATTTACCCATAGACTGCCATTATTGCTTCCTTTGTATATATAGCAGAAAAGAATGTGTTCGAGGTGTCATTCATTGCCTTATGGTTGCTAATTAATTTTCATTGTTAAGAGGATCAATATCAGCTTTAATCTTTTTGCCGTTTATATGACCCTTCTTAGTTTGCTTGTGGGTGTGGAGTAATTTTCTTGAGAAACATGAATGGCTAGTGATGTGGTGTTTTAAATTGTTTTCTTCAGAGGAACAGAGGCACATGATTGGAAGGACTTGTGTCACTGGAGGATTTTTTTAATATGTATATTTTTTATTACATTGCACATTCTGATGATCCATTGCTGATATAATAGTGGGGCTACTGTATTTTTGATGTTGGGATGGTAGGGCTGTACTGGAGTACATGTGCAAGTGAATAAAGTGCAAAGGGTCCACCTCTCTGAATGTTTTATTTTTGTAAAGTGTTGAGTGTACTGTACTATATTGTGAATCTTTTGTTCAGTGAACCACAGGGTATCAAGAGAACAGTGACAATGTTGTATAGTAGGGTGATATTTTCAGGTGAATTTTGTGTTGATATATGTTTGGGCCTCTGCAAATGTTTGTATGAAGGGTGTTTTACATTAAAGTTAGGGATGAACAGCGAAAGGTGACCAGGCATTCAACTCCCCAGTCGTGGAGGAGAGGGGACAGACAGCGCAGACTCAGAGATGCCGTCTCTGCAAGATGTCTGCTTTGTTTCCCGATGCCTGTCTGCCTAAAAAGTTCTATTTTTCGCTAATGCCGCAATTGTTCTTGAAAAAAACAAGTAGGTATATGCATATCGCTATTATAATTAGGGTTTGGGGCTCAATATAAGATTGATGACAGTTCCGCTTTAAGTGTTGTTTTAATTTGTAATGGGATTCTGCAGTCTATTGGAGGGTTACGGTATTTGAGTGTTTAGGACCTCCTCTGTTCCATTTTAACAGTAATATTTGTCTATTTTGCATTTTAACCCCTTAAGGACCGGCCATGTGCACATGCAGCCGGCACTTAAGGACCACGGGCATTCAATTCAGGTCTCCCCGAATGGTGTGCAGCTGTGCAGGGAGCCCTGAAATCAACGACGTGCCACGACCATCATGGGTCCTTATCACACATTTTACCCATGACAGTCCTGGCACATCATGGGTCCTTAAGGGGTTAATTAGTTTGAAAAAGGCACTCACTCATGAAATTAAAAGTACATTTTTTTATTATCTTATTTGATGTTTGTTTGCCTTAGTACAGTGACTCAGTTGATGGCACAGTTACTTTAATTGACCCACCTGTACTGAAGCAGGGTTATCCTGAAAACATGTACTATTAGTATCTCTTGAGGACGAAGGTTGGCTACCCATGTAGTGGACAGTCTGCTTGTCTAAATGTATTTTTATTAACATGGATCTTGGCAGATATCACAGGTTTTAAGATGTCTTTCCATAGAACAAAATATTTCTCCACTGACGTACGTGCATAAATCAGGCATGATATATTTAGACATGATGATCCATATGAACTCCCTGATCTCACAGATCCAAATTGTGGAAACTATAAAGGGTTTATGAATGTGCTGAAAAAGTGTCGACTAGCAAAAATATAGTGCAAAAAAAGGGAAAGGCTTAGTGGTATCAACTATTATTGTTATGATAGGAAGTTTAGTAGATAGTCCAAGAATGAATATAGAATTAATAGAGTTGGAAGCCAATGAAAAAGTGTTTGAGGATAGCTTTTCTAGGAACAACTATGTTTGGAAAACTACAAAATTAGTTGAAACAGGTGAGAGAACACCTGAACTCCAGGATATTGTAATGGAATAGAGGAGAAAGATAAAAGTGGAAGAGGAGGGAAAGGTTGTCCAGAACATTCCAAAGCTATACACTGCTATGAATTCATTGGGGGCAAAAGGAAAGGAACCATCATATGGTTTAGCCCTTTGAGTGCCAGAGGGCTACACAATGCATTGCTTTGCAATGCATTGCATACCCCTCTGTCACTCAAGGGGTTAGAGCAGTGGTTCTCATCCTCGGTTTGGTGGCACTTTTGATGTGCCACATACATTCTGTTAAGGTGCCCCTTTTTCTATAAAGGCTTTGACAAAATGTGAATATTGACTTTCAAATGTATATTTATGTAAATGGCTATGTACAATGTGTTCATTTTTGTTACTCTGTTTGTGAATTTAAGAATAACTACATAAATATCGCCTTGACAAGTGGCATATAACATGTTAGGGTTGCCCTAAAAATTCCAGATTGTGGGTTATGAGATGTCTTGAGCAAAAAAAAATTAATAATCACTGGTTTACAGGAAGGGAATATCCCAGTGTGTTTATTTCCACCCTACACAGGCTATGTGCTGCAAGGCACCAGTTATTGTTTCTGAAGCATTTAATAGAAGGCAGATAGGTCCCCACAGGGTTTGCTCCCTGTCTTTATGTGGGGGACGGCAAGGATAATCTTCTGGAATTGGAATTGTGGGTTACTCTGGCAACACATAACTTTAACCCTTTGAGTGCCAGAGGGGTACGCAATGCATTGCTTTGCAATGCGTTGCTTACCCCTCTGGCACTCAAAGGGTTAATGATTTTACGCAGTCTTTCCAGAGAGGGGTTGAAAAAATCAAGAAGGGAGGCTTGAACTTAAGAGGAATGGATTCACCTTGTAGAGATGGTTCTGGGTCCTGTTCCTAAGTTTCAATACAATTATGTCTGACCAAGCAGGAAGAATAGCAGCAACTAATTTTATATCAAGTATAAAAAGAGATCAGTCAGTTTACCCTGAGGCCAACAGAGGGATCTTGTGTAGTGACACAAAGAATGTTGTCCACCAACCAGAGCTGCCAATGCTAACAGGGTCCCCAGCACATAGTGAGGGTCTTAGAAGCACTTCACAGACAATGTCAGGAATATGTGAGGTTGACTCAACCGCCACATATTTAGAAATCATATTACTGAGAGCAGATAATGGTAGACTGACCAATTGTACACTGAAAAGGCATGCGCAATCTCATCAGTAAGACCCTGTAGGAACCCAGTTCAAAAAGTCCCGTTGTACTATTATTTGTAGCTCTGCCTGTTTGTCTGGACACACCTGCTCCACTTACTACAGGTCTGCTATTGCTTATCATACTGACTACTGTCCTGAACATACCCCTGAGACCTATATCAAGCAGCTTCACAGACACTCCTATCTTGACTAGTGTTTCAGACATTTGATTCCTGTGTTCAGCATTCAACCTTGGCTTGAGAATCCTGGCCACACTTGTTTACCCCATGACCTTACCTTAGCTACATTCCTTACCTGATTTTGTATGCCAATTTGGACCCTGTGACTTTCGTTAGTTTGTGAGCTTCAAGCCCTATTTATTATCTGTATGAGTCTATTGCAGTTGCTGATGCTTTTATAAATAAGTAAGTGTGACCATCCTGGTCCAGGTCTGGCTCAACCAATCCTGGTTATTCAACCTTGTCAACAACATTTTGGATGGCTTGTAGTCACTGCAAGGTCACACTTGCAGTCAACACTGCTCACTAACAATGTACCCTAGTTTCACTGTCAAGCAGCTCTTCAGCAGCAACCTTGAGAGTTTTATGTTTGCCAGCCTGTGGCTCCCCAGCATCCCCACATCTCTGCAAGAAAGTAGTTGTGATACACTGCTTCCATTCTCTTCTATATCTCTTCTTGGCTTATATTTCTGTGTCTTTTCTGCCTAGGAGCCCCCTTCTGTCCTGAGGGTCCACCTCCTGTCCTGTTAGTCAGCATAGACCCATTATGCTTAGATGGGAAGTGCCAGTGTGAGAGGAAGACAGTGAGAACTGGAGGAGAAGAGATGTGGGACATAGTAAGTAAAGATTTGAAGGCGGTACGGCAATGTCAGATTGTGTGGAAGGCAGAAAAGCACAGAGGAGGAAGGAATGAATGTATAAATTGGGCCATGGAGACTATTTTCTTCTCTTAAATGAGAGTATGAAATCTAGAGACTGATTACACTTAGATAAAAATTGAGAATGATTTTAAGAGAGCATGTTACCAGACTTCAGCAGGGTTAATAAAATTAATAGAATATAAATAGTGCTCTAACGAAGTGAATAAAATGTCCATTTCTAAATCCAAGTCCATTAGTCCAATAATAGTAACAATAATAAAATAAACTCCTCTCTGCTCATTTATTTACTCAAGTCTGTGCTTGCTTGGAGAAAAGAAACGAGTGCAAGACAAAAAAGAGCCGAGAAGAGGAAAAAAAGAAAAGATGTAAGTGGTGTTAACTCCTTATCTGTTAAAATCCAAACAGAATATAAAAAAACTACATGGTCACAGAAATTACTTGGTCTGGAAACCAAACAGACTAAACAGTATTTAAAAGGATAGTAATATTTTACAAAAAAAGCAGCACCAATTAATCTTCATAGTATTTGGGCCATGGAGAGTGTTATTTTATAATGTCAGAGTTGTAGTTCAAAAATAATTTGAATTATAAAATATCCCCCTCCCGCCTCTTTTACTGATGTAACACTGCTCACCTCAGAGCAGCAAGATGGTCCAGATGGATCGCAGAGAGGAACAATCTTCAGTGAGCATAATGAAAAACCTGTCAAGTGGGACAGAGTTTTCCTTATGCTCAAAGTAAGAAGATTGTCGCTTACTGGGAGCTGTCTGGTCAAGAGACCAGATTCCAAATCTCAGGGGAGGCGGCTTACACTAGGTAAAAGGGATGGGAGGGGATACTTTATCATTCAATTACTCTTGAACTACAACTCTGACAGTATTGAAATAACACTCTCCATGGCCCAAATACTATGAAGAGTAATCGGAGCTTCTTTTTTGTGTGAAACATTACTATCACTTTAAACGTGAATCTTCCTTTGCTGCCAGATCTCACTCATGAGAACCCAGGGTAGTGGTGTCTTCCATGGCGGCATCTCCAGAGTAGTTTATCTGTTATCTGTCTCCTGCCTTCTGAGTCCCAAGCCTTTTTTCACACATTCAATCCATAATTAACCCTTTGTGCAACAGACATAACTCTCTGACACATAATAAATAACACCTACAGGGGCTAGATGTTGTAACAGTATTAGCAGTTGGGTTGCAGTGTTCTGCACTTCAAACAGCAGCAGAAGCACACTTAGCTAAAGTTGTGTATATTGTCCTGTGTTGCTGGTTAGTCAGTTATAGTGAGTGTGCTTGGGTAGGGTCGCACTTGCTATTTTTAGGCTATATCATCATGATGATTGCCCCCAGTCTCCACTTCTTCTGTATCAGAAGAGGAAGAGCATGAATTATTATATTGCAAATCAACGTCATCATTATCATCAATAAGTAGGCAAATGACATCATCCTCATCCACTTCCTCCCAGCTACCTTCATATTCCAGCAGTTTTCATAAAGTTTGAAATAGTTTCTTCTTACTTTTCCCCTTACGGGGAATTTTTGAGTGCCATACATGGTGTTCAACCTGTGGCTCTCTAGTTACTCTCGTCTGTCAATAATGACAGAGAGATGAGCTAGGTACTGAGGTGCACACTGGGGATTTACAAAGGGTCCAGTGTCAATGCATACTAGTTTTAAACAATCTCTGTGTCTAGGTGAGACAGAGCATATTTGAATTATGTATGGCTAACACTGGAGCCTGTGTAGATCCCTCATATGCAACACATCACTCTTGGTACCTACAGCCAGGTACAATACTGAAAAGATGTGGGCAAATGGGGACTTGCTTTTTTCTAGAGCAGAGTAGCAAAGGGGCTCACCTGAATAAAAAAATCAGAGAAAGTCTGTACACTTCTGTCCTGGACCCCCACTCTGGACACAAGCCAGAGACAACAGTCCCCCTGCCCCCCCCTTTGATGGTGGGCCCTAAATAATTTATTTTTTTCCTGTAGAAGCTACTGTCCCTCCCTGTAAAGGGGTTCATATCTCATGCACACTTTGTGAGACCTTCTTACAAGAAACTATTTGTTCCCATAAGAGTAGACTAACGCCTGCCTACAAAAACTAACCTGTTTCTATATAATTTTGTGCAATTGTTTTTGCGAAGACATTCTTGCCATTTCATGGTGTCATCTCTACAGATAACAGTTCAAGTTTGTGCACATTAATGATCATCATTTCAACTCTAGGGGAAGCTCTCCTCTGTAAGAAATTATTGATTACAATATTTTCAATCTCAAAAAATATACATAATACCCTTCTATAATTTCATTGGATTATTTCTGTAAGTATTTGTACTCAAAATTTTCATTGGATCCACCTCTGCAGGAGATTAGATTTTCCATAGTCTACTGTATATTCCTTTATTGGATTCATACAACAGCAAATTATTTATGCTATATTGATTCAAAGCATTTCTATCCACAAGGAATTGTCCCTTTAGTTGTAAACTAATGGAATACTGTAACACATAAAATTATTTCTTCCCATAGACTTTCATGGTTTCCCCCACCATTTTTTTCTATCAGACACATGGGACTCATGAACAAAGTGCAGGCAGATTCAGTTTAAGTCCACCTTAGGTGTAATTATCCACCTATTCTTGGCACATTGTGCCTCCTTATCCGTATTAAGGCTGCCTTGAACCCTTTGTACATGAATGTGTTTTCCTGTGACTACCCTGTCACTGGAGTCATACTTTCTCCAGTGGAAAGAGTATAGATGGCAGGCCCTACCTCCCAATAAATTAATGGGCAGAGTGTGATTGACATAATTGCATGTAACATTAAACACAGATGGCCGATAACACGTACTGTCACAGAATAGCATTTCAGCTTGGAGCAGTGAGAGAATACATACAACAGTTTACTAGTTTTCATTATAGAAAATCAACAGCATAAAGGTGCAGAAGTGGACCTTCTCAGATGCCGTTTCCTGGTCACAACTCCACATCCTACTTACACCATTCTTGTGGATGCTGAGGCTTGCAGCTGGGGACTAGTAAATCAGCACTGCTGGCTGCAACTACACCCTCGGTACCTGCCAAGAACTGATCCTGGCCAGACTGGATTGCAATGTAGTACACAGTAATGTTGTTCTAATTACATTCCAATGGAGAGGTTAAGTAAAAATGTTAAAATAACTACACTATTCTCCTGCTACTCCCTTTAGCCAAACCTTACCCCAGATGAACCCCTCTAGTGGGGTCAGGTTTGAACCACTCTACTAAAATTAGCTGTACCTGCAATGGAAAAATTAATGTATATATATATATATATATATATATATATATATATATATATATATTTATATAAAGTAAAAATATGATTGTATTAGGGCCCAATTGACATTAAACAAAATGAGAGCATTTAAGAGAAGATTAGATCCCTTTCTTTCAAGGGGGAACATACAGGGTTATACTGTGTATTAGTTGTCAAAATAGGAAGTTCAGATAAAGACTTACTTATTTGGCAGCAGGAAAGCTATATAATTATCATGTCTTTGGGTTATGAGGCAAAGGTTGAACTTGATGGACTTGATGTTACTATGTTGAGCAGATAACATTATCCCATTATCTCTCCATCATGATGAGATCAAGATAGAGAATGTTTAAAAAAAAATAACATTAGGTCCTTAGATGCATCCTGTATTAAGATTTTTAAGATTTGTTCCCTCCTTGAATTAATTATATGATAATTAAATAATATGGGGTCCATTCACCCCATGTAATAATATAGTAACATAGTTGATGAGGCTGAAAAAGATATATGTTCATCAAGTTCAGCCTTTGCCATATCACCCTTGTTGAGAATGATAAAAAAGAACAAAAAGCCCTGTTGAATACATTTCCAATGAAGCCCCAAGTGGATAAAAAAAAAAACCTTTTTGACTGCAAATGTCAGTCAGATATCTTTATTTGTGAAAGAAGTAAAACAAAATAAATTAGTATGGGGTTCATATCCTATATAATAATTAGCTAAGGATGTTTGTCAGAAGCCGTCATGTGCAGTAGAGACGGCTGAGCATGCTGCAGTCATGCGCAGTAGAGACTGCCCGTGCCGTGGCTGATATGGAGCGGGGGCACCCCGAATTCAGACCGGAGTAATCTCTGCGCACATCCCAGGAAGGTGTGCAGAGAGGAATACAGTCTGAATTCAGAGCGCCCCGCTCCGTATCAGCCACAACACGTTCTGGCAGTTAGTACTGCGTATGACTGCAGTGCGGCCAGTGAGGATCCGGCCACCAGCCAAGGTTGCTGAGTGGCACTGTGGCCCATGTATACAGGCTTTTCTACTAGTATCCTATATTCATTTATTATGTCCCAGATCTTAACAATATAAATTATTATGATGGCCAAAGCCCCCATGTTAATGTATTTAACCCCTTAGGGACCCTTGACGTACCAGGACCGTCAAGGGTAAACTTGCTTGAAAGACCCTTGACGGTCCTGGTACGTCGCGTACTTTTTACTTACAGCGCTCTACCGGGAGCGCTGTAAGTAAAAATGGGGCATGAAATAGACCACTCCAAGATCGGAGCGATCTGTTTCAAGCCCCATAGTGACGCGGCGATACACGTGACAGGTCACGTGTACCGGCGCCTCAAAGTGCCCCTATGCGGACGTTATGGGACGGAAATGTCCCATAACGTCCGGTCCTTAAGGGGTTAAATACACCCCAGCCATAAAAACTAGGGTCCACACACACCATACCAATTTTAATATAAACCAAGGAATACCTTCTTATTCTTACAATTACAAGCCAAAAAATGACATGAGAGGCTCTGAGCACGAACAAAAGCACAATGGCCTGTTCTCCAGCTAATCACCGCTCAAGAGCATCACATTTTAGCTCTCTAGTGACATGATAGAAGAGAACTTACCACATACATATTAGACTAATCCCACCCATAAGGGCAGTCCAGTACCAAAACAATGGGCAAATCCCCACCACATGGAAAAACCAGCTAATTCCAGACATATGTTTCATCCTTATTTGGGCTTTATCATTAATGTGCAGCTGGCTTCTGTAGGCACTGAGAGCAAGGGGTCCACGTCTGGATTACTCTTTACACTTAGGGAGAGACCCTAAGTGTTTTGCAGAAACAAGCCAAAAAATGATGTGAGAGGCTCTGAGCACGAACAAAAGCACAATGGCCTGTTCTCCGGCTAATCACCGCTCAAGAGCATCACATTTTATCTCTCTAGTGCCATTACAGAGGAGAAATTTCCACATACATATTAGACTAATCCCACCCATAAGGGCGGTCCAGTACCAACATTTTTTTTGGCTTGTTTCTGCGAAACACTTAGGGTCTCTCCCTAAGTGTAAAGGGTAATCCAGACGTGGACCCCTTGCTCTCAGTGCCTAGGGAAACCAGCTGCACCTTACTGATGAGGTCCAAATAAGGCTGAAATGTACAGCTGGGGTTAGCTTGTTTTTCTGTGCAGAGTGGACTTGCTCATTGTTTTAGCACTGCTCTTATGGCTGGGGTTAGTCTAATATATATGTGGAAATTTTTTCTTTGTAATGGCAGTAGAGAGCTAAAATGTGATGCTCTGGAGTGGTAACTAGCTGAAGAACAGGTCATTGCGCTTTTGTTTGTGTGCAGAGCCTCTCACATCATTTTCTGGCTTGTTTCTGCGAAACACTTAGGGTCTGTTGTAAAGGGTAATCCAGACATAGACCCCTTACTCTCAGTGCCTAGAGAAGCCAGCTGCACCTCACTGACAAGGCCCAAATAAGACCGAAATGTACGACTGGGGTTAGCTGGTTTTTCCGTGCAGAGGGGACTTGCCCATCATTTTGGTACTGGACTGCCCTTATGGGCTGGATTAGTCTAATGTGTTTGTGGAAATTTCTCCTCTGTAATGGCATTAGAGAGCTAAAATGTGATGCTCTTGAGCGGTGACTAGCTGGAGAACAGGCCATTGTGCTTTTGTTCGTGCTCAGAGCCTCTCACATCATTTTTTGGCTTGTTTCTGTGAAACACTTAGGGTCTCTCCCTAAGTGTAAAGGGTAATCCAGACGTGGAGCCCTTGCTCTCAGTACCTAGGGAAGCCAGCTGCACCTCATTGAGGAGGACAAAATAAGGCTGAAGTGTACGGCTGGGGGTTAGCTGTTTTTTCTGTGCAGAGGGGACTTGACCGTCATTTTGGTACTGGACTGTCCTTATGGGTGGGATTAGTCTAATATGTATGTATGTAGACATTTCTCCTCTATAATGGCACTAGAGAGCTAAAATGTGATGCTCTTGAGCAGTGACTAGCCGGAGAACAGGCCATTCTGCTTTTGTGCATGCTCAGAGCCTCTCATGTCATTTTTTTGGCTTGTTTCTGCGAAACACTTAGGGTCTCTCCCTAAGTGTAAAGAGTAGTCCAGACGTGGACCCCTTGCTCTCAGTGGGTAGGGAAGCCAGCTGCACCTCACTGGTAAAGCCTAAATAAGGCCGAAACGTACGTCTGGGGTTAGTTGGTTTTCCCGAGCAGAGGGGACTTGCCCATCATTTTGGTACTGGACTGCCCTTATGGGCGGGATTAGTCTAATATGTATGTGGAAATTTCAACTCTGTAATGGCACTAGATAGCTAAAATGTGATGCTCTTGAGCAGTGACTAGCCGGAAAACAGGCCATTGTGCTTTTGTTCATGCTCAGAGCCTCTCACATCATTTTTTGGCTTGTTTCTGCGAAACACTTACGGTCTTTCCCTAAGTGTAAAGGGTAATCCGGACATGGACCCCTTACTCTCAGTGGCTAGGGAAGCCAGCTGCACGTCTCTGACAAAACCCAAGTAAGGCCGAAACGTATGTCTGGGGTTAGTTGGTTAGTTTTGGCACTGGACTGCTCTTGTGGGCGGGATTAGTCTGATATGTATGTGGAAATTTCTTCTCTGTAATGGCACTAGAGAGCTAAAATGTGATGCTCTTGAGCGGTGACTAGCCGGAGAACGGGTCATTGTGCTTTTGTTCGTGTTCAGAGCCTCTTGCATCATTTTTTGGCTTGCTTCATTCTTACAATTAATATGGCAGTTAGTTGGAAATCCCAAATAAAAAAAAAATTTCCCCAAGGATGGGAACTAAGGTTTGGTAAGAAATGGGAGGTGATAAAATAATTTGGGAAAGTAGTTCAGGCAGGGAACGAACATTTGCTTCATTTGACTAATAATATTGGGATCACAGGACCTCCATATTATGTTTTAAACTCTCTTCATTCTGATCTCATCAGGATAGAGTGATGGGGGGGTGATAAACCCTAAAAAATTATTTGAGGCCATTTTAGCATTTATAAATTACAATTGTTACAATTGTTTAAATAATAACCTGTCCATTGTAAGTGCAACCAATCCAGCAATTGAGGGGTTAATCTTAGGTTGCTTTTTGCTGCAGGGTGGCAGGGGGATAGTTTATTTAAGATACAACAGGTTATTACATGGGATGTGAGTTTTCTATTCTATTTTCAGCAAGTTTACAATGCACTGCATTGTACAAAACATTAAAGCTATAAGAACAGGTGGATTTTATTTAAACACCTGCAGTGCTGAAGTTGCTTGAAAATCATTGAGGCCATTGGTTGTTATTAACTAATACAAATAACCTTGGCTATTTGAACATTTTCTTTTTGTGAGAGGCATTTTACTTTACACATCTAAACTCTGTCACTGCCAGGAGCCCAACAAACTTGCCCTGCCTTCTTACGCATCTCCCAGGTACAGTTTTGGCCAGACTTGATTGACATGCCCTGTAGACCCACGGTGACACCACAGAATGCGCTGGAGGTCAGGAACAGGTAGAGGCTCATAATGGGTCTTGAGTCCTGCCATTTCCTAAGAAAAATAAAAAGGAAACCATAATGCACTTACATTTAATACTGTGTTTCTCTTTCGTCTGTTACTCTCCAGCCCTATACTGTATTTATTTTCCTTCTCTTCATGGATGTTTGGGGGGGGGCAAGAGGGGGCACTTGGCCAAGTCCAGCAAATAATTGCTGACACAGTCTTTAGAACCGACCCTGATTATGGCTTTGCCCCTCCTGGAAACATTTCTGCAGATGCCCATGTTCTTCTTGTGCCTTTTCTATCTCGCTCACCCTCGCTCTTCTACACCTGTTATAGAAGTTGAGAGGATCAGGACATTAAACGCCTAACTGTATGTTTGAAATTCAAGTAGATTTGGCAGAAAGGTTGCTAGTGAAAACCATCACCCAAGGTCCTCACCTCATCCCCAAATTTAGTAAGGTCCTGTGATCGGATCTAGGTGAGGCAGTGCTGCTGAAATGTAGCAAGGCTTGTGCTAGTGTAATCTTATGCTTTCTCTGATAGAGGGGTTTTCCTCTGCTGTCCATGCTCTTAGACATAACAGCAGTCGCTATAGCATATAATTTAACAAACGATGGGATAGCATGGCCCAGTCAGTTTTTTCTACCCCTTTTTTTTTTAACCTTTTTGTGTCAGAATAAAAGGGAATCTTTTCATTGAATGGAACCAAAAGACAAATTACATGCACTGCAATGCTTTCTAGACATTCCATAAGCAGTGACAATGTCTTCATTAAAGTGCAGATTAAGAGCAGCTGTAGCTATAAAGGGTGGAAGAATATACTGGGGTATAAAAGGAATTATTTGGGAAACTATATATGCTAGGCATAATTAGGTATAAATTTGTTTATAAGAAGGCCTTACCTAGGTGTGTTCCCTTTTTGCAACAGTCTTGTTCATTATGGGCGTCCACAGAATTTTTTCCGGGGGGCAAAGCCATAATAGGCACCCAGGCCAGCCCCTATTTTTATCCAGGGTCAAAGCAAGTATGTATGGGGGGGAGGGTGTAAGTGTCCCCGCTTGCCCCCCCCCACGGATGTCCATGCTGTTATTATTATTATTATTATTATTAATCTTTACTTATATAACACCAACTTATTCCGCAGTACTGAATAAACCCCTATTCTTGCAATGCAGTGTTGTAGGCAGAAGCCTTTTGCTGTCTCAGAACGTGTGTACTGTTCTAAAGGCATACGGTTGGGGTTTATCTGTGTAGCATATCTCATTCAGACCATTAAAACCTACTATATGTTGTCAGGAAGTGATTACGAAAGAAGAAAACTATCTTAACAAATCCTTCTGTTAAACACATTAGAAACCATATATTCCAACCAGGAAAGTACTGAGAGCACTTCAATAAACTTCCAAAATAGAATCAATCTTGCCAGTTGTAACAAGGTTTTCAACACTCATTTAGAATTCCTGACTGTTGCAATTTATTTATAAAGTGTCAAAATATTCTACAATGCTGTACAAACTAGGAGAAAATAAAAATTTACATGGCAGAAATATAAAATAGTAACATAGTTGAAACCATTTCCACTTAAGCTCCAAGTGGGTAAAAATTTCCTTCTGGGTCCAAATGTCAGTCAATTATTTCCCTGGATCAATATCTTATCTGCTTTGAAGCCAACTGTCATCATTTTCAATATTGTTCTGTGCTAGATAGGTATACATTAAAACTGGTTAAGTATCTGCAAGTACAGCATCCAGAGGCAAAGAATTCCATAAATCTACTGCCGTTACTGTAAAAAATCCCTGCATTTGTTTAAGTCGAAAGTATATTTCCACTAACCTCTAACACTAGTGGGTGCAGTGCAGGGCATACATTCGATTTGAAGACAATAAAATATATATTAGGGCACTGACGTAGTTCAATCATCACAGTTGCTTATTTTCCAGTTACTCATCACTTTTACAACTGTACACTTCTATATACCCAAATTGACAATTCCAAAAGGAAAAGGGCATAAAATGAGACACAGAACTAAGGAAGATGTCTACGAGGACACATAATGATTATAAGTGTGAACAAGACTGTTTTGGTAGAATAATATGTCGGGAGAAAGTATTAAAACATAACCTTTATTAAATCAAAATAAAACAATGAAGAAAGGGCACTCTAAAATTAATATGCCACCTGTTCCTGAATGGTAGTTTAATTACTAATTGTAGAAATAGGAAGTTAATTGACTAGTAATATGAGGTCAAGTAATGTTACCCCAATCTACCACTATAGTACCACAATCCCAGTAACTACACAGGGTCAAAAAGGGATAGTCACATATTCATCAGCATAGGTACCGAGAAGTGTTATTGATTATAATTTCATCAAGTATACCTTTAGATATTTATATAAAATGATTATAATGAAGACCCATGTGTATTCATGTAATGAATATAATTGGGTTAAGACATATGGAGGTATATTATTACCTTGGTGGTAAGTTATGGGAAATGCTAATGGACCTGTACCACACAATGCAAGCGGGGAGCTCCTAATCTAAATGCGTTAAAGGTAAAATGCAGATAATTAACTATATTAGTCCCTTAACTCCTTAAAGACCCATGATGGTCCTGGCATATCATGGAATTCAGAGGTCCCTGTACAGCTGCATGTCACTCAAGACCCCTGAATCTATTTAGCATGAAAAAAAAAGCTCTGTGGTCGTTAACTGCTAGCACCCCAGCTGGTCCTTAAGGGGTTAATTAAACTTTGGCATCACATAACATTACATAACCATAAATATCCAAAGCGCAGAGAAGCTGTTATTAGATTCTCTACCTCTTTACTTAGTAGTACTCTGTCTCGATTGCAGCAGTGTAATAATCTCATAGTATTACATTATGTACTATGCAAATGGACCTGTACCACCCTGTGCAAGTGGGGAGCTCCTGGACTAAAAGCGTTTAAGGTGAAATGCTGATGTTTAACTAAGTCCCTTAATTTGCCGCAATCACCGTGGGGGAATAACAACAAACTTTGGCATCGCATAGCTAAATCAAGAGCAGAGGCTGAATTAAAAATGTTAATATTACAAACAAAAACTGAAACAATACATCATAGTACATAGATGATAAGGATAGTATCTAATAAGCAATAGAGTGTGCTGGCAGAAACAGAAATAAAAACACCTGACACACATTTTGTCCAACCGCCTCCGTCAAAGACTGAAAGCAAGGATCACAGGAGATCCCCTTTTAAAGCAAATCCAACCAGTGAGAAAAATAGAAGCTTAGATGGTTCTATTAGTCAAATCAGCTAGAACACAGCCTCATCCTGAAGAGTAATGTGAAACAAGAACATTTCCATTATTACTAATTAGGATCCAGTGATAGATCCAGAAAAGTATCATGAAAAACACATAACCCCCCCCCCCAGAAAATAAAAAGAATGAAAAATGTTCCTAAGAGCAAATAAAATCTCTTATTGTATGGCTGGGAAAGATAAAATAAAGACAATAAAAATATATATAGAAATATATTAAAAAACAAACATGTAAAAAAAAAAAAAAAAAAAAAAAAAATATATATATATATATATATATATATATATATATATATATATATATATATACCAGTGTATCGATCAAACAAAATATATTCTTATAGTGACGTGAGTACTATAGGTCTAACGCCTAAAGGTGAGTTCCTCAAAGGAATATTCGCAGAGCAAACAATAAATAGACCAAAGTAAAATAGAAAAATAGAAAATAAGCCATAAAATGAAACATAAAAATATGTTGATTCCTAGTGCCATGGGAGCGTCAAAAATAAGATAAAAAAAAAATTAAAAAAAAAAAATATATATATATATATATAGATAGATATTATAAGTGGGCAGAGGGAAACCTCATAATAATATCTGTGGTGAAAAGAAATAATATTATATTTGATTAGGATCATGACTAGTGGACATAGATTATATTCTGTGTCATCACTATTCTAAAGATTAGACAAAAAATGAAAACTCAAGAAATGTAAAAATATCAAGAAAACAAACTCATAAAATGTTTCAATTATTGTTCTCATTCATGCCAAAAGCATAGATGGTGTTTAATAAGTAAATCCACCTGAACTCTTTTTGTAGAGAGATTTTTCACTGTTGCCTTTTCTAATATGTAATTTGAGTTCTTTTTTTTAATCCTTTGGATTAGAATTATGTACATCCAGAAATGTTTATCTAATGTAGTTAAAGCATGTGATTGCTCTAGGTGATGCATTTGTGCATTCTTGATAGAACTAATATGCTCTCTTGCTTTATTCCTTTTCATTTAGGGACACATTCTACAATGGCCATAGGCATAAAAATGACTATGTGTCGGTAGATCTCCCAGATTCTTATTTCTTCTGAAACTGAATAAAGGCTTGTCTCCCAATATTGCTTTCAACATTGGATCTGATGTAAGACTATGCCATTTTTTTTGATGATATATCTGATATATACAGTGTCAGAGCCATAGGTGGTATCATAATGGATTGTATCATCGCCAGATTTATCTCTTATTGTAGAAACCGGCAAGGAATTCCTATCATTGTGCAAGGCATGCTTATAGGCCTTTCTGACAGATCTTTAGAGTAACCTCTTTGGACTAATCTTTCTTTCATCTTAGAGGATCTACTTTTGAAAAGTGATAGGGTAGAGTAATTGCATCAAATTCTCAAAAATTCTCCTACTGGTAAGCTGGAAATAGTAAATTTAGGATGAGAGGACATATTATGTAGGAGACTGTTGACTGAGTAGGTTTGAGGAACAGATCCATTTGAATTATTTCATCCACTCTCCTCATGATCTTTAAAAATAAGAATTATATTTCTGATTTTTCAGTTTGATGAGTAAGTCTAAGGTTTTTTTTTTTTAAAAGCAATTTTCTAACAAAAAAAATAGATCTTATGATGTTCAAAGTTGTTTATGTGGTTTTGAGGGACAAATGACAATGCTTTATGAAGTAATCTGTTTCAGTTAACTGTATATAAGACAAATTGATAATATTTATCTGTTGTTCCTCTCTCTGTCATTATGATTGATGGACTCCTTGGAGCTATGTCCTATGTTCGCTGACTGCGTGATCTGTTCCTATAAGTGTAATGTCTCCCCCTGCCTCTCATGGAATCACTATCTCTTGTGACCTTTCTCCCTCTTTCTCTCTTCCCCCTCCAGATTCCACTTATGGGCCTCACTCTAAAAAATCACTTCTAGATAGGAATCTGAGGGTATTGATTCTGACATTCTCTCACCACAGGCTCAGTGCCACAAGATTGGCAAAGAGCCAAATTAGTGCCTCTATTTAAAGTGATAGTAATGGTTAATTTTAAGCTGATTTAATATTGTAGACATTAAAAAAAGATTAACATCGATGTAAGTCTTATCTCTCAAACATTTATGGTTTGAGAGATATAACTTGCTAAAGTTACCTTTTCCTGGCTGTTTTACTCAAGTCTGCCATCTAGCTGACAGCTGCAGATTTCAGTCATTTGCCAGATAGAGACTCTTCAGCAGAGCTGAAATCATGCTATTTAGAAATAAATACTTCATTGGAACAGTCTACAAAGTGTGCCTGGCTTGCAAGCACACTTTGTAGACCATTCCAAATTAAGTATTTATCTTTAGATATCGTTATATCAGCGCTGCTGAAGAGCCACATCTGGTCAAGCGACCAGAATCTGCTTCTGACAGCTTTACAGCTCGTCAAGCAGAAAGGGGAGGGAGCGGAGAACTTTATTTTCCTATCTCTCTCAAACCATAACGGTTTGAGAGATACGAATAAGTGCAAGTACTCTCTTTAATTGTATATACCATATAGTTAATACTTTTTTTCTGACATTACTATCCCATTAAGAAAATAATAAAAAATAAGATATTTAGCAGGACTCAATATGGTTTTATGAGGAACTGATCATGCAAAACTAATCTTTTCAGCTAGTAGCAACCTAGATAATGGTAAGGCAGTTGATGTAGTAAATCTAGATTTTGCAAAACCATTTGATGCAGTATCATATAGAAGGCTGGGGTACAAAGTAAGAAAATTGGGGCTAGGAGATAACCTTTGCAATTAGATAGAAAACTGGTTGAAGGATAGGGAACAGTGTGTGGTTGTAAATGGCCAATTCTCCAATACAGTTAAAGCTGAGAGTGGAGTACCTCAGGGTTCAGTATTAGGTCCACTGCTTTTTAACATGTTAATAAATGACCTGGAAATAGATATAGAAAGCAAAATATCAATATTTGAAGATGACACTAAATTATGCAGGGTAATTTATTCAGAACAGGATAATTGCTCTCTACAGAGAGGGATTTACATAAAATGGCAAACTGGGCAAACAAATGGAATATGAAGTTTAATGTGGGAAGGTGTAAAGTCATGCATTTGGGAAGAAAAAATCCCAAGGCTACTTATGAACTATTAGGGAACTCATTGGTAGAGAAAGACCTGGGAATCCTTGTAAACTACAAACTTGGAAACAGTGACCAGTGTCAAACAGCAGTAGCAAAAGCAAACAAAATCCTGTCTTGCATAAAAGGAGTATTGAAGCAAGAGTGGATAACATCATTTTGCCATTGTACAAATCGTTGGTAAGACCTCACCTTGAACATGTAGTACAGTTTTGGGCACCAGTTCTGAAAAAGGATATACTAGAACTGGAGAGGGTACAGCAAAGAGCAACAAAATTAATTAAGGGAATGGAGGACTTGACGTATGAGGAACGACTAGTCAAACTTGGTTTATTTACTCTAGAGAAAAGATGACTAAGAGGAGATATTATCAAATTGTACAAGTATATGAGAGGTCAATACAAGGATCTCTGTGGCGAGCTATTCATTTCAAGGCCTGATCAAATGATCAGGGGACACCCCTTGAGATTAGAGCAAAGGAGGTTTAGACTTCAGCAGAGGAAGATTTTTTTTACATTAAGATCTTTTAAATTGTGGAATTCCTAGCCCAAGGATGTAGTTATGGCAGATACAATGGATACATTTAAGAGAAGATTAGATACATTTATTTCAAAAGGGAACATACAGGGTTATACTGTATATCAGCAGGTAAATCAGGAAGGTCTGATTAATGACTAACTTATTTGGTAGCAGGAAAGCTATACAATACTCATGTCACTGTGGTATGAGACAAAGGTTGAACTTGATGGGCCTGTGTCTTTATTCAACCTAATTTACTATGTTACAGTTCATTTTCAGAGATATCAACATCTGTACTTGTATCATTAACTGAGATGTTTGGGTTCATATATGTTTGATCTTTCCCCCACTTTACGTCATTTATGAGTATTTCCATCCTGATAATCTTTAAGATCCCTCAATAGTTTACGTTTTTCCCTCTCTAAGAGCTTATTCCCAAATTTTCAATATCATGTTGGATCTTATTATATTCGATCTTAAAGGTTTCTAGTAGGGGTGCACCGAAATGAAAATTCTGAACCGAAACAGAAACCGAAACTTCAGGATGCTCTTGGCCGAAAACCGAAACCGAAAAATGACTTTTTAATTTATAGGGCGATGCCTAACAAAAGAAATAAAAAATATAGTAGAGCAAGTGCCCCCACCAGATTTAACTTACCCCCTACCAGCACTACTTTTCCCATCAGCTCCAGGTTCCAACTTGTCCCCCATCAGCTCCACTTTGCCCCCATCAGCTCCAGCTTGCCCCCCATCAGCTCCACTTTGCCCCCCCACCAGCTTCAACTTGCCCCCCATCAGCTCCAATTTGCCCCCACCAGCTCTGTTTTGCCCATCAGCTCCAAGTTCCAACTTTCCCCCCTTCAGCTCCAACTTGCCCCCATCAGCTCTACTTTGCCCATCAGCTCCAACCTGCCCCCACCAGCTCCACTTTGCCCCCACCAGCTTCAACTTGCCCCCATCAGCTCCAACTTGCCCCTACCAGCTCTACTTTGCCCATCAGCTCCAAGTTGCCCTCCCATCAGCTCCAACTTGCCCCCCCATCAGCTCCACTTTGTCCCCATCAGCTCCAACTTGCCCCCACATACCTGTAGCTCCCATTTGTTCTCTTTAGTAATGCAGAGCGCTGGGAGATTATGTCATCTCCCAACGCACTCTGAATTACTAAAGAGGCAAAGGCGACGAGGGAGCTCAGAAGCTACAGGTATGTGCTGAAGACCGCACAGACCTGTATGTACTGTGGTGCCGGGCGGGGGAGTCCAAAACGAGTGAAGTAAAATCTGCAGCACAGCACACGGATGCGCTTCAGCTTCAGCACACGGGGACATCACATCACTGCTGTTCTTGTTTAGAGCCTCCGTGTGCTGAACCTGAAGCGCGTCTGTGTGCTGTACTGAAGATTTTACTTCACTTGTTTCTGCTCTCCGTTTCGGCCTTTTTTTTTATTTTGGCTTTTTGCCGAAAATGCCATTTTCGGCCGAAACATTTCGGCCGCCGAAATTTCGGTGCATCCCTAGTTTCTACAGTTAGTTACGTTATCCTTTTCATATTGGATTAGAAGTTTAATTAATTCTTGTGAGCAATTATCTAAAATCATAGCCCATTTTTCTTTAAAATCTTGGCTGGGTGAGAAAAAAGTGATATAGTTTGATGCATAATCCTTTTTGGAATAATAGTTTTAATAATGTATTTATCAAAATAGTTGACATTCCACCAGGCCTTTGTTTCAAGTAATAAGAGATTTTTTGAATCTTAAAAAAATGAAAAATGCTACTCCCCCACCACCCCCAACTCGCCATCCAAAATCATGATTAACCCCTGGTGGCTGCAATTAGCAATACTGGCTATGGAGCATATAATTAATGAAAGAAATTAATATAGGGTCCAGTCACCCCCATACTATTTTTCAGTGCAAGAATGTGAAAACAAATTATAATGGGTCTGAAGTGCCCATATCAATTCATAAATAATCTGTAAGGAGTCTCCAGGATCCCTTCAGCCCTCCACCCCCTAGAAATTATGTGTGTACGTGTTTAAAAATATAAATTCACTTTGATGTCAGAAGTCCTGCTGAGTCTTCAACACTCTGGTCCTCCACATCATTGACCAAAACAAATAAAATAAAAAAAAATCCCTACAGTGGCTTAATGTTTTTAAAATCAATCTCTATGGGGGGGGCTCCAGATCCCATATTAATTTTTTTTAACACATCCTCTGCCTTAGGGAGGGCACAGAAAAGTGTCCAGGACCCTACATGTGGGTATCTTTAAATTAATATGGGGTCTCCAGATCACATATTAATGTTTTTTTTCCTTTGTTGTGGGGTTGTTTTGTACTTTTTTGCCTTCTGGAAAACAGATTCAATAGCCCTGCACATTCCTTTTGGCATTTTTAAGGGTGATACTTGGGATTTCTTACTTGCTCAGTACTCGGGCCCCATATTTATTTCATTCATTGTCTTTAGGTTTTTTCATTAACTTTTATTATTAAGTTTATTATTATATATATCTATGCTGCTTATATATACAGGCTCCCCGCTAAATGTACACATATCACGATTATATACACAGCAGACTGTGCTGCTGACAACTTTTCTTTGAACTAGCCTTCCCCAAACTCTTAACTGTGAACTCTTTTCAACAATACAGTTATGGTTATGTTGCACAGCAAAGCAGATAGTTGTTGCTGAAACAAGGCCTTGTGTCTCCCCCTGCAATAGCATTACTCCCCACAGGGAGGCAAGCCTACTAGTTTGGGAATCACTGATATAAAATATGCATTTTTTCATAAATGTGCTGCATTAAAGAGTTTTTTTTATTTCTTAGTTTCAGATATCAGTGGGAATCCACTATATAGGCCATGTATTTAGGATTTCCCTTTTTGACTACATGGGAGTGAATCATTCACTTAACTCACCTCAGGGAAATCCTGAAGATATGGCCTGTAATGAATCCCTGAGCATAAGGTTGGGAACCATTGGACTAACCTATCCTGTAAATCTCAAGCACAAACCAGTGATGACATTATCATCAATTACATACATTTGTGATGTAGATTTGTACACAGTTAAATTATTTCTGCCTCAGTGTTTGATGGATCTTTGGCTCTTAAAATGTACATACTATTACTCATGAAAATTGATTACTGAGCATTTCCACAGTTATTACATCTGCAAAAAGCAATAATTTTAAACATACAGATTAAAATGTAATATATTTTGCTCTGACTGAAACAGACCAAGCTAGTGTTAACATTTGTGAAAGTTATTTAACTATATGAGTGCTAGAGAGGTTCCCAGTACACTTATATACATCGGAAGCCACCATGGCATATAAAGGGAAAATGTTATCTGCACTGATTATTTTCTTTAGTTTTTATGAAGGATATGAAAGGGATTTTGGGTTTTAACCCTTTGAATGACAGAGGGAATGCCTCTGGCACCCAAAGAGTTAAAGCGGAACTATCACACAAATTAATGTTACCCCCAAATAATTATGCACATAACGATAAGCATATCCATACTAGCATTATTTGGAATAAGTCCATTGTTATTAAGAAATCTGAGACAATCAGGCAAGCATCTTGCTGTTGATGCATCTGCGCAGCAGTGCCGTCAGTCCCTTCCTGTACCTTAAGGTACAATGCAACCAATCCTAGAGGAGACCAGGATGGACAGCGCAGGCATGCAGATGTCTCTTTGGCAAGATGTCTGCTCTGATGCCTGCCTGACTCTCTCAGAATAAGTTGGATTTCTCAATAACGCAGACTTATTCTGGATAATGCTAGTATGGATATGTGTAGTGTTATGTGCATAATTATTTGGGGGTAACTTTAATCTGTGTGATAGTTCCACTTTAAAGGGATAGTAATGTTTCATAATAGCAGCTCTAATTAATCATCATAGTATTTGGACTTTGGAAAGTGTTATTTCAGTTCTGTCAGAGTTGTAGTTCAAGAGTAATTCTTGAACTTTTACTGATGTAACACTGTTCAGCCAGATCAACAGAGAGGTGCCCAGGTAGACTGCAGAGAGGGATAATCTTCAATTAAGATAAGGGAAAAACCTGAAAAACTTGTCAAGGGGGGCAGTGTTTTCATTGTTCTCATAGGAAGAAGATTGTCCCCTTCTGTTATCTGTCTGGTCTTACAACCAGATTCCACATCTGAGAAGAGATGGTTTACTCTAGGTAAAAGGGGTGGGAGGGGAAACTTTGCTTGTGAATATCTCTCAAATCATAAAGGTTTGAGAGATAAGACATATCATTCTTCATGTTTTTTAATGCCTACAAAATAAAATAAAGATAAAACAAAGTATTACTATCCCTTTAAGCAAGAATATAACAAACAGTGACCCATATTTTATGAAAGAAAACTGGAGTAAACCATCTTCACCATAGAGTACAATTAAAGATTTATGATAAATGAAATCAGCATTTCAACCCCTTGAATGCTAGCAAGGTAGCCAATGCATTGCAAAGCAATGCATTATAGACCTCTGTAGCATTCTAGGGTTTAATAAAGCTGTATTCAAGTACTTGGAAATGTAGAAATGTTTATATATTCCCTATGGTGCGGTTGGTCTACTCCCGAATAAAGCCAGTTTGTATTTATAAATATGGGATATTGGTACATTTCTGAGGCAAGCAAACTAGCATTAATTTAAATGGGTCCTTTCACCTGTTGCATGCTGGAGAGGCCTCAGACATATTGCTTCATAAATCAATAGAAATAGCCTAGTATTCAATTCCCCTTTTACCCTTTGAGTGTCAGTGGGTTAAAAAATGCATTGTGAAGTTGGACTTTTGGGAATTTTAATTTGTCCCCTAGAGTGCAGTTGGTTTGCTCCAGAATTGCATCCCCTTACTTTATACATATGACCCATTATTTGTTGTACTGAATACTGAAAAATGTTTGTCTCTGTCAGAATTCAGGAACAAACCTTTGTCTCTCTTCTTTCTCTCTTCGCTCAGTTCTGTTCTTTATTTATATTTTCTCCTAAATGGCATGTCACTATATCTCTCTCTGTTGTTCTTCTATTCCTCTTGAAGATGACCCCTTCGTCTTAATGTTTAGACTCCAACACTTGTTTTGCTTCTATTTCTGATCAGGGTTAATTTTATCTCTTGGTGCCCTCCTACCTCTCTTCTTTCACTTACAGGGAGGGAACACAGGCAAAGGGCATGACGAGTCCAAAAGTATAGGAGACATAGAGCAAGGCTTCTCACATTCCTGTCTCAAGTCAGGACTACTTTTATTGGACTACAAATCCTATCAGTTTGCCTATGAAGAATCCCCTTAAAGGGATAGTAATGTTTCATAATAAAAGCAGCTCTAATTAATCATCATAGTATTTGGACTTTGAAGAGTGTTATTTCAGTTCTGTCAGAGTTGTAGTTCAGGAGTAATTCAATAACAAAGTATCCCCCTCCCGCCCCTTTTACTGATGTAACACTGCTCAGCCAGAGCAGAAGGAGGGTGCCCAGATAGACTGCAGAGAGGGACAATCTCCAATTAAGATAAGGGAAAAACCTGAAAAACCTGTTCTCATAGGAAGAAGATTGTCCCCTGCTGTTATCTGTCTGGTCTATGGACTGGATTCCACATCTGAGAAGAGATGGCTTACACTAGGTAAAAGGGGCAGGAGGGGAAACTTTGCTTGTGAATATCTCTTAAACCATAAAGGTTTGAGAGATAAAACTTATATCATTCTTCATGTTTTTTCAATGCCTACAAAATAAAATAAAGTTAAAATGAAGTATTACTATCCCTTTAATTCTTTAAGGAACAGTGGTCTGGACAATGCAAAAGAAAGCAAGAAAAATCCTATACAATTCTACATGTATATACATGGCAAAAATATTAGGATTGATATTGGTCCTCTTAAGACTGAGACAGGTGAATTGATCAGTGAGGATAAAGCTATGGCCATATTCTGGAATAAATCAACTGAACCAAAGGGCACAAATTCCTAAATTCCCATGCACTTGAATAAAGCTTTTTAACCCCTTGAGTACTGGAAAGGTCTCCAGTCCATTCCTTCGCAAGGGATTAAAAGCCAAGTTTATTTAACAGGACTTTTTAGTGATCCCCTATGGTGCAGTCATGGGCCTTAGTTCAGTAATAGCAAGACCATTATACTTAGTATTTATTGATTCACTATAATCAGGCATGTGATTGGAGGAAAGGGCAAGATCTGCACTAGCTTCACTTCCACAGTGGGTAAGATATTGGAAGGGATATTAACTGACAGTATAAAGGACTATGTTACGACCAACATCATAATTAGTAGGACCCAGAGTGGTTTCATAAAAACAATCATGTGAAACTAATTTATTTGCATTGTACAAAAGGGCAAGTAGTAATGTGGACTGTACAAGGTTATTGCTGTTGATGTAATATTCTTGGATTTTGCAAAAGCCTATGATGCGGTACCTCACAAAAAGTTACTGCATAAATTAAAAGGCTTCAGTTTGGGAGGTGATATGGATAGAGAATTGATCAAATGATAGATGGCAGAGAGCTGAAGCAAAGAGACCATTTTCAAGTTGGTCTATAGTTGTAAGTAGGGTGCCAAAGTCTTCAGTCCTGGGCCCAATGCTTTTAATCTGTTCATTAATTATTTAGAAGTATATATTGAAAGTAGTTTCTCGGTGCTTTCTGGTGACACTAAGCTGTGTAAGGAATAACCCCAAATGCCCCCAAAATTCTGTGTGACTGGGAAGACACAGGCAGCCTTCTCCAATTTCCTTCTTGATCTGGCTGTTAATAGCTCTGTTCTAGGGGAGTCTGGGGCAGAGCCGGATCATCCATTGTGGCAACTTAGGCTACTGCCCAGGGCCCTTGGCAATATAAGGGACCCTGCCTACAAGTGATGAGTCACAGACTTAGGCCCCACTGTAGCTGCCTCTAACATGTTTTCTATGATGCCTTTTTCTTTTTTTAAGTTGGTCCCACTTGCCAGTGGGGTAACAATGGGAGCTGCAGCGGTCGCACGTGTGACCGGGCCCGTCACTCCAGGGGCCCGGCCGCCCCCTGTGACCCCCTCGCCCGCAGCAGTCGCTTAGCGGATCTTCCACTCTGCGCGCTACTCTAGTAATACAGAGTGCTGGGAGATGACATCATCTCCCAGCTTCTGCATTACTGGAGCGGCGCGTGGGAGCTTCAGTTCTCGAGATCTGTGCTGAAGGAGGCACAGATCTGTCAAGACACTCCACTAGACCACCAGGGACTGGAGGTAGGGGCAATGTTGAGATAAAGGGGAAATGTGGAGATAAAGGGGAAATGTGGAGATGGGGGCATTGTGGAGATGAAGGGGGTATTGTGGAAGGAGCATTGTGGAGATGAATGGGGAGCATTGTGGAGATGAAGGGGGCATTGTGGAGATGGAAGGGGGCATTGTGGAGATGGAAGGGGCATTGTGGAAGGGGCAATGTAACATAGTAACATAGTAAATTAGGTTGAAAAAAGACACAAGTCCATCAAGTTCAACCTTCGCCTCATACCTCAGTAACTGAGAATTTTATAGCTTTCCTGCTACCAATTAAATTAGTCTTTATCAGACCTTCCTGATCAGCCTACTGATAAACAGTATAACTCTGTATGTTCCCTTTTGAAAGAAATGTATCTAATCTTCTCTTAAATGTATCCATTGTATCTGCCATAACTACCTCCCTGGGCAATGAATTCCACAATTTGACAGACCTTACCGTAAAAAAACCCTTCCTCTGCTGAAGTTTAAACCTCCTTTCCTCTAATCTCAAGGGGTGTCCCCTGGTCACCTGATCAGGCCTTGGAATAAATAGCTCACCGCAGAGATCCTTGTACTGACCTCTCATATACTTGTACAATGTGATAAGGTCTCCTCTTAGTCGTCTTTTCTCTAGAGTAAATAAGCCAAGTTTGTTTAGTCGTTCCTCATATGTCAAGTCCTCCATTCCCTTAATTAATTTTGTTGCTCTCCGCTGTACCCTCTCTAGTTCTAGTATATCCTTTTTCAGAACCGGTGCCCAAAATTGCACTGCATACTCAAGGTGAGGTCTTACCAATGATTTGTATAATGGCAAAATAATGTTATCCACTCTTGCTTCAATACCTCTTTTTATGCAAGACAGGACTTTGTTTGCCTTTGCTACTGCTGTATGACACTGGTCACTGTTTTCAAGTTTGTAGTTGACAAGGATACCCAGGTCTTTTTCTAGCAACGAGTCACCTAAAATTATTCCATTAAGTTTATAAGTAGCCTTGGGATTATTTCCTCCCAAATGCATGACTTTACACTTCCCCACATTAAACTTCATATTCCACATGTTTGCCCAATCTGACATTGTATGTAAGTCCCTCTGTAGAGAGAAAATATCCTGTTCTGAATTAATGACTTTGCATAATTTAGTATCATCTGCAAATATTGATATTTTGCTTTCTATATCTATTTCCAGGTCATTTATAAACATGTTAAAAAGCAGCGGACCCAATACTGAACCCTGAGGTACTCCACTCTCCACTTTAACTGTACTGGAGAATTTTCCATTTACAACCACACACTGTTCCCTATCCTTCAGCCAGTTTTGTATCCAATTGCAAAGGTTATCTCCTAGCCCCAATTTCCTTATTTTATACACCAGCCTTCTGTGTGGTACTGTATCAAATGCCTTTGCAAAGTCTAGATATACTACATCTACTGCCTTGCCATTGTCAAGGTTGTGCTTACCTCCTCATAGAAGCTGAAAAGATTAGTTTGGCATGATCTATTCTTCATAAAACCATGTTGATTCGTGCTAATGATCTTATTTTTTGTGTTGTAATCCTGAATATAGTCCCTTATTATGCCTTCTAATAGTTTTCCCACTACAGAGGTCAAACTCACTGGTCTATAATTCCCAGGTTCTGTTTTAGTTCCCTTCTTAAATAGAGGCACTATGTTAGCTCTTCGCCAATCCTGTGGCACTGAGCCTGTGGTAATAGAATCTTTAAAGAGTAAATATAGGGGTTTTGCTAACACTGCACTGAGTTCCTGAAGAACCCTTGGATGTATACCATCAGGACCCGGTGCTTTGTCGATCTTAATTTTGTTCAGTCTTCCCATGATATCTCCTTGAGTTAACCCAATATCTATTAATTGTATTGTTTTATTTGTTACTTGCGGAGGCTCTTCTACCATTCCTTGCTCCCTTGTATATACTGATGCAAAGAAAGTGTTTAAAACATCGGCCTTTTCCTTATCCTCACTAACCAACTCACCCATCTCATTTTTGAATGGTCCAATGCACTCCCTCTTAAGTTTTTTGCTATTTATATATTTAAAAAACTTTTTTGGATTAGTCTTGCTTTCCCTTGCAATTCGAGTTTCATTATCTATTTTTGCTACCCTAATTGCCTTTTTGCAATCTTTGTTGCACTCCCTGTATTTTAAGAAAGATTGTTCAGTTCCTTCTGACTTAAATAATTTGAATGCTTTTTTTTTCCTTGCCATTTCCTTCTTTACATGTGCAGTTAACCACATTGGCTGTGACTTACTTCTTTTGCACTTGTTCCCCATTGGTATATACTGTTGGGTACATTCCTGCAACCTAAATTTGAATTCTGACCATTTTTCCTCAGTATTTTTGCCTTTAAATAAAATATCCCAGTCTATGTGTTGCATTGAGGCCCTCAACAATTTGAAGTTCGCTTTTTTAAAATTAAGAGTTTTGGTTGAACCTATACATTTTTGCTTTGCCAGACAGATCTCAAATGTAACCATGTTGTGATCACTGTTTCCCAAATGTTCTCTTACCTTAATATTGGATACCATTTCTGTGTTATTAGTGATCACTAGGTCCAATACATAGTTATTTCTTGTCGGCGCTTCCACCATTTGTGACATGTAGCTTTCACGAAGCGTGTTCAAAAACCTGCTACCCTTAGCACTCTGACAGGTCTCATTTTTCCAGTTGATATCTGGATAATTAAAATCTCCCATAATTATAGTATGCCCAAACTGGGCAGCTTTCCTCATTTGCAATAGCAGTTGGGCCTCATCATTGTCATCGATATTTGGTGGTTTGTAGCATATGCCCACCAACAACTTCTTTTTACCTTTCACACCACATTTAGAATCGATTTCTACCCACATGGACTCCACAGTTTGGCCAGTTTCCTCACTAATATCACCTTGCAAAACTGGATTTAGCTCTGTTTTCAAATATAAGCACACACCTCCACCTTTTCTATTAATTCTGTCTCTTCTAAACAGGGAATAGCCCTCTATATTTACAGTCCAGTCATGTGCATCGTTCCACCATGTTTCTGTTATTCCAATTATGTCCAATTGCTCATTAACCGCCAGCAATTCTAGTTCTCCTATTTTATCTACCATACTTCTTGCATTTGCTAGCATACAATTGATTTTGAAGTCTTTACATATATTAATCCCTACATGCCTTTTTTCTTCACCTTCATTTACTAGGAGTTCCTCCCTACTGACTAAATTTCTCCCCACCCTTTCTCCACCCCCCTGGTCATTTACTTGGACCCCGTTCCTATCTGCTCTATCTACCCCATTTTTGCTATCTATACCCACCCCCCCCTTTCCTAGTTTAAAAGCTCCTCCAAGCTTCCTAGCATTCTCTCCCCTAACACAGAGGCTCCTCTACCATTTAGGTGCAATCCATCTCTTCCATATAGATTGTACCCAAGAGCAAAGTCTGCCCAGTGTTCTAAAAACCCAAAACCCTCCTTCCTACACCATTGCTTGAGCCATGCATTAAGCTCCCTGAGCTCCCTCTGCCTACCTGCACTGGCGCATGGCACAGGTAGTATTTCAGAAAATACTACCTTAGAGGTCCTTGCCTTAAGCTTGCACCCTAAATCCCTGAAATCATTCTTTAGGGACCTCCATCTTCCTCCTATTTTGTCATTGGTTCCAATATGTACCAAGACAGCTGGATCACTTCCAGCCCCTCCCAATAATCTGTCAGCCCTGTCCGCAACATGCCGAACCCGAGCACCTGGGAGACAGCATACTGTTCGGCATTCACGTTCCTGGCGGCAGATTACCCTATCTACCCTCCTAATAATAGAGTCCCCTATTACCACCACCTGCCTTGGTTTCTGCCTGCTCTGCATCCCATCTAGCCTGGAAGGAGGACTGTTCCCCTGGCTGCTAGAGGAATCAGCCCTCTCCAGTGTTGCCAATTCTGAGCAATTCTCATCAACATCTTCATACAATCTTGCAAATCTGTTGGACTGAGTCAACTCAGAACTGGCCTTCCTCTTCCTCTGCCCACTACCTCCCCTCCTTACTGTTACCCAGCTGCCTACCTGTCGCTCCTCATCTACAACTCCACCCTCTTCACCACTAACCCCACATACTACCTGCTCTGTGAGTTCTAAACTACTTTCCAGGTTTCCAATGTCTCGCAATGTTGCAATATTTCTCTCCAAATCCAATATCTTAGACTCTAAAGAGAAAATATGCTCACACTTGGCACAGCGGTATGACCCCTGGAACGATTGCTCCAAGTGTTCAAACATGTGACAAGATGTGCACTGCGTGAGATTGGCTAACCTGCTATCACTCATGCTTGGTTTTACAATTCAAATAGCTTTATATTATCCTCTAATGCTCACTATATGGTAAGTAACCAACCTTAAATGCAATAAATCCTTTGAAATGATAGTCACCAGATTCCTTCTAACTCTTCACCTGGAACCAGTCACTTTCAATAGCAGTCTCACAGAGCCAGCTCCACAGAGCTAATGGACTGTATTTATAGTAACTAGCAGCCAGGTGAGAACCCTTAGCAATCAGCCCTAATCACACAGGCCAGGGAAAAACCCAATAAACAGTTTTTTTAACTCTTGCAATACCCACACAATTTTTTTTTTTTTTAAACCTTAATAAAATACCAATAAAACACCAAACACACTCTTATGTACTTAACCAGATTCCTTCTAACTCTTCCCTTGGAACCAGTCCCTTGTAATAGCAGTCCCCTGTATTTGAATTCCCCTGTTTTAAATTCCCACACTTACCACCCTTCTGCACTTGAATTCCCCCTGTTTTAAATTCCCACACTTACCACCCTTCTGCACTTGAATTCCCCCTGTTTTAAATTCCCACACTTACCACCCTTCTGCACTTGAATTCCCCCTGTTTTAAATTCCCACACTTACCACCCTTCTGCACTTACACACGGATGCAAGATTCACACGTTCAAGTATTCACTATGTATCTGCTATTTAATCCAGGAATCCACCAATTACAAACACAGCAATTAGTCACTCCCACCACACCAGACTGCAATTATTTGCTTGTCTCACAGCAAAGAGAGGGAAAACAAACCCAAATATTTGTTTTTTAACCTCTTCCTTACCACACTACACCACACACAATATACTTATTGGATTTTTCCAGCAGGTATCCAAACTCACTCATGTGGAGATGAAGAGGGCATTGTGGAAGGGGCAATGTGGATGAGGGGGCCAATGTGGTTGGGGGGGCCCATGGCAATTCTTGCACTAGGGCCCGGTGGCTTCTAGTTATGCCTCTGCCACTTGCATTAGAGCCACAATGCCACTATCGATAGAAATACTCTGTATTAGAAGCCCCAAATTGGTACATTGCCTAGGGCTGTGTGGAGCCTTAATCTCTCTCTGGTCTGGGGGTGTGAGAAGGGAGCAAAGGAGATTTACCTCAAATACCCCCAAATTCTGTGTGACTGATTGGAAAGATACAGGCAGCCATGATCCAAGTTCCTTCCTGATCTGGCTGTTTTCTCTGTGTTAGGGGAATCTTGGGGTGTGAGAAGGGAGCAAAGGAGATTCACCCCAAATAACTCAATATTTTCTTTAACTGACTGGGAAGACACAGGCAGTCGTGATCAAAGTTTCTTCCTTATGTGGCTGTGATCTGTGTGTTTGGGGAGTCTGTGAGGTGTGAGAAGGGAGCAAAGAAGAATTACCCCAAATTTCTGTGTGACTGACTGGGAAAACATAGGAAGCCGTGATCCAGGCTCCTTCCTGATCTGGCTGTTATCTCTGCTGGTGGAAACAGGGGAAATAAGTAGTTAAACAAAGAGTTAATTTTTTATGTTTTTGTTAATAGGGATAGGAGGACAGTTAATAAAACAAATTGATAGGGGGCAGAAAGAGGGACCCTGACATGAGCTGTGGCTGAGGCAGACTGATATTAAGTGAGAGAGAGCATTTTGTAGAGGGCCGGTTCAAGACATCACACACAATCAGTTCTATTGTGTACTTTACAGTAAAAATGCACAGTATTTGAGTAATATCCAGAAAACGCAAAAGTGGTAAGGGTAGGGTGAAAGGATTAGGAGCAGGGAAGTGTGAGTAAAGTGGTAGTCCAAAAACTGATTGCAGACATGGTTTCTGCAGTGTGTGCAATAAATTATGGTTATCCCTCTCCTCCCCAGGAGGATGCAGTTTGTCAAAGTCCCACCAAAAGTTCCACCAGCACCAGTACCATTAATAAACCATCTAACATATTGAAGATGACAATGTGTTACATTCTAGTGTTGATGGCATTGTGGGAGCCAACTGCTGCATCTGACAAATGTCTTGAAAGTAGTAGTGAAAGTTGTGAAAATCCCTCTAAGGGAAAAAGTCAAAAGAAATTGTTTGACACTTCAAAAAACTTAGGGGAATATAAAAGTAATGGGGAAGAAGCACAAGGAGATGTTGAGGATGACTTAATTATTGATGAAGATGTTGATCTAGAATATATCCCTCCAGCATCCTCCTCTTCTTCAGATACAGATGAAGTTGAGAGAGAGAGAAAATTAGCTGAAAGACAAAAGCTCAGCCTTCTACCACTGAAAAGGAATGCTTTGTTTGTTTATAAACTGTTTGAGAAATCAATTGTAAAGTCAGATTCTGACCAAGTAAATTGTGCTGAAAATTAAAAACCATCCTGTCAGTTATCATCAGCACCATCACCACTTCCAAGTCCAACCCCCACCCAGATACAGACACAAAGAAATGATCAACACAGGTCATCAACATCCACAACCCTAGCTATGATGAGTGCCTCTGCTGCTGTTGGAAGTGCAGCATCTTTGACACCCACTAGTACAGTTGAAACATCTACCCCTAGTAGTAGTAGTAGTAGACCCTCAGGAACATATCAGTATATGAAGTCTACAGTATGGAGATACTTTACTCATGATACAAAACCTATGTTGCTATCTGTTGTCTGTGTAAGAAGCATATGAGCAGGGGAAAAACAGGATCCTCATTGAGATCCCACTTGAAGTACAACCTTGGTTCTGATTGGGAGACACATCAAGAACATGTCAAAGGTGCCACAAACAGCAGGAACAGAAGTACTCCTAAAAGTTCCCAGGGATCTGGGGTCATAGCAGAAATGCTGTTGATGTGCCAGAGAGTGTTCCAAGATTTTCTGCTCCTGCTACAGAAGAGTATGAATCTGGGTTTGTTTATGGAGATGACAATAGTCATAGAGTGCCAAAACATACAGCCTACACCCACCACCTCCACAAGTCATCTTGTTAAATCAATAAAATTACACAGTTCTTCCACTATGCACTGTCATCCAGCACTTACTAAGTTCTTAGAAAGGAGTCAAATCCTGCACAAAAAATGCAAAAGTATGCATGTGGAATAGTAAACTTGGCAAAATGTTGGCTGCTTACCCACTGACCATTTTCTTTTGTTTAAAACAGAGGTTTTAAAGATGTCATGTGTTGCACCCTGGTGGAATATCTCAAGCCATAATTATTTTTCAATCATAGTTGTGCCAGTGTTACTCAAGCAGGAAGTTAGTGTTGTGGGTAAAGGGCAAAGGCACAATTGCTTCAAGGTATGTGTTGCTGTAGGAATCACAACTTTTACTTTAAGTTGTGGCGGGAAATTTTGCAGTCATAGAAAAAATAAGTGAAAAATTGTAACATTCTTGTGGGAAAAGGCAGACAATTTATATATTTTCTATTGACAGAATTTTCATGGAAAAAGAGATTGTTTATTTTCCACAAATATTCCCGCAGGAAATATTTCTGACTTTTTGCTTATCCCTAGTAATAAGATAAATACACAAAATGATGTTTTTTCTTTGCAGAAGATTTGGCTAAACTGAGTGAATGGGCTGGAAAGTGGCAGATGAGGTTTAATGTAGAAAAATGTAAAGTTGTTATGCAGTTGGACAAACATGGTACAAATACATTAAATTTAAAACTACTTGGGGAATCCTCTTTAGAGAAAGACTTAGGATTTCACAGCAGCGTGCAGTGTAACAGCCACTGCAAGAGCCAGTTTGATACTATCCTGTATAAATAGGGGTATAGATGCAAGGGATTGAAATATACCTCTTTCTCTATATACATACTTTGTAAAAGACTCATGTTGAAACTGTAGTACAGTTTTGGGCATCAAGTGCAGAGACGTGAAACAAAACTGATAAAGGGAATTAGAGGACACGGGGATTGTTTTACAGAAAGGGCAGTAAAATTATGGAATTATTTGCCTTGGGATGCTGTGCTTGCCGATACTATAGCTGTTTTTAAAAGTAATGGATACTCTTCTAGCTCAATATTGACAGTTATTAAATTTGGCTTAAAAGCAGATAGGATTTTGATCAAGGGAAATATTCGTCTGCCATTTGGAGTAAGGAAGGAAATTTTTTTTACTAATTGTTGTTTAATTGGAAATTGCTATAATGTTTTTTAATTTTTACCTTGCACTGGATCAATAGAGATGATATGGCATTAGCTGAACTTGAGTTTTCAGCCTCATCAACTATGTTACTATGTAATACACACAGTCTCAGGCACATCAGTACATACATCTCCTTGCACATCAATGTACACAGCTCCTTGCACCTCAATGCACAGAACTCCTCACACAACACAGCATACAGTTCCAACCTTGCCAACACACACACACACACTAATACACACAGTCCCAAGCAGATCAATACGCATGGCTCAGGCACAAAAATACAAAGCACCTGGCATAAAACTGAATACAGTTCCAACCACACTAATACACACAGCTACAAATGCATCAATACACACAGATCCAGGCACAACACCATATGCACTTCCAGGCACACCAGCACAAGCGCACAAATGCACACAGCACCAGGCAAATCAATACACACAGCTCAAGGCACAACACCATATAGAGTTCCAAACACACCAACACTTACTGCCTGAAAAAAATCAGATCATCTTCCATTTAAAATATCTAAAGATAACCACTTATTTGTATTTAAAGACAAAATTTAACTGTATGTAGAATTGAATGTGTTATATTTTATTTATTTATATTTTTGTTTTTATTTATGTAAATTTGTATTGTAGATATTCTCTGGGGAATTCTTAAAAAAGAGAGAGAAAATGGTTCATAATTCCCATGTAGTACATTCATCTCCAATGGAGCTCAAACACCTGAGATTCCCCTTTCCCATGGAATGAAAGCCAGACAATAGCTGTACACTTTGGCATCACCCTCATAGAAACTAGATTGTCCTACCCTACAACACTGTCTGCCCAATTGAGCCTGGAAAAAAAACAACAACAAGGCTTTGAGAGAAATCTGCCTAGTTGCAGTCCTTATCTCCTCAGCTGTCAGGCCCCACGGCCATGGCATCCTCAAGCCCTGTGTAACGTAGGCCGGAAAATGCAGTATGGCACCCTGATGTCCTTCACACTACCACCCTCCATCCAAGTCTCAAGAAAGGGAGCAACCCAGTTCCTGAAAATATATATCCAACAAAGTATTAACTTAAGAGAGGCCACAAAAGTTACATTTCTAAAAGATATTTACTAAAAATACTACAGGGTTAATCATAGCCAACCCACCTTCTTTCCTGACCAGATATGCTACATTCCTCTTGACAAGGTTTAGCGTGTTCCCCCATAACAGCTGGAAGAACATAATATAGACTCACACAGAAAGTCTCTGGTAAAAGACACACATTACTGGCATACAAGAAGATGGGCAGCAAAGGGGTCTTGAGCAAGTCAACCCTTTCTCTGAAGATCATTTTCCATCTCTTCCACCTCTCCACCTTGGCAAGTCCCAGCTTTAACTTATACTTACAATTTTGGGCAGCATAACTGCCATAGCCAAATGTAATCCCTAAAATCATAATTTCTTGGAGGCGTCTGGGAAATCATCAAGGAGGGGAAAAGACCCTCTTTCTCTATCCAATAAACTACTTTTTTCTTGGTTCACTTTGAATCCTGAAGCCTCAGAGTACTGACTCATTACATCTGTCACTATGATTGCCTCCTCTCCATCTGACACAACAATGGTTACATTGTCTGCATAAGCTACTACCTTCAACGTCTGTCCTGGACCCAGAGGTGTGATCTCTGTGGTTCAGTTGTTTACCTGAAACAGGACTGGGCAACCTGAGGTCCTCCAGCTGTTGTGGACTGCCATTCCAATCACTCCACCCATCTGTTGGTCCACTAGGAATGATGGTAGTGGTAGTTCACAAGGACTGAAGGGTCAGGTTACTCAAGTCTGTCCCAAAACAAATTATTTTTTTTGTGAACCTAAGGTGCTTGTAGTATCCAAGGGGTTTCCCAGTCATTACTTTGGCAATCCTTGCAACATATCCATGGCACTCAAACGGGAACATTTCAACTAATATTTAGGGATAATAATTGGGAAACTGAGACAGGGGTACACATTTTACCCTTTAACCCCTTGTGTACCATAGGGAGTCTCTAACTCATTGTTAAATAATAACAAAGACCAGAGGTGATGTTAAGCACACCAGGTGAACAGCATAGGGAGCAATGACAATTAATATTAGGCTTTTCTTACTACCACCTTGCAGGTCCTAGGCACTTGATGTGTCAAACCCTCTGACTGAGCTATTTCAGGCTACATGGACAGCTTCAGCATCTCTTCCCAGGAGTTGCAGTTCATGACCACATGTTGTCCTCCATCAGTGGCAGAGGTATGGCCTCCTTTGATATCTTCCTTGACATCAATGTTCTTCAATCAAAACCTAATATTAGATTAAATTATGCTTAATTTTTTCATTTACTTTATTTAACCCCTTAAGTACCGGACGTGAACGCACACGGCCACCACTTAAGGACCACGGAGCATTTTTTTTCTCATTCGCTTCCGGACCTCCTGAACGCCGTACAGCTGCGTGAGGAGCCCGGAATTCCATGATGGTCCTGGCACATCATGGGTCCTTAACGCAAATCCACCCATGACGTGCCAGGACCGTCAAGGGTCCTTAAGGGATTAATTAAAAAAAGTTATGCAACATCCAATGAGGCAGTGTTAAAAATAATCACTCACTTAGACTCAGAATCTGTTTATGCCATCTTTAGCAGCAATGACTGCATAAAATGTTTCCTGTTATTAATCAGTCTCTCACAGTGCATTGGTGGAATTTTGGCCCACTTACCATGCAGACTTCTTTAACTCAGTGACATTTTTGGGGTTTCAAGAATGATCTGCTACTTTCAGTTTCTGCCGCATCTTCTCAATTGGGTTTACTTCTAGACTACACCGCAGAAAAATGTCTTGCTCTTCAACCATTCTGATGTAGATTTGCGCATGTGTTTCATATCATTGTCTTGCTGCATGACCCAGATTCATTTAATCTTCAGCTGACATTCACCTGTAGAATTGTCTGATAGAAATCAGAATTCAGGTTTCTTCATTGGGCCAGTTCTGTGGTGTCATGAGTGTCACCTACATGGCTCAGCAGAGCTCAAAAACTACAATTTATGACCCCCATCCCACCACAGAGATTGTAATATAAAATGTATGTCCCAAAAGACACATCAGATGTTAAAATTTAAAAGGAATTGCCCACTGTCGATTATGCCCTGTGATGTGCAAGTTCATTGGAAGCTTTGATGATAGGGCTGAGGTTGGTAGAGAGAGATTAAAGATACAATAAAGAGAATGAAAGCGAAGATGCAATAAAATAATTGGCTACAGGGAGGTAGAAGGGAGCTGAGGAGAAATACTATGCTGAAGGCAACAAGGACATATCATGGCAGGTATACTTGTAAGTGGTGATCACTAGATAGACCTAGACACAAGAAATGCTGCAATAGGAGATGCCATATGAGGATGAGAAGAGCCTTGGGACACTGAACAACAATTGGAGACTGTCAGTGGCAACTGGGGGTAGGGAGTACATGCAGCACAGTGGTTGGAAAGACTAGATATAGGTGTTGAATCACGGTCTAACAAGTAACCCCTCTCTTCAAGAGCCATCTTGATGGTCAACAATTCACGGTTCCCCACATCATAATTTTTCCCAGCCTGAGAACATTTTTTCAAGACATTCTTCTTAGTTAGGTGCAAGATGGGGCAACAATCCTAAAGAAATCACTAACAAAGAAGTGGTAGTAATTGGCAAAACCCACAAAAATGTGTATGGCTCTAAGGCACTGTAGGAAGAAAAAGTTTTTTTGGAGGGGCTTATATTTTAATTTAATTTATTAATGCACTTTTCTCTTGCCACAACTATACCCAGAGAAAAACTGGTAGTGGCTACCAACAACAATTCTATCAATCCACTCCAGCTCTCTCTCTCTTTACCTCTCTGATTACAATAGATGGCATAAAACAAACATCAAGCACTGACTGATAATGTGTGGTAAACCCTCTTATATACCTTAACATGGTAGGATTACATGGGAGGAAACTGTTCATATTGTGGGAAATATACTGATTTCAATGTAGTAAAAGGAGTGGAAACTGCACTTTTCACAGGAATTATGTAGTGTTGTTTATTTTTATATTTCACTTTTGAGGTGAAATTTTCTGCCCATCCTTAGTGAAGTATTTATACTGTGCTGTTATGAGAGGAGTTATTGGAAGAGAAAAACATTGTCAGAAGATATTACACAAAGAATAAATAAGGAGTTTAGAGTGCTTTTATAGGAGAAACCTGAGTAAAATTATGGGTAAATCTTATAGGAAAAATAGAAAAGGTGTTGCAGGGAGCTGTTTTAGGAGAAACATGGGGACAGTTATAGAGAGCTTTTATAGTGAGAATATGGTGGAGTGATAAGGAGCTGTTCTAGGAAAAACAGGGGAGTAGTTTTAGGGAGCTGTTCAATGAGAATCCAAGATGAAATTGTGGAGACATATAATAAGAGGATTACAATGGTTTCTTGTAGGAGAAACAGTGGAAAAGTTATAGGGAGCTGTTATAGTAGAAATAAGGGTAAAGTTATATGGATCTGTTCTAGGCGAACAGAGTAGGAGTTATAGCTGGCTTATAGGAGAAAGAAAAAGAAGATATAGGAGCAACGTGGGAAGAGTTATAATAAGGTAGTTTATGAGAATCAGGTGAGGAGTTATAGGAGTTATTCTATGAGAAATAGAAAAAGAGTTATAGGGAGCAGTCAGTGGCATAACAAGTCATTGAATGATACTGGTACAGACATGATTATGGGCCACCAAAACTCAAAGATATTCTACCATTGGGTTCTGGGGCTAAAGGACTCCTTTGGATGCTGGAACCCATCACAGCTGCACCCATTGCACCCCATACAGTTAAGCCCAGAGAAGTTACAAGAGGAAAATTAGAGATGTTATAGGGAAATGCTATAGAACGAATAGGGAGTGAGTAATAGGGAACGTTTATATAAAGGTTAGAGAAATCTCAAGGGGCCGAGAGCCTTGAGACCGCAAAATGTTACTGCTGGCTCCTAAATTTATTTTATTTACATCATTGAACAATGCCACTGGCTACTATAATTCCTAGTTGATTCCTAAAAATCCTGCTTGACTCCAAAGCATTTTTCCTTTTCTGCAAACTTGTGGTAAGTGGTAATAGGGAAGCAGGTATAGGTAACTGTTCCAGGAAGAATAGAGAGCAGTTATAGAAAGCTGTTATATGAAGAACAGAGGAGCAGTTATAGGGAGTTGTTCTAGGAGGAACAGAGGAGAATTTAAAGGGAACTGTTCTAGGAGGAAGAGTGGAGAAGTTATAGGGGTCTTTTCGAGGAAAAATAGTGGAGCAGTTATATGTTCTATTACTACATGGAACTGTTCAAGGAGAAACAGGGTAGAAGTTATAGGGAGCTGTTCTAGGAGCAGATGAACAGTTCTAGTTGCTATATGAGAAAATGGGAGACTTTGTATAGTTAGAAGGAGAAAATGGGATACAATACATGGAGAAGGAGTTTTAATCATCAGTTCTATTAGAAATGATATAGTTTACAGGGACTGTTAAGGTAGGTACGGGATAGAATATGGATCTAACTATTTACTCTGGTATGTGAGGACCAGGTCTTAAAATATGAAGTCCTTTGCTACTAGCCAGACCTGAAAAGTTACTCACCACTGCAAGCCATAACATACCCACCAGGGCTGAATTTCTACTCGCCAGGGCTGAATTTTCACTCGCCATTGGCTAGTGGAGAGTGGAAATTTTGAGCCCTGGTGAGGACAACAGGAAGGGAGCGCTCTCGGGACTACCTAGGTGGTGTCTCTGGAGATGCTGTTTTTCCGCTTGAGAACGCATGTTTGTTGTTTTTAATATATGACTCAATAAATTTTGTAAACTTTTTTATTGAAATCTGGATTGAGCTCAAGTGTTGTTGGTGGTCCCGAGAGCGCTCCTTTCCTGTTGTCCTCACGTTTGTGGAATTGGTTTACTACAATTGTGGGGGGGCAGCACCGGGGCCATCAAGCCAGAATCGGACTGGGTGAGTGTTTGTTAAATGATATTATTCTTGTACATGCAGCTGTAGCAACTGATGTTTTGTGAGGAATTTACTCACAAAACTATATTTTGAATGCTTATTTACTCTGGTATATTAAATATATTTACTTCCTTGCTCTAAGAGTGCCCCAGAGCAGAGACTATTGTTTTTTTTCCAGTGGTTCTCAAATGTTTTGTTGTGGTAGAAAATTTAGTTTGAAATAAAATCCCTATGGAACTCTGCCAATCAAGTTCTATAACCCCTTGATTGCTAGAGAGGTCTCCAATGATTTGCCTTCAATGTATTGTAGACCACTCTAGCATCCAAGCAGATAACATAGAACTGATATCAAATGTATTGGTATGCTAACTGGTACCAGAAAGTTAAAGAAAACAGTACATATAGCATTGTGCTGAAGATGTGTCTCATATGCAAGGGATTAATTTGACATTAGAGTTAGCTGCTACTTAAAAACTCTGTGATAAATATCTTCAAAATAAACTTATTGTAAATATGTAATACAGTTCTTCATTAATTCTAGTGTACAAAGTTTAACTCAGGAGAGGACATATATTTAATTCTATGAGTGCCAGAGGGGTAAGCAACGCATTGCAAAGCAATGCGTTGATTACTCCTCTGGAATGCAAACGGTTAATTTATCAGTAACAGCAGCCTGCCAAATGCTTTTTGATGGACTTACTACACTGACATTTCTAATGGGTCAAATTGCAAGCTTACCTCCTGGCAGGGACGTGCACAGACATTTTGAAGGGAAGGGACTCAAATAAAAAAAGGGCACTTATTATTTTTTTTGTTAAAAGGGCACGAGGGCACTTTGGACAAAAAGGGCAGGTGCTCAAGCCCCCCTTGGTGTCTATGTGTGCACGGGCCTGCCTCCTGTGATGTCAAGTCCTTGCCTGGTAAAATTTGCTGCAGGTTTAACCCTTGGGTGTCAAAAGGGTGCGCAACATATTGCAAAGCAGCAGTGTGTTGTGTACCCCGAAGGGACTGGGGTCTAAGGAAAGGTTGTCAATAGCCTCTTTTCCATAGCAACTGATGGAGAGGTCTGCAGAATTTGGACCCTGTGTTGACACTTTTGACACCAGTGGGCTGCATTCAGGTAATGAGTAATTTCAGTTTCTCTAGATTGTATTCCTTGAGGCAGGCCTGTAGCAAAATTATATTGTACAATAAAGTGTACTTATTGGAAGCAACTAGTAAAATAACCGTCATTTGAAATGTCAAGTGTATGCACAGGACAAGGAAAATGGGTTTAACAAATCTGTACAAGAGAGACAAATCTGTGGAAACATACTAACAAACGATCCAAAAGTCTGTAAATGAATGGAACAGTGCCATCTTGTGTTAGGATGGTGGAACATGTCAAAATTGCAAGTAGAATTGTGCTAATCTCCAGAAATGCTAAACATGAGTACATGTGAGGTGAGTAATATACTGTAGCTGAGAATTATGATGCCTTGATAGATTAAAAAGGTTGTTATCAAGACTTATGAGCAGGGTTGCCAGATCATGCCTTTAAACACATGAACACATATGAAAAATGCATGCTGCTTTGCTTCAGTGATTATTACTGGGAAATGCAACATACCTCCCAAGTGTCCCTCTTTAGGAGGGACAGTCCCCCTTTTAGACCCAAATCCCTCTGTCTCTCTTTCCCACTCTGATGTCCCTCTTTTTAGGAGATCAGACTTATTGGTGTGCAGATAAGTGTATCATATTGTTCTACAGCAATATAACTTGCACTGTTGTTTGTTTAAATGTTAGTAAATGTGTTTATAAATCAGTATGTGTAAATAAAATACTCTGGTCTTGATATAAGTCATTTATTAGGTTACACAAAGAGGTATCAATAGGTCATGAAATAGCCTAAAAATCCGTGGTAATGCCCCTCCCACCAGCCACGCCCGCAGCAACACCCTGTAAAACACAAGTGTCCCTCTTTGGCAAATTAAAATGTTGGAAGGTGTGAATGCAATGGTTGTCATTTAGTCAAATAGCATTCATCTATTTATATGCGTTTAGCTTTAAACTGATGATCTGGGATCTGTACCTATGAATGCCCATTTCTTACACCAACATTTCAGCCCTCTTTAGAGCCCTTTTAATGGTGAACAAAAGAGTTGTTCATGGAGACGTGTATTCCTCTCCTCATTACAATGTGTCAACTATTGTAGGTATGACAATCGCTATGCTAAATCTGAGTTATCTATATATATATATAAAATGCTAGCCTGCGAAGCTCCCTGTGTGCTAAACAGCACATGCGTAGTAGAGCCTGCTGGAACTATGCAGTCATGCGCAGTAGGGACTGGCTTCACGGGCTGATCTCCGGACGGCTCACAGCCAGTCTATGCTCCCGGGTCCTGGGCAGCAGCGGAGGCCGCTGGGTGACAAACTGTCACCCAGCGGTCTCCACTGCTGCCCTGGACGCGGGAGCAGAGACAGGCTTGAACCGGCCGAAACTCTCCGCTCCAGATCAGCCCGTGTATATAGGCTTTCTAACTAGTACAATATAAATCCCAAAGAAAAATATGTTTCAATAGATAGAGTAACAAAGTTAAAATGCATTCAATGTATAAAATATAACACAATATAACACAATATTGTGTCAACATCCTGATAAGGGATTCCCCACTACAAAATTAAATATATGTTCTATCTATTATTTATTATATCCAGGGTAATCCATTTCTGAAACTGAATAACTCAGGTTATTACTTCATCATATCATGAGTGTGTTACATAGTTACATACTTATTTAGGGTGAAAAAAGACACAGGTTCATCAAGATCAACCTTTGGCACGGTATAATGCAGAAAATGAGAATGATATAAGCCTTACCAACTCCAAAATGGGTATTAATCTGCAGAGCAGGCAGAAACCAAGGCAGGTGGTGGTAATAGGGGACTCTATTATTAGGAGGGTAGATAGGGTAATCTGCCGCCAGGAACGTGAATGCCGAACAGTATGCTGTCTCCCGGGTGCCTGGGTTCGGCATGTTGCGGACAGGGCTGACAGATTATTTGGAGGGGCTGGAAGTGATCCAGCTGTCTTGGTACATATTGGAACCAATGACAAAATAGGAGGAAGATGGAGGTCCCTAAAGGATGATTTCAGGGATTTAGGATGCAAGCTCAAGGCAAGGACCTCTAAGGTAGTATTTTCTGAAATACTACCTGTGCCATGCGCCAGTGCAGGTAGGCAGAGGGAGCTCAGGGAGCTTAATGCATGGCTCAAGCAATGGTGTAGGAAGGATTGTTTTGGGTTTTTAGAACACTGGGCAGACTTTGCTCTTGGGTACAATCTATATGGAAGAGATGGATTGCACCTAAATGGTAGAGGAGCCTCTGTGTTAGGGGAGAGAATGCTAGGAAGCTTGGAGGAGCTTTTAAACTAGGAAAGGGGGGGGGGTATAGATAGCAAAAATGGGGTAGATAGAGCAGATAGAAACTGGGTCCAAGTAAATGACCAGGGGGGTGGAGAAAGGGTGGGAAAAAATTTAGTCAGTAGGGAGGAACTCCTAGTAAATGAAGGTGAAGAAAAAAGGAATGTAGGGATTAATATATGTAAAGACTTCAAAATTAATTGTATGCTAGCAAATGCAAGAAGTATGGTAGATAAAATAGGAGAACTAGAATTGCTGGCGGTTAATGAGCAATGGGACATAATTGGAATAACAGAAACATGGTGGAACGATGCACATGACTGGGCTGTAAATATAGAGGGTTATTCCCTGTTTAGAAGAGACAGAATTAATAGAAAAGGTGGAGGTGTGTGCTTATATTTGAAAACAGAGCTAAATCCAGTTTTGCGAGGTGATATTAGTGAGGAAACTGGCCAAATTGTGGAGTCCATGTGGGTAGAAATCGAGACTAAATGTGGTGTGAAAGGTAAAAAAAAGTTGTTGGTGGGCATATGTTACAAACCACCAAATATCGATAACAATGATGAGGCCCAACTGCTATTACAGATGAGGAAAGCTGCCCAGTTTGGGCATACTATAATTATGGGAGATTTTAATTATCCAGATATCAACTGGAATAATGAGACCTGTCAGAGTGCTAAGGGTAGCAGGTTTTTGAACACACTTCGTGAAAGCTACATGTCACAAATGGTGGAAGCGCCGACAAGAAATAACAATGTATTGGACCTAGTGATCACTAATAACACAGAAATGGTCTCCAATATTAAGGTAAGAGAACATTTGGGAAACAGTAATCACAACATGGTTACATTTGAGATCAGTCTGGCAAAGCAAAAATGTATAGGTTCAACAAAAACTCTTAATTTTAAAAAAGCGAACTTCAAATTGTTAAGGGCCTCAATGCAACACATAGACTGGGATATTTTATTTAAAGGCAAAAATACTGAGGAAAAATGGTCACAATTCAAATTTAGGTTGCAGAAATGTACCCAACAGTATATACCAATGGGGAACAAATGCAAAAGAAGTAAGTCACAGCCATGTGGTTAACTGCACATGTAAAGAAGGAAATGGCAAGGAAAAAAAACGCATTCAAATTATTTAAGTCTGAAGGAACTGAACAATCTTTCTTAAAATACAGGGAGTGCAACAAAGATTGCAAAAAGGCAATTAGGGTAGCAAAAATAGATAATGAAACTCGAATTGCAAGGGAAAGCAAGACTAATCCAAGACTAATCCAAAAAAGTTTTTCAAATATACAAACAGCAAAAAACTTAAGAGGGAGTGCATTGGACCATTCAAAAATGAGATGGGTGAGTTGGTTAGTGAGGATAAGGAAAAGGCAGATGTTTTAAACACTTTCTTTGCATCAGTATATACAAGGGAGCAAGGAATGGTAGAAGAGCCTCCGCAAGTAACAAATAAAACAATACAATTAATAGATATTGGGTTAACTCAAGGAGATGTCATGGGAAGACTGAACAAAATTAAGACCGACAAAGCACCGGGTCCTGATGGTATACATCCAAGGGTTCTTCAGTGTTAGCAAAACCCCTATATTTACTCTTTAAAGATTCTGTTACCACAGGCTCAGTGCCACAGGATTGGAGAAGAGCTAACATAGTGCCTCTATTTAAGAAGGGAACTAAAACAGAACCTGGGAATTATAGACCAGTGAGTTTGACCTCTGTAGTGGGAAAACTGTTAGAAGGGATAATAAGGGACTATATTCAGGATTACAATACAAAAAATAAAATCATTAGCACAAATCAACATGGTTTTATGAAGAATAGATCATGACAAACTAATCTTTTCAGCTTCTATGAGGAGGTAAGCAGCACCCTAGACAATGGCAAGGCAGTAGATGTAGTATATCTAGACTTTGCAAAGGCATTTGATACAGTGCCACACAGAAGGCTGGTGTATAAAATAAGGAAATTGGGGCTAGGAGATAACCTTTGCAATTGGATACAAAACTGGCTGAAGGATAGGGAACAGTGTGTGGTTGTAAATGGAAAATTCTCCAGTACAGTTAAAGTGGAGAGTGGAGTACCTCAGGGTTCAGTATTGGGTCCGCTGCTTTTTAACATGTTTATAAATGATCTGGAAATAGATATAGAAAGCAAAATATCAATATTTGCAGATGATACTAAATTATGCAAAGTCATTAATTCAGAACAGGACATTTTCTCTCTACAGAGGGACTTGCATACAATGTCAGATTGGGCAAACATGTGGAATATGAAGTTTAATGTGGGGAAGTGTAAAGTCATGCATTTGGGAGGAAACAATCCCAAGGCTACTTATAAACTTAATGGAATAATTTTAGGTGACTCATTGCTAGAAAAAGACCTGGGTATCCTTGTCAACTGTAAACTTGGAAACAGTGACCAGTGTCAAACAGCAGTAGCAAAGGCAAACAAAGTCCTGTCTTGCATAAAAAGAGGTATCGAAGCAAGAGTGGATAACATTATTTTGCCATTATACAAATCATTGGTAAGACCTCACCTTGAGTATGCAGTGCAATTTTGGGCACCGGTTCTGAAAAAGGATATACTAGAACTAGAGAGGGTACAGCGGAGAGCAACAAAATTAATTAAGGGGATGGAGGACTTGACATATGAGGAACGACTAAACAAACTTGGTTTATTTACTCTAGAGAAAAGACGACTAAGAGGAGACCTTATCACATTGTACAAGTATATGAGAGGCCAATACAAGGATCTCTGCGGTGAGCTATTTATTCCAAGGCCTGATCAGGTGACCAGGGGACACCACTTGAGATTAGAGGAAAGGAGGTTTAAACTTCAGCAGAGGAAGGTTTTTTTTACGGTAAGGTCTGTCAAATTGTGGAATTCATTGCCCAGGGAGGTAGTTATGGCAGATACAATTGATACATTTAAGAGAAGATTAGATACATTTCTTTCAAAAGGGAACATACAGAGTTATACTGTTTATCAGTAGGCTGATCAGGAAGGTCTGATAAAGACTAATTTAATTGGTAGCAGGAAAGCTATAAAATTCTCAGTTACTGAGGTATGAGGCGAAGGTTGAACTTGATGGACTTGTGTCTTTTTTCAACCTAATTTACTATGTTACTATGTTACTATGTTACTAGGACTTCATGTTTTACCTACTAATACATATTAATTGGAAAGCAACACTTTTTTTTGTAATTTTCTTTTATTAAGAAAAAAATTTAAACAGTACAGATGAAAGCATTGTACAAAGGTATAAAATACAATACATGGGAATGAACAAGGCATCAATAGACTGGACACAGCCACCCAACTCACACAGTTCCAAGAAATAATGAGTGCAAAGGAAATCAGGGTAAGAAGGGAAGTGGGAAAGCGAGAAATCCAGAGTAGATGGAACAGATAAAGAGGGAAAAGAGAGAGAAGGAGAAAGGGATAGAGGAGGAAAGGCAAGGGGGAGAGAGGGGTTGGGTACCTCCCATAGAGACATTCTAGGATATCTCAAGGATTGAAATGAGACAAAAAGAAGTTTGTGATCGGGTCAGGATCCTTACCATCTTTCAATTTCGTCAACCTAAGAAGAGTGAAGTTGTCTCTGGCCTTGGAAACCCATTACTGATAGGTGGGGGGGCCAACAAATTTCCAGTGGACTGGAATCTGAGCTTTAAAAAGTCCCATTAGGGCCAACAATATTCAACGGGTGGTAGGGAGCATAAGCAGTAAATGGATATAAAAAAGGAACTTCCAAGAGTCTTTGGACAACTCGATATCTACACTATGTTCAATGCAAGTCCGTCAGATGTGGTAAGGCGATCCCTCTCCGTCTACACATCTCCATCACCTGTCACTGACAGCAGGGAACATAGCATGTAACAGTATCGGATTGTAGTGCCACCGAGAAACAAATTTGAAGTGAGATTCCAAAAGTTGAGTTGATATGGAACAAGATTTGGCAATGCGCCTGTAACAGTTTTCTGACACTCAGACCAGGGTATGAAGTAAAAACACAGTTTTATTGAAAATAAAACAAGGCCCCAAGAGGCCAGCACAGAAATAGCAACAATGGCAATAATGACAAAGTGAATGCACACAATGATAATGACAGGTGCTGGGATGGATAGGGAGTATTCCCCCAAAGGGTTAAAAAATGAAATGGGTGAGATATACAAGATTGGCCAACGCCCAGGATAAATAGCAGTCTCTAGAACACAGTCTCTCAATAGCAGGATAGTGGAGGAACTGCACTGAATACACTCTCAAGTTGATATACTAGAGCCCAATGTCCAGAGCTGAGCCGGTACCACCACCGTGGGCTACAGAGGAGTGCTATTGCCACGCTGTAATGATCAGAACCAAAATTGCCCTTAACTAGAAAAGTAATAACCCTGCAGGTGCCATTAGGATTGTGCCCATACACCCCTTGGGTGCTGTACTGATGGTGACTGCACAAGCTGTAATAGAGCCAATGCCCTCTGGAGTGCAATGGGAATGTACCTTCAATGTCTGTGGCCCTGAGCCAGAGGATGAACACGGACTGACAAGGCTCTGATGGAATAAGAGACACACAGAAGCACTCAGAGGAAAGGCTATGTCAGAAAATGTATGCTTGGCAAGATATATCGGAGGCACCAGACCGGAGACTACAGGCACTGCAAGGGTTAAATGGTTCTGTACACAAGCGAGTACCTTGGCAGCCAACAGAAGGCAAAGCAACCTCAGGCTACAGCTACTGACAAGTGAGAGGAACAGTGAGTCGCTTAAACAGTTCAGAATGTCGCCGAGGCGACTGGAATGACGCAGGAACACTGGAACAGCAGGCAGAACCGGAACGGTAACTGGAAGCAGCAGACAGGCCGGAACAGCAACCGGAACAGCAGGCAGGACTGGAACAGCACCGGAACAGCAGGCAGGCCGGAATAGCAACCGGAACAGTAGGCAAGACCGGCACAGTACCGGAACAGCGGACAGGCCGGGGTAGCAACCGGAACAGTAGGCAGGACCGGAGCAGCACCGGAACAGCAGACAGGCCGGAATGGCAATCGGAACAGCAGGCAGAACCGGAGCAGTACTGGAACAGCAGACAGGCCGGAATCAATCACAGAGCAGGGTCGTCAGCCAGAACCGGGTCAATTCACAGAGCAGGGTCGTCAGCCAGAACCGGGTCAATTCACGGAGCAGGGTCGTCAGCCAGAGCCGGGTCAATTCACGGAGCAAGGTCGTCAGCCAGAGCCGGGTCAAATCACGGAGCAGAATCAGGAGCAGAGTCAGACTATCCGAGTCGGTACACAGAAGACACTGGAATATGGCAACAAGGCGCAACAACAGGAACACCACGAAAGGGCAACTGACAATTGCCCAAGCTCCAGCATATAACGGCACATCCTGGGCGGGCCAATCAGTCTCCACCAATGCACAGGTACATCATGATAGATTGACAGAAAGCGTAAGGTGGAATCGGTAAGGGAACGAAGTTGGACAGGGCAGCGTAAATCTTACTGAGATAAAGCCCTATGGTAGGAGGGCAAAGGAGGAAGGATTAATATTTGGTCGGCGGTCTGGTCCAGGTCGGTTTAATAGCCAATGACTCAAGAAAATGTCGGACATGGAAAAATTTCCACATCTCCCCTTGCAAGAGAGAGAATTGGGTACGTATAGAATCAAAGTAGATGATTTTACCCCTGTCTATAAGATCTCCAATACCAATGACCTGTGAAGCTGTCTATTGGGGAAATTCGGTGGCCAAAAGAGTAGAGGCAGTATTACGGGAATAGAAAATCAGGGAGAACAGTGAGAGAAGAGATAAAAAGGAGAAAGAGGCCGTATATAATTGTCAGACAGCCAAAATCGCTGTCAGAACTGGATGGCCCGTGGGCTTATACAATCTAGACTTCAGTGGGAGTAGGAATTCATAAAGGACATCCATATTGGGGAAATATGAACGCTCTATAGAAACCCACAATTTGGAGGAGAGCAAAACTGAATGGTAATAGAAACCCAATCCAATATGGAGGAAAGCAAAACTGAATGGTAATAGAAACCCAATCCAATATAGAGGAGAGCAAAACTGAATGGTAAAACTTCTTAAAATCAGGGACCCCCAGCCCCTCTTGCAGTTTGTGACGAAACGCCAAGTTTCGGCTAAGCCGAGGCACACGGGATTTCCAAATAAACTTAGAGATGGTGGAATGTAGATGGGAAAAGAATGTCAATGGGATCTTAAGAGGGAGAGTCTGGAAGAGGTATAGCACTCTGGGTAATATATTCATCTTAATGGAACTGATGCGCCCAACCAGAAAATGTAATGTGGACTCCAACTCACCAAGTCTTTTGTGACTGATTGTAATAGTGGAGGATAATTTAGGGCGTAGGTAGACTGGATAGTAGGAGCGATCCATACACCTAAGTACTTCATGCCTTTGGATGCCCACTTGAAAGGGTATAGGGACGTAAAAGTAGCCTTAAAACAGATGGGAGACAGAGAGGGAGGGCTTCAGATTTAGATAAATTGATTTTAAAACCTGAGAGAGCAGAAAAGAGCTGAAATTTGTCCATGGTCGCAGGCATAGAATCAATCAGATCTGACAGGGTGAACAGGACATCGTCCGCAAAAATGAACAGTTTATGTTCCCTGCCCCCTAGGGATATCCTGGAAATTTCTTGACGCAGGCTAACATGTTGGGTAAAAGGTTCAATAACCAGGATGAAAAGCAAGGGGGAGAGAGGGCAACCCTGATGAGTGCCGTTAGCAATAGTGAAGGATTCGGAGTGGCAACCATTCACTTTTTGATGAGAGGTTTGAGTACAGGGCCTGAATCATATTAATAATGTCAGGGCTGAAGCTGAAGGCTTGTAGAGCCTTGAGTAGAAATGTCCAGTTCACCCTGTCTAAAGCCTTCTCTGCGTCAGTCGAGAGGAAAAGAGAGGGGAGGTTGCAAGAGGTGACGTCAGGGGCGGACTGACAGGACCCAGGGCCCCTGGTCCAAAAAGAGGTCTGGGCCCCCTGCAGAAATCTCCACAATGCCCCTTCCACCTCCACAATGCCCCCTTCATCTCATCTCCACAATGCCCCCTATCTCCACATTGCCCCCTTCATCTCATCTCCACAATGCCCCCTATCTCCACATTGCCCCCTTCATCTCATCTCCACAATGCCCCCTATCTCCACATTGCCCCCTTCATCTCATCTCCACAATGCCCCCTATCTCCACATTGCCCCCTTCATCTCATCTCCACAATGCCCCCTTGATCTCATCTCCACAATGCCCCCTTCTCTCCACATTGCCCCCTTCATCTCCACAATGCCCCCTTCTCTCCACAATGCCCCCTTGATCTCATCTCCACAATATTGCCCCCTTCATCTCCACAATGCCCCCTTCATCTCCACAATGCCCCCTTCCACAACCCCCCCTTCATCTCCACAATGCCCCCTTCCACAATACCCCCTTTATCTCCACAATGCCCCCTTCCACAACCCCCCCTTCATCTCCACAATGCCCCCTTCATCTCCAAAATGCCCCCTTCCACAATACCCCCTTCATCTCCACATTGCCCCTTCCTCAATGCCCCCATCTCCACAATGCACCCGTCTCCACATTGCTCCTTCATCTCCACAATACCCCCCTTCATCTCCACAATACCCCCCTTAATCTCCACCATGCCCCTACCTGCAGTCCCTGGTGGTCTAGCGGCGTGGCTTAGCACTGCAACGTCCCGCGCGCCTCTAGTAATGCAGAGGCTGGGAGATTATGTCATCTCCCAGCGCTCTGTATTACTAGAACGGCGCGCCGGCGACCGTTGTAGGAGAGCTGCTGAGCAGCTCTGGAAGTGGCGGCGGCGGGCCCCCTTCGGTCATGGGCCCTCGGTCCGTGACCGAATGCCCGATGGTCAGTCCGCCCCTGGGTGACGTAGTGAACTATGTTCAAAAGCTTACGGGTGTTATACCTGGCCTCACGCCAAGGCACAAAACCTGCCTGATCCAAGTGAATTAGTGATGGGAGAATCATCCGTATCCGTTCAGCAATGATCTTGGTGTATAATTTAAAATCTAAATTTAGTAGGGATATAGGGCGATAAATCATGCACAAAGATCTGTCCTTATTAGGTTTCAGTATCAAAATGATGTGTGCCTCAAAGACACTTGCATGTCTAGATATCTCAGTCAGGAAGAGGGCAAAAGCCCTGGTGAGAAGAGGACAAAGCAACATTTTGAAAGCAGAATAGTAGGGCTGGGTAAATCCGTCTGGACCCGGGCTCTTCCCCTTAGGCATGGCATCAATGGCCCTCTCAACCTCTTCCATGGAGATCGGTAAATCTAAGGCCTGTTACAGCTCTGAGGAGAGTGCTCGGAGACGCTCAGCGCTTAAATAAGAGTGCATCCTGGAGGTCAGATCTGATCCAGTAGAAGGGTCAGTGGGGAGGTTGTAGAGGGCCCTGTTAAAGTCTCGGAAAGTTGATGCTATCTTAGAGGAAGCATATATATAGAGACACCAGAGGGGGACCTAATGGAGTGAACATACGCAGAACTTTGTTTAGCACATAGTTGGTTCACTAGAAGTGCACCTGCTTTATTGCCATATTCAAAGTAGCGTTGACGAGTGCGCAGGAACAGTTGTTCGATATGAAGGTTAAGCAGGGAGCGTAGATATGAGCAAGCATATTGCAAAGGTGTTGATCCTGGGTTGTCTTTCGGATAGAGGCGCGTTTGATGAGTGCGCCACGGATGACACTTTTATGCACTTCCCAGACAGCAAGAGCTGATATATTGCCACGATCGTTGAGCTGAATATACTCCTTCAGGCAGAAGTAACATCTGACAGGATATCAGAATTCGACAGTAATGAATCATCCAACCTCCATGCGGGCCTATCACAAATTTCCTGGGATCTGCGTAACCTGAGCATGACCGGAGCATGATCCGACCAGGTGACATGACCCACCTCTGAGGAGATCACAGATGGTAATCCACAGTGAGGTAGGAAAAAGTAATCTAACCGGAAGTACACCTCATGGGCATGGGAATAAAATGTGAAGTCTCAGTCTGTGGGATGACAAATTCTCCATACATCTAAAAGACGGTGGGAGTGTAAGAGGCGCTGTACACTGTGGATCTGAGCAGATGGGTAGGAAGAGTGGCCACCAGAACAATCAAGGGTAGGAAGGAGAGGCAGATTGAGATCGCTGCCCATCACCAGTAGGCCCTCCTGGAAGGAAACTAGTTTCTCAAAGACCTTGGACATAAAGGCGCTCTGCAAAGCATTGGGTGAGTAAACATTCAGAAAAGTATATCGAAACGTTGTCCAGAAGACCCTTGACAAAAAGAAAATGACCCGCAGGATCTCTGAGGATTTGTTTATGGAGAAAAGGAAGGGTATGAAGTATAAGAATCACAACCCCATTTTTCTTAGTAGGGCCGGAGCTCAGAAACACCTGGGAGAAAAACCTATTAGTAAGAGAAAGTTCCCGGCTGCGATTAAAATGCGTCTTCTGAACAAATACCACCCCACTCCATAACCTGTGAAAATCATGGAGCACCAGAGATTGTTTCATGGAGGAATTCAATCCCTTAACATTATAACATTATATTATAGGATAGAAGGGAGAAAGAATCCCTATGTTTATGAGGACAAGCCATATCTAAACCAGGTGGATGGAAATCGAAAATTCCAATCTAGAATTGACACGAAAGGACCCATAAGGGGGGGGGGGTAAAAAAGGAGAAGAGAAAGGGGAAGAGAAAAAAAGAGATAGGTAGCATTAAGTTTGGAGAGAGCAGGGTACCAGCCGGGCCTGCCGTCCAAACCAGCATTCCAAACAAAAATAGATACATCATGAAACGTAACATGCGGTACCTCAGAAGGATATACCAAAGTGCATATACAAGGGCATAATGGGGCACTAAGTGGCGAACCCACCGTGGGAGTGCAAACGGGGGAACCAACAGAATTATATCTATGTGGTATCCCCAAGGACCACGGTGGAGAAACTTAATAGTGAGCAAAGAGGGAGGGTTAAAGAGAGAGACTCGGATTTAGGGGACATAACCCTCCTAACTGGGGGAGAAGTCATATGAGTAGAGGGTGTCCACCCAAAGAACATCAAGAGCATATACATATCACATTGAGAGCAGATACATAGAATTGTGCAAATAGAGGGAGTATAAACAAACACAGGACCACATCCCATTTTCCCTACCCATCGCATGCAATGCATAGAATCAGCAGGAGTTGAAAAAGTGCAAGATCATGAAGGGAGCCAAAGACACTCATTGCCAGGCGAGGGCACCGGACCAACACGCCCCCCCCCCCAGACAGGGAGAGTACATCGGACCAGGCCCCCCCGCCCATGCCGAGGCACATGAATTGAGATATAAACACCATGAAATGAGGTCCCGATACCAAATGCCCCCAGGGTAATCAGTGAAGCAGCGGCCAAAACAGAAAAATACAAGTGTCCGTATGACAGGGACATCCAAATAAGGCTAAAGGGGCAATGGCATATGACCATAAGCTAAATAACGGGGAAGGGAGAAGGAGCGGGCGCGATCCATAAACGAGCATAGGGATGGGATAGAAGGTTGCAAATCCATTCTCTCTAGCAACACATGAAACCCAGAAGGCGGACAGCATCAGGACACTCACCCACATAACAGTATACATAGGCACACAAAAAAAAGGGGGAAGGAGAGGAGAGGGAATAAAGGAGAGACAAACAAACAGATATGGGCAGAAACAATGCAGTTTAATATTGCATACCGTGATATGTGCAAAGTCAAAACAATGGTAAACTAGCGTCGAGAGGCCCCCGATCTGCACAATTATTCAAGGATGAGCTTCATAACGAAGCAACTGTATGGGGTACAACATTATAAAGGGCCATAGATAATGTGTAAGCACAGAAGATCGAGGGGCTCCGCAGCAACATAAGGCACCATAAAAACTAACCAGGGTTGTAAAGGCAACATGATAATAATATCCTGGGTACATAACCTGACAACAGGGAACCGGGGGAGACAGCAAAGTCATCTCAAAAATCGAGCAGACAGGGTGCAAGTCCTGAGTTCATCCAGGGCCAGCTCCTGCGGGTGATGCAGACCCACCGCTCGCAACAGGAGATAGGTTCTTCCTTTTTTTGGAGGGCTTAGATCAGCCAGCAGGATCCGGGGAAGAGGTGGGATTCTTGCCACAGACATCCAGGCGGGATAGAGCTTGAGCAGCCTTCTCCAGCAATTCGACTTGTAAAGCAGTAAGGAATGCTTGGAAGCCCCCTTTGTAATGGAGCACATGGGTGATGCCATCACGGGAAACTTGCAGCATAAGTGGGAAACATCACAGATAACGTAGTTGGTTCTGGCGGAGTTGGTCGGTCAGCGGTTTTAAATCCCTGCGCCACTGGATAGTCAGGAGAGATAAATCATTGAATAAAAGAATAGATGCCCCTTCAAATTCCACACTCTCTACATTCCGGGCAGCTTGGAAAACATCTTCTTTTTCAGTGAAGTGATGAAATTTCACAATAATATCTCTAGGTCTCCCTGAGTCGGATGGCCGGGCCCGGAGGGCTCTGTAGGCTCTATCCATCAGAAAGATTTCAGGTCCAACAACAGAGCTCTCAGGTATTTCTTGGTGATCGGACCATCCTGTTCCGATGAACCCAGCCCGTGATCATCAGGCGACCCAGTGTCTGAGGCGGGAGAGGAAGGAGAAGGAGAGCTCCTTGAGGCCTCGTCTAGCAGTGCCATCTTGGCTTGGGCACCAGAGGGTTCCAACCCGATTTCAAGGGGAAATAATGAGGTAAAGCCAAAGATTTTTTTGAGGTTCTGCCCTTGACCATGGCAGGATAGTCAGCAGTGATAGGGGGAAGTGTAGCAAGGGGAAAAGGCGGTTAGAAGCATCAAAAAAGGTCCTAGGGAACGAAGCTCACAACTCAAGCATCCATACCGCCCAGCAGCCAGGCCACGCCCCCACAACCATCTTTTTTTTAATACTTGCTGTGTTCATATGTCAGCGGTTTAGGGTAGGCCCTCTGTGTAATTTCATCCCTATGTAATGTATTTACTTTCCCTTACCTGTTCATTACTGATTATCCTTGCTGCCCTGTGATCTTGATAGAGATTCATTAAGTATAGTAAGGGGAGATGTATAAAAAACATTCATAGTGTATGTTTAACCCCTTAAGGACCCGTGACGTACCAGGACCGTCACGGTCCTTGGTATACTCAAGGACCGATGACGGTCATAGTATGTCACGTACTTTTTACTTACAGCGCTCTACCGGGAGCGCTGTAAGTAAAAATAGGGCATGAAATAGACCGCTCCAAGATCGGAGCGATCTCTTTCAAGCCCCATAGTGACGCGCCAATACACGTGACAGGTCACGTGTACCGGCGCGTCAAAGTGCCCCTATGCGGTCGTTATGGGACGGAAATGTCCCATAACCTCCGGTCCTTAAGGGGTTAAGAAGTGTAATTGAAATTTTCAACAGTGTGTCATATTTATAAGGTGGTAAAGTAATAAAGTCAAGTTTATAACTTTGTCTTAGAATATTGTGAGGATATTTTGAGAAAATTCACTAATGAGAATTTAGCTGCATATACATAGTTTATACACTATCAATACTTTCATTAAGTACAGGTTATACCAGACATTTAAGATTTAATCAATAAAATTTAATTTTTTTTGGGTAAGACCATTTATAGTTCACTTTTTCAAAAAAAAAGTTTACTTACTGGAGTTAGAACTTAGTCAAAATAATATTTTTTGTCATTTTGCAACATTTAAACACTTTCTTTTTCACTCCAGTTTTATAGACCCTCCCCATATTTATGGGCTTTATGTATAAAAAGAAAGTGGAGTAATTCTGGCACAAACCAAATGCACCATAGCAGACAATTGCAAAATCCCCAAATTCTCACTGATTTAAATTAATCTTTTTAAAGAATGGTATATAGCGGTCTCCAATACATTGCTTCAATGAGTCGCATTCTAGTGTGACGACAATGGCATAATGGAGGAAGGTGTAGCAGCTGAACCAGCTGCTGCATCTGACAGTGAGACAAACAAGCACCAAAACACCTGTCCTCAAAGTAGTAGCAAACTTTGTGAAAGTAAAAGTAAATAGAAATTGTTTGACACCTCTAAAAGCTTAGAGGAATATAAGGGTAGTGAGCAAGAAGAAGAAGTGGCAGGAGATGCTGATGCTGAGGATGACCTAATGATGACTGAAGATGATACAGATCTAGAATATATCTTTCCAGCATTCAACTCTTGTTCAGATACAGATGAAGTTGAGAGTAAGAGAAATGATTACATGGCCAGAAAGTTAGCAGAAAGGCAAAGGCTCAATCTACCACCACTGTAAAGGAGCACTCTGTCTGTCTATAAACTGTTTGAGAAAACCACTGGAAATTCGGACCCCAGACAAGCAAAGATGGCAAAAACTACACATTTATCTTGTCAGTCATCATCAGCATCATTGCTGTTTCCAAGTCCTAGTCCCACTCCCTACTCCCTTGTGTAGAGTTACCATCATTAGCAACAACAACAGCAACACAGGTTATTAACATCCACAACCTTAGCTATGACAAGTGCCTCTGTTGCTGCTGGAAGTGCTTCATCTTTGACACCTAGTAGTAGTAGCAGTAGAATTGCATCAACATCTAGCCCCAGTAGTAGCAGTAGCCCCTGAGGAATCCCATAGTCCATGAAGTCCACAGTATGGAGATCCTTCACTCAGGATCCAAATGCTAAGCATATTGCTATCTGAAGTCTGTGCAAAAAGCACATGAGCAGAGGGGAAGTAGGCTCACACCTAGGTACCTCTTATATGAGATCCCACCTGAAGCACAACCATGAGTTTGGCTGGGAAACACACTATCAGCAGGTCAGAGGTGCGACAACTAGTAGCAGCAGCCCCAGGGCTCTGAGGCTGATAATAGAAGTAGTGATGTTAGTTATGTGTCAGAGTGTGCCACTGACAACAGTTAGTTCATCCAAATAACACCTATGGCTCCTGCTGCAGAGGAGTATGATGACTCTGGGTTTCCTGTAGGAAGTGGCAAGAGTCATAGACTGCCCTCACATGCTGCATCTACCTCCTGCACTTCATCTAGTCATGTTGTTAAAGCAATACATTTACACGGTTCTTCTGCCATGTTCTACCAACCCACACTGACTGAGCCCCTGGGAAGGAGTAAAAAATGTCACAAAAACAATCCCAAAGTATGATTGTGGAATGATAATATTGAAAAGATGTTGGCAGTGCAAATGCTGTTGTATTCTTTTGTAGAAAACAGAAATGATGTCATGTGTAGCCCCACCCTGGCATATCCCAAGCCACAGTTATTTTTTCCACGACTGCTCTGCCTGGATTGTACAAGCAGAAAGCCAGGCCAAAACAGCAGCACAGATGAGGAGGAGGAGGGATGTGAAGAAAGGTTGATAACCATGTACTAAACTTGGAAGTGGGTCCACTGCTATAACCGATAAGTAATGTGTATCAGTAATCTGATAAAAAAGGATAGCTTACATTTGTCATAAACATGATAATGGTAAAAACTGCTATAGGAATCTCTCTCTCTCTCTCATACATATATACATACACACATCAGTCACACCACACCAGTCCCCCACCACCACTACCATACACATCTGACACATTGTAGATTGTATTATTTTTATCACTTGATATCATCATGAATATGTGCCAGTGTCACATAAGCAGGAAGTTAAAGGGAAAGTAATGCTTCATTTTTACTATCCCTCATTTTGTGATTCATATATTAGTGTACTTTCAGGGAACAAGTTGTATTAGTTTTACCATGCAACCAATGGAATGTGCATTTTTAGTTCATAAAGCTGAATATACCTTTTTGCGCTCCTGGTAATTAGGGGTCTGCACGGGCCATACATGTAGGTAAAACTATACATATTTGGTACTTTTGGTATTCAGGGAGTTAAGGGCTTTTAAAAATAATTGATACTAGTGTATGATATTAACAAAATAAGTACTTTTTTTTACATTATTTTTTGTACGTATGACATCATAGCTTGCCACACAATGTATAATTTATGTCATTTGAGGCATCATGAAAAAGCTGAATTTGTTCTGAAAAAAAACCAGTATATAATTTTCCATATATAATTATACAGTTACCTCTGGGAATCATAACTAAGATGGAGAACAAAATGTTGAAAAGGTGCCTGGCCTCTTCAGTGTAGAACATTTTCCAGATTCATTAAGTCAGGGGTAGCCAACCCTGATCTTCAAGAGGTATCAACAATATATGTTTTCAATATATTCCAGCTGAAGCGCAGGTGGACTAATTAGTGGCTCAGTCACTTTAATTTATCTACCTGTGCACATTGTGGGATATCTTGAAAAAACATAATGTTGGTGGCTATTGAAGATCAGGATTGGCTATCCCTAGCACCTAAGCTGTTTGTTGTTCATTTACAGAGACCAAATAATAGTTAATTTTAAACAATATTAATAAAAATAAAAATATCAAACACAAAATATAAGAAATCTAGCAAGATATTCTAACCCAGTGGTTCTCAAACTTTTTTTGCTCGGGGCACCCCTAACACGTAATCAAGAACATTTGGGGCACCCCTGACATATTTAATGTACTTTATCAAGGGCATGAAAAGGGTACAATACATAAATATACAGTTATTATGAGATCTTATAATCATAATAACAAAACTAAACATATTGTACATAAGTTCTATAAATCTTTATTTAAAAGTCCATTATTGTTAGTCTTCATAGAAAACATGGGGCACCCTAAGTTGATGTCCGTGGCACACGAAAGTGCCACGGCACCCTGTTTGAGAAACCTCTCTTGCCCTCCAAGGGATATGATTTCTAAAATTGTTTTAAAATAACAGTTCCACTTCAAGGCCACTAGGTGGTAGAAAACGCATATGAGTAATCCTGTTCCATCGCAGTCCATACTCGTCAATGTCCAAAATTCTGAAAAAATATGTAACAGTGGAGCTATGCTGGGTGGAAAAAATGGCAAATAAAACAATTGACAGCTGGCAGCCTGGGAACAACACCTTACTCTAGAGGTATCAAAGAAAATGTGATGTAATGTAAATGTCCACAATTTCCTTTGTTGAAAGTCTATTCATTTCTGCCAACTATCCACCTTGGGCCTAAAGTCCATTTAGTTTTCTTCCTACAAAGTCCAACTATTGAAACAGTTTATCTGACAAGCAATTATGTGTGATTAATTCCAGACTGTATGTGTAAGGGCTTTTTGGTGTCTCCAAGTGGAATGAATAGGAGTCAAATAGCTATTGATTGATATCTACTTAAAGGGCAGCTAGCTCATTTTTTCTAAAATAAATAAATAAATAAAAAGGTAGGGGCTCTGCAGCCCCAAAATTGCTCTTGGCAGTCATTTTGAAGGTCGTGGTGGGGTCAGAAATCAGGTCCCTTCAGCTGGCAGCCTGCTAGAACACAAACCCTGACGTTTATTTTCTCACCCACAAACATTGCACGGTGCGTACTCAGTCTTCACAGACCCTTAGTATCAGATTTGTAATCCATTAACTAGAGTCTATAGGGACCCATGCCAAATTTCCCAATAAGCAGAATAGGCAACTGCCTAGAGCTCCAAATCTTGAGGGCACATAAGATGTGCTGGCCACACCTCATTTTGAATTTGTGGGTGTGGCCAGATGAATCTTAATATTCCTGCACCAGTTTTATAACCCTTTTATCCCCAATTCTTATACCTCTTTACAGGCTATTATTTAACCACGTGTATGCCAAAGAATGTTGTGGGGAAATAAGTTGGAGATTACTCTAGCAAACTAGGGAGTTAGGGCTCGATTCAAATGTTGGCGTTAAAACCAACGTGAAGAAAAAAACTGCCTTCGCTCGTTAAGCAAGACCAGGTAACGTGAGATTCAAATCTTCCTTACCTAGAAAGCCTAACGAGCGATGACCAACAAAATACACGTTAACCTTACACCTGCGTCGCATAGAAAATCTTACCTAAAAACACACGATAAAAATGTTACCTAACACCACAGCCAATCACAGCACTGCAAAGTATCAAGTTCAGTCAGAAAATCCAAAACCCACGTCTCCAGTTCTGAACAGCTTTCATTGTGCTTCCCTACCCAGCCACTAGGGGAACACAGAGATGGCTTTCAGCACCATGGACATCTTTGAATGCCATAGGGATGTGCACTGCTCACCCCTGTGGCATTCAAAGGGTTAAAATCAATAAAACTAGTACACCAAGCACTACACAATGCCCCCTTCCACATCCCCCCCTTAGTATGTCACATATATTGCATATATGGGACATACTAACCACATCCACCTCATGGACTTCCATGTAGTGGACAAATCTGTCTTTTATTCCACAATTAACCCTTTGAGTACCAGAGAGGTAGGAAAGCATTGCTTAGCATGTTTCCTACCCCTCTGGTACCCAAAGGGTTAATAGGCAACGTATGGACTACATACCTTGCCTATATATATATGTGTGTGTTTGTGTGTGTTTTAAACTTGTTTTTAATTAAAATACTATTATTAGACAGTTTAACTTAGATCTCATTCATTGTTAACCCCCTACCTCCTGTGTCCCATTGCTATTAGTACTTTTGCTCCACTCTTCTTCAAACTGAGAGTGGAGCAAAAGTACTAAAAGCAAAGGGACGCAGTAAGTAGGGCATTATGAATGGATGAGATCTAAATTAACCCTTTGATTGCCAGAGTGGTACGCAACGCATTGCAAAGCAATGCGTTGAGGACCACTCTGGCACTCAAAGGGTTAAATACAACTGAGGGAGCAGGCTGCCCTGTGACCGCAGCGCTTCCCTCAGCTTTATTTATATATTCATTTATTTCTTATTATTTCTTATTATTTATTTCTTATTATTTGTATTTATTAGTTTTTATTCACCCCTTGCTGCGGGCGGCTGTGAAGCCCGCAGCATAACAAAACCCTGGTGACTATACAGCTATTGGAGAAAGCGGGAGGAGGGGCAGAGACATTGGAGGAAGCGGGTGGTAGGCTTGTATTTGCTGCCCGCTTCCTCCAATACCTCTCCTCTTGCGTTGGCATTGTGCCCAGCTGCCTGGCGTCGAGTTGTACAACGCCTTGTGCAATTCGTCCCTTTGCACAAGGCGTTGTACAACTCGACGCCAGGCAGCTGGGCACAATGCCAACGCAAGAGGAGAGGTATTGGAGGAAGCGGGCAGCAAATACAAGCCTACCACCCGCTTCCTCCAATGTCTCTGCCCCTCCTCCCGCTTTCTCCAATAGCTGTATAGTCACCAGGGTTTTGTTATGCTGCGGGCTTCACAGCCGCCCGCAGCAAGGGGTGAATAAAAACTAATAAATACAAATAATAAGAAATAAATAATAAGAAATAATAAGAAATAAATGAATATATAAATAAAGCTGAGGGAAGCGCTGCGGTCACAGGGCAGCCTGCTCCCTCAGTTGTATTTAACCCTTTCAGTGCCAGAGTGGTCCTCAACGCATTGCTTTGCAATGCGTTGCGTACCACTCTGGCAATCAAAGGGTTAATTTAGATCTCATCCATTCATAATGCCCTACTTACTGCGTCCCTTTGCTTTTAGTACTTTTGCTCCACTCTCAGTTTGAAGAAGAGTGGAGCAAAAGTACTAATAGCAATGGGACACAGGAGGTAGGGGGTTAACAATGAATGAGATCTAAGTTAAACTGTCTAATAATAGTATTTTAATTAAAAACAAGTTTAAAACACACACAAACACACACATATATATATAGGCAAGGTATGTAGTCCATACGTTGCCTATTAACCCTTTGGGTACCAGAGGGGTAGGAAACATGCTAAGCAATGCTTTCCTACCTCTCTGGTACTCAAAGGGTTAATTGTGGAATAAAAGACAGATTTGTCCACTACATGGAAGTCCATGAGGTGGATGTGGTTAGTATGTCCCATATATGCAATATATGTGACATACTAAGGGGGGGATGTGGAAGGGGGCATTGTGTAGTGCTTGGTGTACTAGTTTTATTGATTTTAACCCTTTGAATGCCACAGGGGTGAGCAGTGCACATCCCTATGGCATTCAAAGCTGTCCATGGTGCTGAAAGCCTTCTCTGTGTTCCCCTAGTGGCTGGGTAGGGAAAAGCACAGAGAATGCTGTTCAGAACTGGAGACGTTGGTTTTCTACTCTTACTTGAGGGCTGTACTCCAAAAAAAATAGGCGTTAGATTTCTGGAGATAAATGTTGCAATTTAACGCGAGTTAGCCCTAACTCCAACATTTGAATAGCTTTTGGCGTCGTTTGTACATTATCCTCTATGGGTGAGATCTTGCTGTTCTGGCGACAGGCGATGTCTGTTTCAGAACTGGTGTCGCTTGTTTCTAGTAGAACATTTGCATTGCTCAATTGACGTTAAAACCAGCGTCTCCAGTTTTTTCTGGCGACGCCAACATTTGGATCGAGCCCTTAATCCCTTGAATTCTAGAGTGGCTAGAGTGGTTCCCAACACGTTGTAAAGCATTTTGTTCTTGCCTGATATAGGGATTTTGTGTGGCATGAAACACTGGATGGTACTGGGGGCTGGTCATGTGAGGAGTGGGGGTGTGACCATGGGTGGAGCCAAGGGCACCTAGGGGTGTCTGGGATGTAAATGCCTTTTGTTTAAACCCAAACATGCAGGGTATCAGCGAGCTTCCATTGTGTTACCTTGAGTTGCCTTAGCTTCCAGCATTGACTAGCTTTGCTCCTTTGTATAGACTGTATATCATGTTGTCTGTCTGCCCCCTTCCTAATGACCCTTGCAAGTATACTGGCCACTGCTCTGTCTGCCACCTGCCTAGTGAGTCTTGCTAGTATATGGATACCTGCTGTGTTTTTATACATTACTAGTTGAACAGCCTGTTACACGGGCCACAGTGCCACTGACACCCGGTCGCGGGCCAGTCACGCACAGTAGAGACTGCCCGCACCGCGACTGATACAGTGATGGACGCTCCTTCGGAGTGCCCAGGTCTGTATCAGCCGTGGTGCAGGCAGTCTCTACTGCGTATGACTGCAGCACGCGCAGCAGTGTCTACTGCGCATGTCACGGCGTTACACACGATTTAGCAAATTATTATATAGGATGGTATTCAAATTAGAATCAATTTACATTTAAGAAAACTGCTATTTTTACTACTTCTAATTGTTTTTGTATTTGTAATCTGTGAACGTGCCTTACAATTCCATTATCTAGTCCTGACATTTCTGTCATTGCAGAGGGGGAAGACTGTTGTATCTTGTTAATTAATAACCACATCCTATATAATAATTTGCTAAATCGTGTGTAATGCCGCAACATGCACAGTAGACACTGCTGCGCGTGCTGCAGTCATGCGCAGTAGAGACTGCCCTCGCCGCGGCTGATACAGAGCGTCCAGCTCAGTATCAGCCGTGAAGAGGGCAGTCTCTACTGCGCGTGACTGCTCCGTGACCATGTGGCAGTGGCACTGTGGCCCGTGTAACGGGCTGTTAAACTAGTACAGTATATAGTAATATGGAGTTGCAGTTTGCTTGTAAATGCTAACTAATAATTATAAGCTGGACAAAATAAAAAAAAAATGATTAAAGGAATTAAAGTTGTTGAAATAACTTGAAATATCATGTACTTACAGCTATATATGTAAAAGCTATTTATTAATAGACTAGTTGAAGAGCCTGTTACACGGGCCACAGTGCCACTGCCAGCTGGTCGCGGGGCAGTCATGTGTAGCTCTGTATCAGCCACGGTGCGGGCAGTCTCTGCTACGTATGACTGCAGCATGCGCAGCAGGCTCTACTGCACATGACTGTGTCGTTACACATGTTTTAGCCAATTATTATATAGGATTTTAACATATGAGTTAACTGTCCTATTCAGAGAGAATTTATTTCATTTTATTTTTGTTGTTTGTAGTGAAAGATATGAGCTAAAGTCAGTAAATTTCTGGAGATCAATACCCACTGCTCTCGATTCCAAAAAAGCTGTTATCATATATCAGCCCATTTACAGGCAATCCTGGACAATTGCTTCAGAGGCACCCTAGTATTGCTATGGTACTTGTGTCCTGGAAAAGGCAGATATAGGTGCTCCCTCAGAGCATATGGAGCACTAGATATTAAATTTCAAAATACAAATGAAGAATGTTTATAGATGCTCACATAGAGTACAAGATTTTTAAGTGTTTCACCCCTTAATGACTTTGATGTGCCAGGACCGTCGTCTGTGGATGTGCCTTAAGGACTTGTAATGGTCAGGGGCGGATTTGCCATTAGGCAAAGTAGGCACCTGCCTACAGGCGCACGCCAACAAGGGGCACCTGCCATTTGAATTTTTTTTTTTTTTTTAAATATTCTTAAAAAAAAACAAAACAACTGGCCGCCTCGCTGGCTGCGCTGGCGGCACCCACTCACATTGCCCACCCCTCCTCCAGTCTTGTACCTGATGGAGCTCCCTCGTTGACTCTTTAGGAATGCAGAGCGCTGGGAGATGACATCATCTCCCAGCGCTCTGCATTCCTGAATAGGAGACCGCGCGGGAGCTCCATCAGGTGCAAGACTGTGCCAAAGGAGGCACATACAGATCTCCGGCCAGGGAGGTAGGAAACAGACAACGGGGGGAGGCAATGTGGAGCTGATGGGGCATTGTGAGGGCAATGTGGAGCTGATGGGGGCATTGTGAGGGCAATGTGGAGCTGATGGGGGCAATGTGAGGGCAATATGGAGCTTATGGGGGGCAATGTGAGAGCAATGTGGAGCTGATGGGGGGCATTGTGAGGGCAATGTGGAGCTCAGAGGGGGGCACTGTGAGGGCAATATGGAGATGATGGGGCGCAATGTGAGGGCAATGTGGAGCTGATGGGGGGCAGTGTGAAGGCAGTATGGTATATGGAGATGATGGGGGCAGTATGGAGCTGATGGGGGCAATGTGAGGGCAATGTGGAGCTGATGGGGGCAGTGTGAAGGGAGTATGGTATATGGAGATGATGGGGGCAGTATGGAGCTGATGGGAGCAATGTGAGGGCAATGTGGAGCTGATGGGGGGCAGTGTGAAGGCAGTATGGTATATGGAAATGATGGGGGCAGTATGGAGCTGATGGGGGCAATATGAGGGCAATATGGTATATGGAGATGATGGGGGCAATGTGAGGCCGATATATGAAATGATGGTGGCAAGCTAGAGCTAATGGGGGGCAATGTGGCGATGATGGGGGCAATGTGGAGATTGGAAGCATTGTGGAGGTATCCAGTGCAGATGGCCCATGGGGGGGGCTTCAAATTTCTGTGCCTACAGGCTCCTGAGATGTAAATACAGCCCTGGTAATGGTTCTGGCAGATCATGGAATTTAGTCACCACAGCATGCCTACACGGAGCGCTGTGATCTTCTGGCCTAAGCCCCACCCCCCAAAAAAATGTGCTGGTCCTCCAGCGCACCCCAACCCCAGACACCACAGTTCTTAAGGGGATGTAAATACAGTTCACTTTTAGGTGTTAGTGTTCCTAAAGTTATTATTTTAGTAGGACTCTTTGCAAAACACATACAATTTTGTTGATATTATATTGTGTCTCTTTATGTCCAAATTACCCTTAAACTTTTTAAAGAATAATGATCCTGGAACAAAATCATGGACCTGGTTTTAACTTAATTTAACAGATGTTTTAAAAATGCATTATAGAGATAACTATGACACACATGTACGTAAAACTTGTAAGTACAAGTAAATATTCAAAAACAAAGTTGAAATGCAATATATAACACCTAAATTAAAGTATATATATATGTAAGTAGTCAGTCGAGAGGGCAAATATGCCTTTGACAAAAGGAATATGATATACTTAATAATAGAGATGCACCGATACTGATTTTTTAAGACCGAGTACGAGTACCGATACTTTTTTCAAGTATTCACCGATACCAATTACCGATACCTTTATTTTGCGGTCATTTGCCAGTTTTCTAAGTACCTATATGCTTTAGGTACTTGGAAAACTGGCAAATGACCGCAAAAAAAATTATTGGTAATTGGTATTGGTGAGTACTTACACACACACACATACATACATACACACACCACCTCTTGACTCTTGATTTTCCCCTTTTGACTCTTTCTCCCACTCTTGATTCCCACCTTTTACTTCATTCTCCCCCTCTTGAGCCCCCTTCTTTTGCCTTGGCTTTTTCTCTCCCTTTTGATCCCCCTTTCTCCCCCTCCTTCTCCTTGACTCACCCTTTTGCTTCTCTCTCCCTCCTGATCCCCCCTCCTTTTGTCTCCTGATCCTTCCTCCCTTTGCCTCTTTTTCTCCCTATTGACTCCACTCTCTGCCTCTTTCACCACCCGCTGCCCCATCTTGCCTCCCTTACTCTCCTCTGCTGGGTGCTTGCTGTTCTCTCGCGAGCCCCGGCAGAGGTCAGCGTCAGAGAGTTGCCATGGTAACCCGCGGCAACGCTCCAACGCTGCAAGAGTGAGAGAGGCGACCGGGGAGCATTGTGAGCAGCTCCCCGGGCTCCCTTTCTGCAGCAGCGACCCTGACACAGGGTATCGGTGCTGGCATCGGCCGCATTTGCGCGAGTACAAGTACTCGCGCAAATGCTGTTATCGACACCGATACCAGTATCGGTATTGGTGCAACCCTACTTAATAATATCTGAAAGGGACTGAAATGATTTCTTGCAATTGTTCTGAAAAACCTGAGAATGGAAGAAGCATGAGTGTGATTAATCTATAAAACAGGAGGCAATGAAATAAAGAGGTGAGGTTTATGGACATAGCCTAAAAGGGGCTTGATTCTATTACCAGCGCTAAAACCGGCATTACAAGAGAAACAAGCAATGTGAATTTTGCAAACATGTGTTACGTCGGTACTCTGTTGCAGAACCAAGGTAAAACAAAACTGGCGTAGACAGCACATTTCAGAGAACTAACAAAACTCGACTACTGCCTAAAAAAAAACATGCAAAATGTCAAAATTCAAGGAAATAGGCATACATTTGATGACAGAAAGATCAAGTTCAGTGTTAGATGTGTTCCCCTCATTATCGAAATCCGATAAAGAGCGCTCCCCCTTCGACATATTAACCCCCCCTTTTAAAAAGTAGACTTGCACTGCTTTCTTTCACCACTTTAATTCGATTCATATTGTTCACATTCCACATTTTAACCCTTTACTTTTAAAATTTGACTTGCACTGCTTTCTTTCACCACATTAATTTGACAAATATTATACATTTGACATTTTAACCCTTCCCCTTGAAAATTCGACTACAGTGCTCCCATGACTTTCTTTCATAATTTAAATTCGACAAATATTGTTCACATTCCACATTTTAACCCCTCCCCTTTAAAATTCAACTACAGTGCTCCCATGACTTTCTTTCACCATTTAAATTCGACAAATATTGTTCACATTCAACATTTTAACCCTCCCCCATTTAACCCCTCCTTTACTTTTGTAAGGAAGGTTACTAAATAAGTGTGACCCAATTTACATAACAATAAGTGAAATTATTCTAAGGAGGGGAAGGGTTAAAATGTTGAATGTGAACAAAATTTGTCGAATTTAAATGGTGAAAGAAAGTCATGGGAGCACTGTAGTCGAATTTTAAAGGGAGAGGGGTTAAAATGTGGAATGTGAACAATATTTGTCAAATTTAAATGGTGAAAAAAAGTCTCGGGAGCACTGTAGTCAAATTTTAAAAGGGGAGGGGTTAAAATGTGGAATGTGAACAATATTTGTCGAATTTAAATGTTGAAAGAAAGTCTCGGGAGCACTGTAGTCGAATTTTAAAGGGAGAGGGGTTAAAATGTGGAATGTGAACAATATTTGTCAAATTTAAATGGTGAAAAAAAGTCTCGGGAGCACTGTAGTCAAATTTTAAAAGGGGAGGGGTTAAAATGTGGAATGTGAACAATATTTGTCGAATTTAAATGTTGAAAGAAAGTCTCGGGAGCACTGTAGTCAAATTTTAAAAGAGGGAGGGGTTAAAATGTGGAATGTGAACAATATTTGTCGAATTTAAATGGTGAAAGAAAGTCATGGGAGCACTGTAGTCGAATTTTCAAGGGGAAGGGTTAAAATGTGTAATGTGAACAATATCAGTCAAATTAAAGTGGTGAAAGAAAGCACTGCAAGTCGACTTTTAAAAGGGCGGTAATATGTTGAAGGGGGGCACTTTATGTCGGATTTCTATGCTGTATACTGTATTATACACTGCTTTTGTTCGAACAACGATGGTTTTGAAACTGTTGTTATGGCTTCTACACCTCAATCTCTGAGACGCAAAATTTCCGACTTAAATGTAACCACAAAACAGGCCCTAATACTGAGAGTAAGTAATAGGATACTAATTGTTTTTAGTTGTTTCCTATGGGCTTTTTTTTTTTTGACTGGCAGTAAATATAATTACCTCTGGTTTTGTTTTCACAAGTCGGGTAATAGGATACTAAAATCTGACTTAAAAAAAACAGAGCCTGTTTTATTTTTAGCGCTTGTAATAGAATCGAACCCAGCCTAAAAGAAGGGCAGGAGGACATCTCATTATTTTTATACTTTATTTATTGAAAGCCAACATATTTAGAAGTGATGTACAAAATGGAGGAAGGGGGTACAAAAAGTACAAAAACAAACTGAAATAAATGGTAGTGAGGACCCTGTTGGCAACGGCTTAAAATCTAGAGGGTGAGGGAACCTAATAGACAAAAGATTAGAGATGTAGGAGTGTGGATGCCAAGTAGGAGAGTGATGTAAAATATCAAATGAGGCAGAGGTATAGAAAAAGAAAAACTTTATTTACTACTTGTGATTCTGTCAGGAAAGTAGGAAGAGGAGAGTAAAGTTGGGCCAGCTGTACAGTTGGACTCTGAAGAGAGGTAACAGACTTGTGTAAAAAGATGTATTTTCAAGGGGAGCTTGAAACTAATACAATTGTTTGAAAGTCTGACATTGTGTGGTAGTGAGTTCCACATATGGGGTGCAGCTCAGGAGAATTCTTGTACTCATAAGTCAGAAGAAGCTCTGAGGGTGGATGAGAACTGAAATTCATGGGAAGAGCACAGGGAGCAGCTAGGGGATATTTATAGATGAGTGAAAGAAGGTACAGTGGAGCTATGGTGAAGAGAACTTTGTAGGTCAGGTCATCTCATGTGACAAGTTTGTAAATAGAATATGTAAACAGAGTGTGAATGTAGGTAAGACCCAGGACTACTGACATCTCCGTAATCACTTCTAGTTTCTCTCGCTGTGTCAGAGGATACCACACCTCCAAAATCTGTAGTGCAGCTCTGTCTCCAAATTCTGTAGCTGTTCTAAAAAGCCACGGTTTGGGGCTATGCATCGATGCTGAGAGACATGGTGAATAGCATCTACTAGGGAGAAGTGTTGGTAAATCATTAAGTAAGCCAGGACCAGAGTAGCAGAGCGGCTTTTACCCAAAACGCAGTGAACAAGAATTTTACCTGCAAAGACAGAGAAATACTTTTAGCTGAGTGTATGAAAATGGAGCTTATATGTACAAACATGCTATTGCCATTTCTAGGTATAGGATTATGCCTGAAACCAGTCTGCATTAGGACATTTTACTGCTGTGTCCAGAGTGTATATGCTCATGTCAAACACAGAGAGTTAGCCTTTTCCAGTGATGTTCCCATTTCTCACGCTATTTAGCATTAGTTTAGGGAACAAAAAAACACACATCAGACATTGGGCCAAGTCAGGTTCTGTGGCCCAACGTGCTTACAGTACTTAGCCTCATAATGGATCCAGAAAGGCAGTATTGTACAATCCTGCGTGGTGTCAGTAATCATCTGTAAATCATGCAATTTGTGTACATATATTTAACCCCATAAGTGCCAGATGAGTATCCAACAAATTACAAAGCAATGCAGAGGGTTACAAATATATATTATGGTAGAGAATTAATACATTTGGTGCACTGTAGTGTTTATATGTATGTCTCTCATTCACAGGGATATTATTTCTCTGTGTTGTAACTGAATAACCAGGGACAGGAAGCCCAGTAACAGGCAATCAGATTGTCCACATGGTTACAATGGCAGTGAAGCTCTCTGATTATGAAGAGAACAGTCCACTTGAGTGGAATGTGAGAGCTAGGCCAGTAATACACTGCACAGAAGGCATCTGGAGAGATACTTCTGTCAGAATATCCCAAAATGTTGCTGCTAATACTGGAAGGACAAATTGAGAAAGAACAAACAGGCCCAACAGGCTCTATCTCATCTGCATCATTGGTCCTAGTAATAGAGGCCTCCAATTAGATTATATATTTTTTAATGCACAATGTGAGAGTGCAGTAAGTGGAAATTATGTGCGGAAGGTTGTTCTAAGAGCACCTTCCAACCTATATCAAAAAATAAGCTTCCAAATGGGTTTTCTGATGTAACGTGCCAATTGTGTTCCGAAAGTCCATCTCAGAAGTTAGCGGAGAGTTGTAAATTCCAACTGGTGATAAAGAAATATCCTTAAGAGAACCCAGTTGGGCTAAGGTTATTCAAGACTCTCTTGCAGCATCTCTGTCGAATTCTCCATAAAGGGTATTTGCACCATTGTCCCACAAATCATACCAGCCTTTCAGAAAAAGGTCTAGATCATCAATGGGGGCGGGGGTTGAATTGACTCTCACTAAAGTGGATATTTCTTCACTAGAGGGGGAGGGAATGGACAGTGAGGAAGATGATGAATATACCATGGGCACACAGAGTTTCTGAGCAAAATATTTTATCCACAGGCCTAAACAAGGATTTTTACCTAAAATAGATTCCATTTTCTGCAAATCATGAAGTTGTTATCTCTTATTTTTGTCTACATCCAGCAAAAACCAAAGAGCATGAACTTCATATTTTGGACGTGGTCGGGTGTTTAGGTCATTCTGCAAGCTGATCTACTTTTTTGTAATGTCTGAGCAAGGGTCTACCTTCTTCTAAAAACACATTGAAGGTTTGGATTTAATCTACTTTAAGACAGGCATATGTTTTGAGTTTTAAACCAATCCCATTTAGAACAAATTGCAAATTCAACTAGAACTGTCAGTGTGTTGTGGGCATAGAAGAACCGGGCATAAGTGGAGCATTATGCAATGCTTCTACCTGGACTTCTCTCTACACCTTTATGAAACATTACAAAGCTAATGTTTTTGACTCAGCTGTGATAAGTTTTGGAAAAAAAGTGCTGGGGCATTTGTTACCAACTAGAAATACATCAATACAATGCATGTTGTTTATGTGCTGTTAATATGCATCTGTTATAGTTTCCATTTAATGATTGTGTAAGTTTATGGTCTATGTTATGCCATATTATGGGAAAATATCTTTGACCAATTTGTTATTTGTTTCTCCCACCGTTATAATAGTTTGCAACAGCATTTAAATTCCCCATGGCCTCTCTGCCCCATGTTGATGATAGAGGAAAGATATATTTTTGTGCTACTTACTGATTATTTTCCTATGGGCAATATAGAGCATCGCTCTGGAGAAAACTAGCACAGTTATATCTTGGGCAGGGCTAGGCTGCCTTAACTCCCCTTTCTATATTTTTGCATACAGCCTGGCTTGGCATTGATAAATCTAAATTTTGGATTGGGGAGGCGTTAACCAACAATTGAGCGAATTCAGAGAGAGGCTGCCTCTACAGTGGATTTGTTTTTAAAGTTCCCTGCCTCCTGAAAGGAGGGGCATTTATTCTCATGGTCCTTGTGTCCCTAACATGACTGAAAGAAAAGGTTTTTTTTTAGTACTTACCTATAAATACTTTTTTCTTTATCCATATGGAACACAGGATCTGTGTGTAAAGTATTCCCCGGCAAGGAGGGCAGAGCACTTCCCTTAAAGGGCTGTAAGAAGCAGAGACAACCTCCCTACGTCACTGTAACCCCACCAGGCATGTCAGTTTTAATGCATAGAAAAGTTGTAAGAAAAGAAACATAAGTGAAACAAGAAAAGGAATTCCCTGAACCAGAGAACTCAAGGGGACCCCCTGACAGGGATCCAAACAGTTGTTTTTTTCTCAGGGAGGGAAGTGTTGTATTTCCCATGGACTAAGAAAAAAGGATTTATCTGTAAGTACACAAAAACCCCCATGTTTCTTGCATCCTATGTGGAATACAGGAACCATGAGATATACCAAAGCATCCACCAAGAATCCAGGTAGGGAAAGAGAAAAAACATTCAAAACACAGACCAGTTTTAACCTAGACAAACTGATACAGCATTAACCTCAGGTGTCAATGGCGTGAACACTGCAAACTAAAAAACAGGAAACTAACAGGTTACTGAACAAATAAATCAAGAATGACACCTACAAAGTCACCACGGCCTGTAGGACATTCCAGCCATTGACACAGTAGTGTTTGACAAATGTGTAAAGCATTTGGTTCTGTCACTGCCTTACACAACTGTTTGGCATAGGTCTGGTTCTTGAAGGCCCACGAGGAACCCACCAACCTGGTGGAATGTGCTGTGATCCAAAAGAACTGGATTCTTATTGAGAACATATGCCTGGTGAATGGTTGCCTTGATCCAAAATGCCACTGTTACCATAGACAAGGCCTGGCCCACATGAGGGCCCTCTTGAATGACAAAAAGTGAATCAGGATTCTGAAAAGGCTACATACTATGAACATAGTACATCAAGCACCTGCCTACATCATAAAATGAAGCTCATGCTCCTGTCTATTACATGGAGCTGGACAGAGAAAAAGAAGGAAGGACAATTTCCTGGTTAATGTTAAGCTCAGAGACAGCCTTAGGGAGAAACCTTATAGATAGTGTGGTTTTGTACCACACTATCTGAGTGGAAAACCAGATAGGGAGGCAGAATAGGCAGCAGAAGGTCTGTCTTAAGCATCAAGAAAAACAGAGAAACTGAAGATGGAGGCTCAAAAAGAACCCTCTGCAGCCCTCCCAGAACCAGGTTCAAGTCCCACAGTGGTGCGGGATCCAGAAAGACTGGGTGGGCACGAGCCTGCCTTGCATGAAAGTCTGTACATCTGGCAATTTAGTGATGTCTGAAAAAGTAGGGAAAAACTGAAATCTGGACTTTAATAGAGCTAAAACCATATTGAATGAATACCAAAATGACCGGAAAACAAAAAGGGCGGGGCAACAACACACAGTCTTCCCACCAATTATAGATAAAATGACCGTACACTGTTGTACACCTTGGAAGAAATCTGCTTGCAAACCTGTAACATAGTAACAATGATGGGGTCAGAAAGAAACTCTTCCTCCTCAGGATGCTGTCTTCAAAAGTCATCAAAGCCTGTTTCTCCACCTCTGGATGATGGCCCTTGAGTCAAGAGGTCTGGAAGCAGAGGAAGTGGAAATGGCCCTGTGCCAGAGAGATTCAGAAGATCTGAAAACCAGGCCTGGCAGTTCCATAATGGGGTGATCGGAATGACATGAGCCCACTCCATCTTGATTTTCCTCAACAAAATGGGAATCAGAGTAAATGTACAGGAAATACATACACCAGGGGAATATTACATTTTATGACGATTGTGTCCACGATGAGAGCTAGAGTATCTTATGTGAAAAAAAGGAACATCTAGGAGTAACCTGAGACGATAGGGCGCTCTTGCCTTGTATTGTATGCTTATAACCTTCTCCAGTTCTGGGCCAAACAACTGATTACCCACAAAATAACCATTACAAGATCTGCTTCAGGTGCATCTAATAGGATGGCAACCAAAAACTGATACTCCAAACAGCTATAATCTTAGTCACCTGAGTAGCAGCAAACATAAGGTTCAAAGCATAACCAGAAGCTGCAAAATTCACTTTCAAAAGAGAATCCAAACGCTTATCTGCCTGATCCTTAAGTGCCACTGCATCCACCAGTGGTTAAGCAAGGCAAGAAACTGGGATACAAGAGAGAGCGACACCGGGGAAGGAACAATCTCCTGCCAGGAGTCCTCCATCGCTCCAGGAGTACCTGGTCTAGGAAATGTTGAGGAATTAAAATAGCAGCCTCCTTTTTTGCATGTCTTAACAATATTAGTATCTGAGACCTCTGACACCTTAAGGGTCTCCAGGACAGCCCAAATAAGACCCTCAGCAGAAGAACCAGGGTTTCCTCAAAAGAATCCCCAACAAATCCAGATTGCCCACATCAGATTCTCCTTCCTCAGTGAAGGAATCCCTAGCTATGGGGATATCACTCTCTGTAAAATGGCATCTTTTTTTTATGCGGGGGGTGGGGGCAGGATGACTCTGGGACCAGAAGTCTAAGATCCCATGAATAGAGAAAGGGATAGAACTCATTGAGGAGATTAAGGCATCAACCTGTGCAGGCTCCTGTTCATTAGACGAGGGCCCAGGAGTTTGTGGGGGCCACAAAGTAAGAGGAACACTGAGTACCATAAAACTCCTAGTAATCTGGCATGATGAGCAATGGATTAAAGAAGTTAAGGGGAATCTTAAAGTCTTAGTAGCCTTAGTCTTGCCCATGTCTCCTTTAGCCTCAGACATAGCCAAGAGACCCCTTAAAGCGGAACTATCGTCTCTACAAGATGTTGTTCCAATGTGCACTCTTCAGTAATAAAATAAACACTGTGTAATGCTTTTTTGAAAGTAGCTTCTACGTTAGGCATAAAAAGAAAAAAAAAAATCTTACTCTGTGACGTCAAGACTGGGGGAGATTACCTTAAGGTAACGTAGTCACTCCCACCGGACCCTTCTCTTCAGCCTGTGTACACCTCTTGTGTAGCACATGACCTGGCGCGCTGTAGCCTCCAAGCGCTTTCAGGTCATGTTACTGAAGTGCGAGCGAGTACATGTGTCTCTCTCGCACTATATATAGAAGCAGGGTTAAAATATAAAACTGCTTAATGCACCTAACACACATCTTACCTAGCGATCAGATGTGTGCAGGCACTGATGCGCGTGGCTAAGACTAAGGAGAAAGTCACATGACTTACTGCAGGTGCGCCTCACAGGCACGCACTGCAGAGAGGAGGACACTGGGCAGAGTCTCCGGACCTGATTGACAGGCAACGGAGCAGGGACCGCATGCGCATTAGAAGAAACTTAACAAGATGGCTGCGGTCTATACATTCTTGGGGCATGTAATAAAGGTAACTTTGTAGATTAAACTCTGCATTATTAGATGTTTATTATACACTGTAAGGCATTAAATAGGGATGTCTACTTGGATAAGCAAGGTTGATATCCTACGATAGTTCCGCTTTAAATTATAAAAAATAATGGTAAAAGAAGAATAAAATCTGGATAAAAGTACTTATACAAAGTTATTTGCCTGCAATGGTTTAATGTGGCAAGCAAGGAGGGAAAGATCAGCCTCATGCACAGTTAGAGGGTTAGGGCTCAGGAGACCACTCAGCAGAGCACAAAGAAAGAACCATAGTAAGCCCCCTTGCACCCACAAGAATGCAATCGTGACAATGAAAGTAACATACACTTTTCTATGTTCTATCCACTGGCTGTCATGTGTGCCCATAAAAGCACTAAAACCCCAAAAATATTGAAGTGCATTCAGCACTAGTTAAAATATAGTAGCTGAAGTAAAAGAAAGTAATTACACTAAAGAAATTGAAAGAAAGTAAAACTAAAATTAAGTGAGTTTAAGAAACTGCAGTAAAGTAATACATGAGTTCAAAATTCATCAGGTTCCCTCTCTGTAAAGAGGGACAAAAAAGAAACATAAAAGTACATTCAAGTACATTGAAGGCGTATAAAAGTACATAAATATTTACAGACATAAACAAGTGCTAGTTTAGTCAAAACACCACAGAAATGTGGCTGTCTGACAAACACACAGGGACATATTCACAGGTCCTGTGCACTCTGAATGTAAGAGGGTATTGTTCTCTTCATTATTCAGGCACCTGTATACTATACCAGGTCTGCTCAGATCAACTAAGCAGAAAAAGTAGAGAGGTCTGATAATTCAAGCCATCCTCAAACAGAATCAATTTCCTCAAGTCTGTGCATAGGACCCCACCTAATGTGGGGGTGGGGGATTATACGACCCCTTCCTTACAGGGAAAAAAAATCAGCACATGCAAAGGTCACATGTAAAACTTAATATGCCTGGTGGGGGTAAAGTGAAGCAGTGAGGGAGTCTCCTCCTCTGAGAGCCTTTTAAAGCAAATGCCATGCACTCCTGGCCAGAGGATACTTTACCCATGGTTCCTGTGTTCCACATATAACATAAGAGAAATGGAGCTTTTAACTGCCTGAATGCTTGAAAGGTAAATGGTTTAGACATATTTTTAGAATTCAAGGGGTTAAAATCCCCACTTAAATGGATGGGAATTTGGAGATATTTTGTTTGCTCCCTATGGTATGGTTGGTGTTCCCCACAAGTATTGCAAAAATTCTCCTTCTGACCCCTTGTGAAAACGTTTCCAACACATTGCTTTGTAATGTACTGGAGTGCTGTTTAAATCAGTTGAAAAGTATATTTGTTCCCAAATGTACAGTTAGGTTGCCCCAGTTCTTAGCATAGCAGCCATAGTATCATATGAATACATACAAAAGGGATTCCTTCCCTGTCGTACACTAGGGTACAAAAGACATGGTAATACAGTTGACCATTTATTAATGTCTTAGGAAATATACTTTCACTTACTTTACTAAGGCTGGAAAATTCTATTTGCCCTTATTAGTTTTGCCTTAGTACCTTTATTCAAGAGATAACATCTTCAGTGAATCATGGATGTTATGTCCATCAAGGCAGACATGATAGTTGCTGACAGTTATTTCAAACTAAGGCAGGCAGAGTACATGACCTTACTTAATGTGTTTTATACCCCACTGGGCCTTTAAGGATTAAGACTACAATGTGCAGAGAAGAAAATATGAAGTCCCATGGTCCTGCTAGCAACAGCCATGTCCACCACCACTATGGACATAACATCTAGGATTGATTGTAGATGTTACCTCTAGAAGAAAGGAACCAAATAAAATTTCATAGGGACGACAAGGATTTTCTGGCCATAGGAAGGTAAGTGGATAGTTATTATTAGGAGTTGTACATTCTCCTTTAAAAGTAACTATAACGGCTAATTAAATTATCCTAGTTTGGATACTCACCATTAGGTTCACTTAAAGCTTCATGAATAAACTTTGCTCCTGGACGCAGGAACACACTTATGTTGAACTCTGGACAGTCTTCAGCAGTGATGCCATAGTACTGTATGTCTGGGCCATACACCATGTCATCTCCTTTGCACTCCCAAGAAGAGTGTGCAGCATTGAGAATGTGGGTTATACCCATCTTCTTCAACTTAGCCTTGTCACTGGCGATGACTCTACCACATGACAAAAACAAGAATATATCAGGTCAAGTTTCTGCAGTAGTGCATTTATCACCACTGAACAATCCTGCAGCCATTACTATGTCAATGCTACCTACTAAGTAACTAGATATTGAATCATTGATCAGTACTTAATTTAATAATAATAATAACCAATATTAATAGGGAAATAAAAATCTCTAAGATACTATATTATATATGGATGCAAAACAAAGTGAACTGAGTGTATAATGACTGAGGGGACTCTCCACTAATTCCCAACTTAAAAACAAAGCATAAAGAAAAGAAACATGCATTGCTTCATATGTCTTGCTTAAATGGGAATTTGTGTATTGCATAGCTTGACCAAATATGTTCAAGCTTGCCTGCCCCAATCCATGGCACCCAATTTTGAAAAAATCCTATGTAATACTTGTTACCATATTCTATGTTTAACAAACTTCTTCATATTAGAAGCACTAACTAGTGATATCATATGCTTCCAGTAACCTGGTCTTAGGGGACACCTGTAGTGACTGGGCGGGGACCTCAAAACTTGGGATGTGTCCATATTCTTATAACACATTTATATAGAAGTCTGTTAACCGCATGGGACAAGAATAATACAAATTTCCAATATGTATTGAGTGACTTGTTTTGTTTTCTTTTTTCATTTAAAGTGGTGACTTGGAGTGATTACAAGGTAACAGTCATGGTTTTCCAGGAACAAACCGGGAGTCAGTACGGTATAGTACAACAGTCTTTATTGAATAAATATAAATACAGTAAATCACAGAACAATGAGTAGAGTTCCTTCTAGTGGCCAACGACTCTATCTAAAATAGGAGTCTGCCAAAAGTTGGAACGCTCGTAAAGAGACCGGCAGAAGTCTCTGGAGTCTCTATATCATGAAGGCCCAGCAGGAATCCCAGTAAGAGACTGACTCACGTCTACAGTCAGCAGGTAGATCTAGGGATCTCCCTAAAGATGATACGGTACGGGAGAAGTACTGGCTCAAGCCTGCAGTCAGTAAGGAGATGGCCATCTTCTTTTGTCTGAGGCACCAGAGCGATCCTGACTCACGCCTGCAGTCAGGGAGTAAGGTCTTAACCAGAGCCGCAGGTTTGCACCAGATTGGGTGTCTACTACACAATAGGCGCAAGCAGGAGAATAGTCAGACAGAGCCACAGGTCAGCACTAGATCGGATAGTCAGACAAGCCAGGTAATACACAAATCAGGTAGTCAACCAGAGCCACAGGTCTGCACCAAACTGGGTGTCTACTATACACAAGGGGCGGGCAGGAGAATAGCCAGACACAGCCACAGGTCAGCACCAGATTGGATAGTCAAACAAGTTGGGTCATACACAGTTCAGGTAGTCAGCCAGAGCCACAGGTCCGCACCAGATTGGGTGTCCACTACACAATGGGAGCAGGCAAAAGAGTAGTCAGTCAGAGCCACAGGTCAGCACCAGATTGGATGGTCAGACAAGCCAGGTCATACACAGATCCCAAGGAAACCCAACTGTGTAGAACAACAATGCAAGGGCAACTGAGTCAGGACTCAGGAACCAAGGTAAGTTATGACAGTAACATGGGCAGGAAAAGCTCATTAAAGGGACTGTAATGTCCCATAAAAACTTTTTATAGTTTTGTAGAGCTCAAGAAAATAAGAATGGTGCAAACCCTATCTCTTAAACCACTATGGTTTGAGAGATATAGGCACTGAAAGTTCACCCCTTTCTCCCCTTCTCCTGACGTCAGCGTCTAGCTGACAGCAGGAGATTCCGGTCTGGGGACCAGCCAGTGGCTCTGCAGTAGAGCCAAAATTGCAGTATTGCAAAATAGTTACTTGATTGGAAATGTCTACAAAGTATGCTTGCAAACCAGGCACATTTTGTAGACATTTCCAATGAAGTAATTCTTTTGCAATACCGTGATTTTGGCTCTGCTGCAGAGCCTCCTCGAGTCGTACAACTCGGATCTCCTGCTATCAGCTTTACAGCTGACATCAGGAGAAAGGGAGAGAGGGGCGAACTTTCAGTGCCTATATCTCTCAAACCATAGCAGATTCTTATTATTTTCTTCAGCTTTATAAAAGTATAAAACGTTTTTATAATATCATGTACTGCACTTCTCTACTGAAGTGATCAACTAGCAATTGTGCCTAAAATGGGTGCCTTAACATGGCTGACAAGTTTGAACACATTTTAACTAAACTATGGAAGGAAAGCTTCAAAGTAAAAAATCTGTGTTAATATGTGGCTGTAATATATGCTATACACAAGTGCACAATTAATCAGTATGGAGTAGCACAGGTTTATCTTTTTTGATTCATATTGATTAATGCTAAATTTGATATATATTGAAATGTGCTATGATGTAGATATTGATTATTAACTGATCAATATAAATCCTGGTTCTTGTGTTCAAAAGAAGGAGGGGCAATTCTGGATCAAATGAACACCACCATGGGAACAAATAAAAATTGTGAACATGTAAATGGGACTTTTGGTATCCTATTGAAATGTCACTCTCTATCAAAAGGGCGACATCTTAATGTCACCAGAATCAAAAAGGCAACATCAGAATGTCGCCAGCATTAAAAGAGGCGACATTCTGATGTTGAGTGCTTAAGGGTCACCAAATAGAGGGTGACATTTCAATAACTGGATAGACACAAAGCTGGAAGAACTTAATTCCTATATTGCATAAGGTTTAGTCACCCCAGCAGTAAAAATCCCATCATTTCCAATCAACATAATGATGTACAAAAGGGGACTGTACCTCTCAGAAAGTGCTTCTAGCTGCCTCCTTTCAATTTCCAGCGGCTTTCAATGAACAGCATAAGTTTCTCTTTTTCTATGTCAGAGCCCCAGTCCAGGCATCTCTGTCCCACTTCGCAAGTTCTGTCTTCTGAAAAGAAAACCCTGATCACTGCTGTACTCGCAGGTCTTTCTCTGTACATTACCCGCTAAACCCGGTGAAGCCACACAGACTGCACCTGCACTCTGAACTGAACTGGTACAGATTTACACCTCCAAAGTTCTACAGCTCAGTTCAGAGTGCGGGCACAGTCTGGGTGGCTTCGCCGGGTTTAGTGGATGATGCACTGAGCAGGTTCGGTGAGTACACCAGTGATCAGGGTTTTCTTTACAGCATGGCAAATCTTCAGATAGAACTTGCGAACTTGGACAGCGGTGCCTTTGACAAAGACTCCTGGCCACATCTATTTTGGATCATAGAACTTCAGGGCTTTGGTTCCACATTTATCAATTATACTCAACTATATTAAAATTATATGTAGATCCCCCAAGGCACCAATGGTGTTAACTCTCTCCCTTTGCCCCTCTTATGGGTCACTAGGCAAGACTGCCCTCTATCCGATCTTTTTGATCTAGGCCTAGAACTTCAAAGTTATGGCCATTGCAGAAGATTTGCTGCTCCTTATTAATAACCCTGACATAGCTCTCCCCCATATTATCACCAAACTAAGTGGATTTAGCAGGTTATTTGGACAAATCAGAGGCTCTCTGGCTTACACCTGGTCCCATGCCAGACTCCTTTGCTAATTCTCCATTTAAGTGGGCATCAAACTCCATAAAATACTTGGGCAATTGAATTACTAAAAACATTAATGACTTTTACAGCAAGACTCTTAGGCCCTTTATAAATACTGTGTTCACCACCTTTACACACTGAAAAAAATTACCCTTATTCTTTTTTAGGCAAAATTAACCTGCTTCAAATGATAACCTTCCCATGTTTCCTCTACATCTGTCTCACTCAGCGGGAAATTGACATGATTTACCATAACCTGAAAAAATTAATCTGAGACAATAAAAGACCCAAAACTGGGCTGAAAAATTAGCAAGAAACCTAAGCCAATGGTAGTTTCTGTCTTTCTGACTTATGTCAATATGCTAACTTGGCTGTATATGTTAAAGACTGGATCTCTAACATTAATGTTTATGAACTGACAAAGGGACCACATTTTTACTCCACATATAATTCTTAGATACCTATTACCTGCACCCCTTTCAGAGATTCTACACCCATGTCTCTCTAACCCCTTGACCTTTAATACTGTAAGAACCTGGAAGGAAACCCCAAAACTTGGGTCGCTCTCCTGGTCTCTTTCACTTTTCTTACCACTAGTCAATAATCCAGACTTTTAAGATGGTAGCTTAGACCCCCAACACTCCAGGACAGACTCCATATACCAAATGGCATCTATTTGCCTATCTGCAAGCCAAATATTATCTTGAGACAAAACTTTCAGCCATCAACCAGTTGCTGAGTAACAACAGCTTTCATAATTATATAAAACAATCACCACTTAAAAAAAAAATCAGCACCTCGGTAATATATATATTAAAGGGATAGTAAAGTCTGTTGTTTTGAAAAGCTAATATTGTATCTATTACAATAATTAACTAAACAAGTTCCATCTCTCAAACCTTTATGGTTTGAGAGATATACAAAGATAAAGTTCCCCCCACCCTCCCCTTTCTCTGACGTGACCTGTTAATCTATCAGCAGGAGATTCCAGTCGTGAGACCAGATGGAGGCTCTACAGCAAAATCAAAATAGTGCAATCGTGAAACAGATACTTAATTGGAACTGTCTCCAAAGTGTGTCTGGTTTGCGGGTTTGCACCTCACAACTGAGAGAAACCTAGACTAGGGGAGCAGCTTGAGTGGGACAACAGTGAGAATATTATCGTATGCGCAAGTCACCACTTCTGTCTGTGATCGGAGGCAACAGGGAGCGAGAGCAGACCAGAGACACAGAGCTTTGAGACTACAGGTCAGGCACGCTAGTAGTGTATGGTTCAAGTAGGTAGCCAGAGCCACAGGTCAGACAAACCAGGGACTACATGGAGCGAGTAGAGCCAGAGCCACTGGTCAGGCAAACAGAGGACTACACTGAGTGAGTAGTAGCCAGGGCCTTTGATCAGGCATACCCGGGACAGACTGAGCAAGTAGTAGCCAGGCCACTGGTCAGGCAAGCCAGGGTCAACACGGAACGAGTTAGTCAGCCAGAGCCACAGGTCAGAACCGATGTGGGTAGTTAGACAAGCCGGGGTCATACACGGAGAGAGTTCTTAGACAGACATGGGTCACAACGGAGCGCAAAGAGTACTGAACAAAAACACCAAGTAAGGGCAATGACTCCTAGCCCCAAGTAGGAATATAAAGGAGCATAAGGAAGCGGGACCCAATTAGGCCACCAAGAATAGTCCCTTAAACAGGCGTCTGTGCTAGTGCCTGTTACCTGATGTCAGCAATGAGGAAGTGGCCTAAGGCCATGCCGGCCAGCGGCCATACAGAGTTAGGAAGCACAGGAAAACTAGGCTGCCTAGGGATACTGTGATAGTACCCCCCACTTTAATGACCTCCCCCCCACAGTAGAGGACCAGCACCAGAGGAGGTGCGGGAGTGGAATTCACAGAGCAGGAGTATGTGCATGCAGATCTCTCTTGGCGACCCAGGAACGCTCCTCAGGCCCATACCCTTTCCAGTAGACTAGATATTGTACCTGGCCTCTGACCCTGCGAGAGTCCAAAATACTTTGTATCTCATACTCCTCATGGCCCACTCGGACAGGTCTGGGACGGACAGGAGCAGTAGTATTTCTTTTAAAGACCAATGGTTTTAGTAGCAACGCATGGAAAGCATTAGAGATGCGCATATTAGCAGGGAGTTCAAGGGCATAGGTTACAGGGTTAATCCTACGGAGAACCCGAAAGGGACCCATAAATCGGGGAGCCAGCTTTTTACAAGACACCTGGAGAGCTGGGGTCAACATGGAGTGAGTTAGTCAGCCAGAGCCACAGGTCAGAACTGATGTGGGTAGTCAGACAAGCCGGGGTCATACACGGAGCGAGTTCTCAGACAGACACGGTCATAACAGAGCACAAAGTGTACTGAACAGAAACACAACGTAAGGACAATGACTCCTAGCTCCAAAGAGGATTATAAAGGAGCAGAAGAAGGCGGGGCCCATTCAGGCCACCCAGAATAGGCCCATAAACAGATGTCCGTGCTAGTGCCTGTTACCTGAAGTCAGCAATGAGGAAGTGGCTGGAGGCCATGCCGGCCGGTGGCCATACAGAGGTAGGAAGCACAGGAGGGCTAGGCTGCCTAGGGATACATAACTGCTCCAAATGCAATGTTCCACATGCTAACCTTTTACATTCTATGGAATTGTTCCCTCATCCATAATGTCTGGTCTAGCATTAACATAAGAGGGAATGAGGAGCAGGCATTGGCTTAAAATGTAATAACCTGGACATAAACCATTTACAATAATGGGTTGCTCTCTAGGTCTCAAAAAGCAATAATGTCTAAGATACCAAAACAGAGACCAACCTGAACAAAGTTGGTCCCCAAAAAGGAAACAGCAAGTCCCATAATTGAGGCACTCATATCCAGATAAACATATATAGCAAAAAACATAAATTTTATTGTGGGTATTACAAAATACATGTATCAAAATGGAAGTATTATAAAAACACTTAAAAACAGCAAGGGGAATAAACTGCTAACCAATGCTGATCAAAATGAGTAATCAGTCAGGGCACTGCAAAAAGCCTGCAAAAGGCGATACGCGTTGGGATGAGTACACGGGGGGAACTCTGCTTCTTTATACTTGCAGTCACACCATGATGGATAAATACCTTTAGTCATACGTATTTGATTCACATTGTTTTTCACTAATATTGTTTCACACTTGTATCTACTTCATATAATTATTGTTTTACACTTGTGCTCACTGGATAGGGGCTTACCCCTTACCTGTTTTAATTTTTGGACAAGGAGTTTTTCTTGTCTATACAATTGTGTTTTCCTGAATGACTTTCATCATAATTCTTGGTGTGACTGAAGAATGCTTTTTTGTTCTTTTTGTTTTAGTTTTGTCTAGTGTTGTACAGCGTTGGGCAAATCCCATTCATTTATGTCATATCCATGACGGATTATCTCTCTGATAGCCTCGTGACATCCTTGCCCCTTGTGATCAATCCAGGGGAGACTACTCTAGACCCTTCTTTTACTATTGGTTTGATCCCCTCCTGGATCAGGACTTGTGATTATATATCCAAGTTATGATGTGACATATACTGTTGATGATAATTCATGCTTACACCTATTATGGTATGTGGTTTTATACCCTATTCCTGTAACTAAAGCCCCATAAAATGTTGTTTAAAAAAGGGTTCTGTTGAAATAAATGGCAATTTTTATTTGTGTGCTGTAATGTAGTTGATTTGGTCTAGAATTGTTCCACTTTTATTTGTGCATAAGGCACATTATATGTATGATGTATTTTTGACAATCATTAACCATTCCAGATACCTACAGGCCATTGATGGAAATGCTTGTGTCTTGACGCCCAGTCACTGGAGCATACGAATAAAAACAAAAGTGGAGCAATTCTGGGGTAAAGCAAATGCATCATTTGCAACAAATAGAAATGATTATAGATTCAAACGTGCCTTTTAACCATTTGGATGCTAGAGAGGTCTCAGTGCTTTGCAAAGCATCCAAGGGGTTTAATTTAGAACTGTTTTAACCTATATTTCTTCCACTTTTCTCTATATACATGTATCCCTTTAAATGGAAAAAAAAGAATATTAGGGGCTAGTCCCACCCACAACAGCTGTCTTTTACTGGGTCTTTGAGAGGCCAGCACATTCTATATCATAAAATGCAAGATTCTAGAAATGTGCCTTATTATCACTAATTCATATATTTAATTAGAGTAAATAATTTTACAGCATGGGAATTTTACAGCATGGTGTACCCAGGAGTTCCCTCACAGACGGCCTCTTCTCTGGTTCCCAACAGTCCAATTTTTACAGAAAGGAACAAATATAATTATTTGGTCAAATGGCCAGAACCCTCTGTGATGCCCTCCAAAGAGGTCTGAATAAAAAATAATGTATAAAAATGTAAGCCTGTGGGTGCCACAGGGGGGCTGCATTAAATCCCCTTTGGCACACACAGGGTTAATATTTTTTTAATTATGATTTTTTTATTCAGACCTCATGGGGGGCACCATGATGCCTCCCCCCAAGGAGAATAAAAATAATGTAAAAAAAAAATGCATCCTCCAAAGCATAGCACACATAGGGTTATTTAATTATTTATGTTTATTAATTTATAATCAAACGTCATTAGGGGCCCCTCCTAATGCACCCCCCCCCCAGCTATTGATCTCCCTAGTAGCAATGAAGGGGAGAAACATGCTTTCCTGCCTCACTCATACCTGAATTGGTAGGAGTGTCGGGATCAGAGAAAGACTTCTCACATCACAGGTGATTATGTCCAATATGGCTGGCATTCGGAGAGTTAAAGGGTTAAAGATGAAATGACACAAGTGCCCAAGACTAAAGATGCTCCTAGTACAGTTGTGAAGTTGCACTTGATGTATTTAGTGTTATGGAAAAGCACAATCACTAATACATAAAAATGATTAATTACCCTTTTATTACGGTATTGTTTTCCAATAATCACCTGCATAGAGTCTTGATTGTATTACCCTATCAATAATGACACAATACTAGTTACAGGTAATGGTATAATCACATTATACTATGTAACTTATTTTGTCATCATTAATTAGGTAGTACACCTAAGACCCTATTAAGCTAATTGAAAGAAAACTATACCCTAGGAAAACGTGGCTCTAAGGCATCAACAGGTGGTAAGAGCAGCATATCCTATATAATAATTCGCTAGTATGTTTGTCAGAATCCGGCATGCGCAGTAGAGACTGCCCAAACGCACAGAATGCTGGGAGTTCTGTGCTGGGAGCATTCTGTGCTTTTGGGCAGTCTCTACAGTGCATGACTGCGTCGGCAGCAGGACACAGAGCAGGACCGGCCTCTTAACCCTTTGAGTGTCAGCGGGGTACACAACGCATTGCAAAGCAATGAGTTGTATACCCCTCTGGCACACAAAGGGTTAACATCACCCGGACCTTGGCCAGTGTACACGGGCTTCTACAGTAGTTTCCATTATAACTGACTGATGATTTTGGGTATTTATCAGTGACATTTATGTGCAATGCAGGGAAATACAGTAACATTCTGGCAGAAATTCTGCAGTTCCCATGATACATGTATGTATGTATGTATCTTTATTTATATGGCGCCACACAGTGTATGCAGCGACTTACAATAGACATATGTTACAATAAATAAGAGGGGATGAAATAAGTGCGACATTCATAGAAACAATGGGAGAGAGGTCCCTGCCCCAAGGAGCTTACAGTCTAAATGGGTAAAGGGAGACATACAATAGGGTAAGAGGGTGTTAAGTGCTGAGATTACAAGTTCTGAGTTTGGCCAAAGGCAGTGCATGGTCCTAGTGCTCCAGAAGATAAGACTTCAGGGTAGACTTAAAGACAGAGGGGGATTTTTCTAGACGTAAGGAGAGGGGTATGGAGTTCCATAGGTATGGAGCAGAAAGCGAGAAAAGTTTGAGATGGGAGAGGGCAGAGGGTGTGGATGGTGCAACAAGAAGTGCATTGTGTGCTGAGCGAAGGAATCGGCCAGGAACATAATAGGAGATGAGGGAAGAGATGTAAGATGGGGTAGCAGTGTGGAGAGCGTTAAAGGTGAGAAGAAGGACTTTGTAATTGATGCGCTGCTGAATTGGGAGCCATGACAGATGTCTGAGAATTATGTGGGCAGGTTCAGTTTTTGGGGAGAGTGTGGTGATTCGTGCAGCTGAGTTTAAAACAGATTGCATAGGTGAAAGATGAGTAGCAGGGAGGCCAGTTAGTAGGATATTGTAATAGTCTAAGCGGGACAGAATGAGGGCACGTATAAGAGTTTTAGTAGTTTATTGGGAGAGGAACGGGCAGATTTTAGCAATGTTGCGGAGAAAGAAGCGAGATGATCTAGCCACAGAGTTAATGTGAGGGGAGAAGGAAAGAGAGGAATCAAATATGGCCCCAAGGCAGCGTGCTGAGCTGACCGGATACATTGATACATATGAATATGGTGTCTGTATACTGGTGTCAATCCTAATAACTTTCTACGGGATCTGCCAGCCTGAACCTATCTGGCACTTGCTCATTCGTGAATGAGCAAGTACAAGTTATGATACACCCACTGATGACTGGTGAGTGGCAATATGCAAGGACATCAGAGCATTGCCTTGCTCATTCAGCCAAACAGAACCCAAAACATGTGAACAGTTGCCTAAGTAGGGGCCCTTCATACAGCAGTCAGCTATACAGTTAAAGGGATAGTAATGTTTCAAAATAATAGCAGCTCCAATTAATATTCAAAGTATTTGGGCCATGGAGAGTGTTATTTCAATACTATCAGTGTTGTAGTTCAAGAGTAGGTGAATGATAAAGTATCCCCCTCCTGCCCTTTTACCTAATGTAAGCCACCTCCCTTCAGATGTAGAATCTGGTCCTGGGACCAGATAGCTCACAGCAAGGGACAGTCATTTTACTGTGAGCATAAGGAAAACCCTGCCCCCCTTGACAGGTTTTTCAGGTTTTTCATATGCTCACTGAAGATCTTCCCTTTCTGCAATCCATCAAGACAGTCTTGCTGCTCTGAGGTGAGCAGTGTTACATCAGTAAAAGGGGCGGGAGGGGGATACTTTATCATTCAATTACTCTTGAACTATAACTCTGACAGTATTGAAATAACACTTTCCATGGCCCAAATACTATGAAGATTAATTGGATCTGCTTTTATTTTGAAACATTACTATCCCTTCAAAGGGAAAATATACACACAATTATTGTAGGCTGAATTACCTTGAGTAACATTGCAAAGGCAGCCATCCCATTGCTTTTGGAATACATAAAAAAGTAACAGAAGGCGCAAGGTTCCCAAAACACATGGGGATTGTGCCAGCCTAATACAGTATTAGTGCAATGTGTAACACACCTGCATCATTATTAGTAGGGAAACTGTCCCTCAGAGTCAGACTTAGCAGTACTCCTAGGGAAGATTCACGCAGTGACATTATTTCAACTGAGAAATAGAATACATACATCAAAAATTGCTACAAGAAATGCAAAATATTTTGTAAAGTTAATTAAAGGGATAGTAACAAAATGCAGCTCGATTCTTTTTTATACTGTTTGTCCCACATAGAGCTGTATTTCAATACTATCAGGCATGTAGTTAAACCACTACAGGATGTGAAAGGATCAGCCTCCCAACCCTTTCCCCTCCATCACTCTGCCTCTCCAAGCTGGTCCGGATGGAGTGCAGCGAGGGACAATCTTCAATAAGCATAAGGAAAATCATACCCTCGTTTGTCAAGGGGGGCAGGGTTTTCTTTATACTTACTGCATGAAGATTGCCCCTTGCTGTGATCTGTCGGGTCCCAGGATCGGATTCACAACTGATGGGAGGCAGGAGGGGGCTCCTTTCTCATTCAATTTGAACTACAATCCAAATAGTTTTGAAATACAGAGCTACGTGGGAGAAATAGTATAAAGAAGAATCCCTTTAAGCCTAACTTATTATGGAGTATACTTCCCTGTAATTTTTTTTGACTAATGGCACTTACAAATCTCCCAAATAGAGATTGGGAAACACTTGATCCACGTGGTGTAAATCTCCTGTGTAAGCTTCTAGTAGTGCCTCCAGCTGGCACACAGGAGGGGGGTCCCGACACCACCTTCTCATTTTGAGAGCCCCAGGAAAAGCACCGAAAAAGCACTGGCAGAGTTAGAAGATAACTGACTTGACAGTTGTGTTGTATCTATCAGGCTCCCTGCTCAGTGGTGAAACTTGATGTCATGTAACAGCTGACAGGCTGTCTCCAAATGTAGCTGAGTATACAGGAGGGGGTGGGTACAGGCTCTAACACAGAGTGATTGTTCTCTGAATGTCAGGGATGCTCGAGTATTACAATTTTTATGCCACAACTTTTGAATAACAAGTTAAATGTCCCTCTTTGAGGATCTGTAAGAGGGTTAATATTCCCTTGGAGGATAAGACATACAGGAGTGTGGCAACTGCAGATTTATGGAGAACTAACATGTCCTATTAATAACCCTCTACTTATATTACTATGGCTTGAAAATCCTAATGGTTGCTCTGAGTTTTGCCCCTTTGTCTTTGGTCAATAAATAACATCTTCACTCTGTCCTGGATAACACTCACAGAGGCTGACTTGAGAGTTGCTGGTATTCAATTTGAAGAAGGCTCTAGGGAAATGTATAACTTACTGCTAAGTAATGCTTTGCATACCCCTCTGGTTCTTGAAGGGTTAAGATTATCATGTGCTGTGAGCAGAGTTTGATGTCTTTTGGTCCTGCTAGCAACTGTCATGGCTGCTTCCATGGACATGACTTTTAGGGCTGATTTTAGATATTATCTTTTCAAGGCACAAGGACAAAATTCATAGGGGTCATAAGGATTTTCTGACCATAGTAAAGTAAGTGGGGGGTTTTAGGGGGTGTTAGTTCCTCTTTAATGTCAAGTTGTGCTTGGAATTGAACGTTAAGAAAGCACTGTAGCACAGCAATGGACAATGCCAACCGACTGCTTGGAGCATTGTTATAAGCAGCAGGAAGACAAACTGTAATTTTATTTTCATTACTGTGCACTAAAGCATTGGTTCTCAAACGTTTTGGTGTAGGGGAACCATTTAGTTTCAAATGAAATCCCCATGGCACCCTATCAAACCCATTACCCTGTGAATGCTTTGCTGTCTAGCATTCAAGGCATTAACACCACATCAATACGAAATTAATCTGAATGTTAATTGGTACTGGAATACAATGAAGGCAGCATTAAAGTCCAGGCATTTCTATTACATTCACATGTACAGAAGCAATACAACCTTTACATAATTAACGATACAAATAATAACTTACATTAAACAAATTTTAATATATTAACAACCATTACATCATACAATATCTTAACCTACCAAAACCCAAGGGGTAGAAATCCTTTCCACTTCACTCCAATTTTTGTTTCACATTACCAGCTGAATAGCTTCCCCATAACCATTCACTTCTCTCCACTTGCCGGGGACCCAGTGACTTTAAAGACGTCAGGTGTTCCAGAGAGGACTTAGCCCTTTGAGTGCCAGGGGCTCGGGTCATTTCTTAGACCCTGTAGGCCAGACACATTCAAAGCTTTTTTGCTATCCATCTGTTTAAAGGGGAACTACTACCCGACACAATCTTTAGCTTCACTAAGTCCCCATCTGGCAACTATCTGCTTAGTAGTGCTGGACGCCAGAATAATTACCTTATTTAATAGGTTTCTGCTATCTTCCTCGTCTGACAGGCAGGATGGAGCGCGGACATCTTGCCATTGTGACTTCAAAAGTACTAAAATCTTTGAAAACTACTAAATTTCCTACTGTATTCATTAGATACTGCTCTTATGAGAAAAATTACACCCCACTGATATGAGATGACATAGTGTTAAGTGTCAGAAGTACAAAACTATACTAACTACAATCTCTTATTTTTCTTACAATTCTACATTCTCTGATTTATTTAATTTTTTCCAAATATTACTTGTCTGTACTAAAATGGTTATAACAGCTACAGAAGTGAAGAAAAGGTAGACAATGCATATCATTTTGGAAATAAGATAACCCACTGTATCAAATAACTTGTTTTTCCACCCTATGCCTGGTATGCACTAATATTTCAAGAAGTTAGCAAAAAGGGAAATATTTGACATTTTTTACATTCCCACCTCATCTAATGTACTGAAACCTATGGAATTACCAACTGTATTCTTTAGCTAGTGCTTTTACAATAAAAAAAATACCTCGCTGGAATGAGTTGACATACCTTAAAGGGTGCCAGAAGCACGAAGCTGCAAAATGTTTCCAGAAAATGAAGGAAACATATTGCTATTTTTACATTCCCATCCAATCTAATGTACTGAAATCAGTGAAAACTATAGAATTTCCAACTATATTCATTAGCTAGTGCTCTTTTGACAAAAACAACACTCTACTAGTATGAGTTAACATACTGCATTGTGTGCCAAATTTCTAATTTTGCTTACAATTTTTCCAACATGACTTGCCAGTACTAAAATGGTTGTAAGAACTACATAAATGAAGGGAAGGTGGACAAAGCATACCATTTTGGAAAGAAGATAACCCACTGCATCCAATGAAGGGTCACTTGCCTTTCTACCCTAGCCTGGTGTGCACAAATGTTTCCAGAATGTGGAGCTAAAGGAAAAGGGTATTTTCACCACTTCAAATGTAGTGAAAACTGTGAAAACTATGTAATTTCCAATTATATTCTTTAGCCAATGATCTTACGAGACAGCTGTCATTCCTTTGGTATGAGTTGGCGTAGACTAGAGGGGCCAGAAGCACAAAACTACACCTACTACAAACTCAAATTTTTATTACAATTTTTCAAACATGACTTGCCTATAGTATAATGGTTGTAACAACTAATTAAATGAAGAAAATGTAGACTAAGTATACCATTTTGGAAAGATGATAAACTACACCATCAAATGAGGGATCACTTGCCTTTCTACCCTAGCCTGGAGTGCATAAATGTTTACAGAATGTGACGCTAAAGGAAACAATTGGCATTTTTCCACTCTTTCAAATGTACTGAAATCTATTAAAACTATGACATTTCAAACTGTACTCATTAGCTAGTGCTCTTAGGAGAACAATGGCACAACACAGGTGTGAGTTCACATGCTGTGGGGGGTGCCAGATACACAAATATTTACATAAGGTGGTGCTATAGGAATAAATTAATGGTTTTTATATATTTTCACCCCTTCAAAGATAATAACATCTTAGAAAATCATAGAACTGCCTAGTGTATTTAGTGTCTGCTATCAGCCTGGGAAAAATGGTACTTCATTTGTGTGGGTAAACAAAATTTACAATACTAACCTACATCTGCTACTTTTCTTTTTTTAATTACCTGCCTGCACTACAATGGTCATAACCAACCATTACAAATATTCAGGAAAGGTAGACGAGGTATATCATTTTGGAAGGTAGACATTTACCCACTTCAAATGAGGGGTGGGTCACTTTTTTACAACTAGGCTGGTGGGCAAAAATATTTACATAAAGTGATACTATAGGAACAAATAAATGGAGCATATTAATTTCTGCCACCATAGAATTTCCTACTGTATTCAGTACCTTCTACTAGCCTGGGAAAAATGGTACCCCATTTGTGTAGGTTAACATACAATATGCGGGTACCAGGAACTTTAACCTACACCTGCCACTTTCCTTTTTGAAATGACCCACCTGCACTACAATGGTAAAAGCCATTGCAGATATGCAGGAAAGGTAGATAGCACCCACATTAAATGAGGGTTATCTTGCCTTTTTTTTTTTTTTTTTTACCTCTAGACTGGTGTGTACAAATGTTTCAAGAAGGAAAGAATTGAGCTATTTTTGGAGATCAATATTGGTGATGTAGGAGAGCAACATGCTCTCCTGCTTCACTCCTACCCAGACCCTGTAGGAGTGAGCAGGATCACTGGTGCCATGGGGAGGCTTTCCCTAATCCTGCCCACTCCTACCCGGAAGATTGGGTAGGAGTGGAACAGGAGATCCTGTTGCACTCCTGCATCACCAATATTGATCTCCTAGCAAGATCGTGTGGGAGATCAATAGCTGCGGTGAGATTAAGGGGGCATCAGGAGGGGTCTTGATATCCCCCAACGAAGTCTGATAATAATAAAAAAAAAAATAGTTAGTGGAGCCACATGTGAAGCAGGTGCTTGGATGTGCAGGTACACAGAAGGCCAAGAACATGCCCCACACACAGCTGGCCCTCTGAAGGTCAAAATGTCAAGCATCTCCACACCACCAGAGGATGTAGATTTGACATCTTAACACTTTGTACCCCACCACAGGCAGGTTTACTTTGTGCCTGGTCTTATTAATGGCGTAATGAGAGACTACAAACTTCCAATATGTGCAATAGTCTCAGACCACATAATGATCAGCCCAGAGCAGCAAGAAATACCACTTCATATCTCTAATCAAATATTTGTAGGAATAAAGCTCCAAATCATTGCCCTAACATGGATGGTCAAAACATTATGGGACTGAGTAAACTGGGCATCCGCTGTGGCTACTGTTGCAATGAGATTACCTCAGCAGCCCCCTCCCCCATAAAACACCTAAGATTCCATGGAATCTGAAGAGTGTGTATGGTGCAGTGTATGGAAAAATGTGACCACTCACCTTTAAGCTGCTCAACCTAGAAAGGCTGGATGGCAATGGAAGCTGCACTCTGAGAGAACTGCAGTGAAGGCACTGGGGAAGAGGAACCTGGAAGTCATGGGCCAAAACAGCTGGAAATCTCACTGCTGACTAAACACTGACTTGAACCCTTAGTATGTATGTGCTATTCCTAATTCAGGGAATAAACACAATTCATCATTGTCCATGGATTGGTTGAGATGTCTCCAATTCATTCCATGGATTAAAAACAGCACTGTCAAATACATACCTAGAGGGCGTTAGAAAAAAATATGGAATAAAAGTTCCCTAAAACTTGGCATTTCAATATAAACCTAATGCAGTTTGGGAAACCTTAACTGCACGTAGTTGTGTTTCAGAAAAAGTAACAGTAAAGCTTGGAAAAATTCTTGTGCAGCGAGTTTATAAAGAAATGTCATTAAAGGGATAGTATTACTTCAAAATTACTATCCCTCATATTGTAGCCCTTAATAAACTGAGTTAAATGACACCAGCGGCATCTCTCAAACCTTTATGGTTTAAGAGATAGCCACTTTCAAAGTCTCCTCTCTCCTGCTGTCAGCGTTCTGCTGCCAGCAGGGGAATCCGGTCCCGGGACAGGCGGAGGCTCTTAAACAGAGCCGATATCTCGTTATGGAAGGAAAAATGATTAATTGAAACAGTCTTCTACGTGTGCTTGATTACCAAGCACACGTAGAAGACTGTTTCAATTAATAATTTTTCCTTCCATAACGAGATATCGGCTCTGCTGAAGAGCCTCCACTTGATTCAGAGACCGGATTCTCTTGCTGGCAGCAGAATGCTGACAGCAGGGGAGAGGAAACTTTGAAAGTGGCTATCTCTTAAACCGTAAAGGTTTGAGAGATGCCGCTGGTGTCATTTAACTCAGTTTATTAAGGGCTACAATATGAGGGATAGTAATTTTGACGTAATACTATCCCTTTAAATGTGACAATTTACCAGTCTAATTTTCTCCAGAATGACAGGTATTAGGTGTTCTTAACCGTTCCAGGAGCTAACATCAGATTAGTAATGCCATATTTATAACGATGCATTTACTCATTTATAAATAAGAACTAGTGTTGCCCTGACTTAAAGACAATTCTTAAGGCTAGTTTTTGCACCCATTGACTATATGAAAATGTAAAGTCAGTTCCAATGTTCATACAGTCAATGGGTACAAAAGTATGAAATGTGTATGACTGTGTTTTAAGAAATTTTTTTCTTCTGAGATACAATTGAAATTTTCACTTATGGCACAGGTTTATGCATTCATCGATATGCAATAGTGCTGATATGGATTGGATCCCCAGTGAACTGCACAAGTGTACGACTTGTGGTGAGTGCCCCTTTATTTGCATTGCATTGTTGTATCTCAAGTTTGAGTTTTGTAACAACTTGTGCATTCATGCCAATGCCACAACTGCCACTTGCAACAGTCCTCTGCCATGTTGCTTTCATGTCATTGCCACAACTACCCCTTTAAACAGATATACACATTAAAAACTAAGATCCTAAAAGTAACATTCTCATAATTAAGCTGACTAGTAGTGTTATAAAATAAAACCCCACGCTACTCAAATGAGACACTTCACAGATGGGCAAAAGAAAATAAATAAATACAGGCTGACAAAAAGATAGATAGATAGATTAGATAGAGATAGAGACAGAGAGAGAGAGATAGATTAGATAGATATAGATATAGCTAGATAGCTGGATAGATGGACGGACGGACGGACGGACGGACGGACGGACAGACAGACAGACAGACAGACAGACAGACAGATAGATAGATAGATAGATAGATAGATATAACATATGGATCAGATACCATTAAAAGTTTAAGCTATTTGGCATTTTCAAACCCAGAAGGCCTTTTGATTATTAAGCAGACTCAAACCATCCCCTCCTCTTATAGGGATTATAACCCTATCAATCCCAATTAAACTAAGATCTCCCTGATGTTCATCCGAAAAGAGTTTTGATACTTCTGAATCAGTATAAAAATTTTCAGATTTATTAAGGTGTTCCTGAAGTGTAGCCTTTGGCACATTCATAGCACCCCTTCACTGACAGTCAATTGCCCTAATCCCTCTTTTAGCTCGTAAAAAACATGGGGACACTATATCAAGTGCTGTGCACTCTCTCCTTGCTATACATTTATCACTAACTCTACAACTTGTATGAGAGATGGACCAGTGGACAAAATAGGCAAAAACATTCTGATGAAATTAACTACACTGTGACATTGGCCACTATGAGTTGTAACAAATCTAACTATCTTCCCATGACCATCACTAGGCCTCCTGATCTGCCTGGCCTCCACCATCTGTTCATGTGAAAATGGAAAAACATGTCTAAAACCACAATACCTTTTCAAATTGAATCTCTCTGTACCTCCTACAGCAATAGTACATACTAAGAGCAATTTCAGCACGGTCTTAATGACTGCCCACTTGAAATGTTGTTGACAATATGACACAAATGACATGAGGATGCATGAAGCAAACTATTCCCCAAATGTTGTTTTCTATATTCAGTAGAATGCATTTTATCACTAGATCAAAAATATCATATGTGTTTTTATCATAAGAGGAGGTGCAACTAAATGTATGTGGTTGTCATTCAAATAAGCAGTGAACTGAGGAATCCTAGATTCTTCTCTCACCCACGCAAGTAAAAGATAATCAGTAGATCTCTTATATTAAATATCTTCCCTGAGGTGACTCCTGTCCACATAGATGTTGGTGAAGGAAGGGACAAAATGAGCCCCCATTTCTTCTCCACATCTTTGGAGAAAATAAAATCCTATCCAACACAAAAAATTGTGCCCCAATAAATAACTAAGACCCAGGCTATGTGAACAGAAGAATAAAGAGTTATAATATCAGAACTTGTCCAAAAAAGTATGGCTTCCTGATAACATTGCTCACAGTAGAACATTTGGTATCTCATAGAAGAGTAAGAGGGTGGGCAACCCGTGGGCATGCCCCATGCGCACTCCTGTAAAAATCTCTATTTGGAGTCACACCGGTTTCCACTAAGCTGTCGGAATGAACTTTACACCATCTCTGATACACAACACTTTCCACTAAGCTGTCAGAAAGAACTTCACACCTCCTCTTTTACACATTGCAGCCTTATGTGTCATGCACACTGGACTTGCTATACTCTTACTTTTTCTACCGTCCCCTCTGCTCAGTGGCTCTTCATCTCATGCAACCCTGAACTTGCTCTGTTCTCACTCTTTCTACTCTCCCCTATACTCACCACCTCTTCATCTTCTGCCTCCTCAGACTTGCTCCGCTCTCACCTACAATCTACTCTACTCAGTGGCTCTTTATGTATTCAGTGTTTCTACAAAAAAAACAAAAGAATGTGACGAATGCTCACTGAGAAAAAGCAAAATAGAGTGGTTTGCTCAAGGCATGGGTGGCCTCTCAGGTGCTGCTTAAGTCACATTTTTCACTCCCATGTGCTATTGCAGATAGAAAATTTCCATATTAGTCTGGTCTCACCCACAGCCCATCAAGCCCCAATATGCCAGTCAAATCCCCTCTGCACAAGAAAACCAATACAACCCCAGACATACATTTTGGTCTGTGTGGACCTCAACAGTTGGGTGCAGCCTCTAGGCACATGGAAGCAAGGGCCCATTCCTGGGATGCCCTTACACTTAGAGAGACTACAAAAAAAAAACAAAAGAATGTGATGAACGCACACCGAGAAAGAGCAAAATAGAGTGGTTTGCTCAAGGCATGTGTGACCCCCTCAGGTCCTGCTAAAGTCAAGTTTTTCGCTCCCATGTGCCATTGCAGAGATGATTTGCCTGACATTTCGGAGCTGGGCTGTCTGTGGGCGGGACCAGTCTGATATGGATATGGAGATTTTCTTTCTGCAATGGCACATGGGAGTGAAAAACCATTGAGAGGCTACCATGCCTAGAACCAGACACTTTATCTTGTTCGTGCTTGATGGTTGTGCCTCAAAATTCTTTGTCTCCCTAAGTATAAGGGCATCCCAGGCATGGGCCCTTGTTTCCATGTGCTTAGAGGGATTCAGCTTCACCACACCATTGAGGCACACATACGCCAAAATGTGCATCTGTGGTTTTGCTGGCTCTCTCATGTGGAAAGGATTTGCCTGACATTTTTGTGCTGGACTGTTTGTGGGTGGGACTGATTGGATATGGAGATTTTATATCTGCAGTAGCACATGGGAGTGAAAAATGTGAGTTGAAGCACCATTGAGAGGCTACCATGCTTAAAACCTGACACTTATCTTGTTTGTGCTTGATGGGTGCTCCTCACAATTCTTTGTCTCCCAGGCATGGACCCTTGCTTCCATGTGCTTAGAGGGATTCAGCTTCACTACACTGATGAGGCGCACATAAGCTGAAACATACGTCTGTGGTTTTGCTGTTTCTCTCGTGTGGAGAGGATTTGCCTGACATTTTGATGCTGGACTGTTTGTGGGTGGGACCGGTCAGATATGGAGATTTTTCTCTCTGCAATGGCACAATGGAGTGAAAAACGTGAGTTGTAGCACCATTGAGACACTACCATGCCTAGAAACAGACACTTTATCTTGTTCGTGCTTGATGGGTGCTCCTCACAATTCTTTGTCTCCCTAAGTATAAGGGCATCCCAGGCATGGGCCCTTGCTTCCATGTGCCTAGAGGGATTCAGCTTCACTACACCGACGAAGCCCACATAAGCTGAAATGTACATCTGTGGTTTTGCTGTTTCTCTTGTGCGGAGAGAATTTGCCTGACATTTTGGTGTTGGACTGTCCAGGGCTGGATTTACATCTCAGGAGCCCGTAGGCACAGAAATTTGAAGCATGCCCCCCCCCCGTGGGCCATCTGCACTGGATACCTCCACAATGCTCCTAATCTCCACGTTGCCCCCCATCAGCTCCACATTGCCCTCACAATGCCCCCCATCAGCTCCATATTGCCCCCATCAGCTCCACATTGCCCTCACATTGCCCCCCACCATCTCCACATTGCCCTCCATCAGCTCCAACTTGCCCCCCATTAGCTCTACATTGCCCTCTATCGGCTCCAACTTACCCCCCATTAGCTCCACGTTGCCCTCACATTGCCTCCCCCCGTTGTCCGTTTCCTACCTCCGTGGTAGGAGATCTGTATGTGCCTCCTTTGGCACAGTCTTGCACCTGATGGAGCTCCCGCACGGTCTCCTATTCAGGAATGCAGAGCGCTGGGAGATGATGTCATCTCCCAGCGCTCTGCATTCCTAAAGAGGCGATGAGGGAGCTCCATCAGGTACAAGACTGGGGGGGGCGGGCAATGTGACTGGGTGCCGCCGGCGCAGCCAGCGAGGCGGCTATTTTTTTTTTTAAAGAATATTTAAAAAAAAAATCCAAATGGCAGGCGCCCCTCGTTGGCGTGCGCCTGTAGGCAGGTGCCTACTTTGCCTAATCGCAGATCCGGCCCTGGGACTGTCTGTGGGCAGGACCAGTCTGATATGGATATGGAGATTTTCTCTCTGCAATGGCACATGGGAGTGAAAAACGTGAGTTGTAGCACCATTGAAAGGCTACCATGCGCAGAACCAGACACTTTATCTTGTTCGTGCTTGATGGGTGCTCCTCACAATTCTTTGTCTCCCTAAATATAAGGGCATCCCAGGCATGGGCCCTTACTTCTATGTGAATAGAGGGGTTCAGCTGCACCACACTGATGAGGCCCACATAGGCTGAAATGTACATCTGTGGTTTAGCTGTTTCTCTCGTGCGGAGAGGATTTGCCTGACATTTCTGAGCTGGACTGTCTGTGGGAGGAATGATATGGATATGGATATGGATATGGATATGGAGATTTTCTCTCGGCAATGGCACTATTGAGCGGCTGCCATGCCTAGAACCAGACACTTTATCTTGTTCGTGCTTGATGGGTGCTCCTCACAATTCTTTGTCATTCACTGTTTCTACCCTGCCCTGTTCTCACCACCTCTTCCTTCCATGCTTAGATTCCCTCATCTCTGCTTAGCGAATCTTCATATCATGCCTGTCTTCAGTGTTTCTACAGTTTCCTTCAGTGTTTCCACCTATCATTCCTCCATTGAGGCTTTCTACTCTCTCCAGTACTCAGTGCTTCATCATGTCATGGCTCCCTTCATTCTTTCTACCCTACCCTGTATTCAGCCTGTACAAAATACTCTTTTGCTTAATACAGCATTCAGGAAGTCGACTTCATCAAAAGGGCAACATGACAATCTCGGCCTGTATCAAAAGCGCCACATTCTCATGTTGCCCCATTCAACCTTACATGATGCTTCTACACACCCTTACTATAACAAGTCCTTGCCCTACCCATTGCACATACAGCTGGAGAACCCATCTCACTGCTGCACCATGTAGAAGCTGAACTATAATTTCCACTATCCTCACTCAATGGCAGCCTCAATATGCACACATCTGTTTTCTGGCTCCGTGGATAAGGCCCCTGTTGTTTTACAACAGTAAATAAAAAATAGGAAGCATTTCATAAACAGTTCATGAACACTGCTCCTCACTCTGTCCCCTTCTTTGTATGATTCGCTCCACCCTGTCATTCTTCACGCAGAGAAGGGGACAGAAAGGCTGGCGCACCGTTCACCAACTGTTTATGAAATCTATACTATAAAGGAAAACATGGTCATGTGTCCAACAATTCTCCAGATGTGCTATACACACCCCGAGGAGGCCAAAAGGAGGAGATAAGCACATCTCCTCCATTCATGTCACTTGAATATACATGGAGTCACACAGGTTTCCAATAACCTCTCTGCAAGGACTTTACAGCGGGGTGTCATTTTCACAGGAGTGAGCATGGGGCCGAGAGACTTGCCCAGACTTGGCCTGATAGCATTATTGCATGTTTAAATCACTGCTTTCATCACTATGTCTGTCAATTTGTAAACCCTTTGAGTGATATTGGGATACGCAATGCTTTGCACCACGTTGCATACCCCTCTGCTATTCAAAACATTACTGTGAGCTCATGGCTCCTGGTCTCCCCTCCTACTTCATCAGTACATTAACCCTTTGCCTCACACACTAATACTCACTCCACAAAGGTAGCCTCTCTCCTGCGTGACAGCCCCTAAAACACTCAACACAGTCTCTCCCAGAGCCTACCCTCCCGCACCACCCTCCGCCTGACCCCTTCCCAACGATGATTCTCTCACGCTCAGTTTTGTGTACTACCTTATGGTCTGCGTCTCGCCGGCTGTTGGCCTCCTCCTCCACCAGCCACAACTGGCCTTAGGAGTGCAGTCTCAAAACATCCATGGAAATCTGCCATAACCCTCTGAGTGCCTGAGGGTTACACAACACATTGCAAATCAATGCATTGTGTACCTCTACAGAACTCAAAAGGTTAAATGCAGCATTCAACACGTTGCATCCTCCGTCTGTCATGCAAAATTGATGCATTATAATTTGCTGCATGCTGCTTCACTATGTCAGGGGTGAAGCTGCTTTCAAAAGTGACTCAGGATCCAACAGTGCAAGGTAGCCTGTCCTGTGAACAGATGCAGGGTCTCAAGATATGTCCTGCAATATGTTAAACTAGCCACCTCAACACTAGCTGTTATTACCTTCTCCCGGCTGCTCTGAGTAGCACCAGTCTGGTCTCTGACACATCGTACAGCAGCAACCATCAACGTTGCTCTTCAAGACAGACTGTAGGCTGCTGTGGTCTTGCCCGCATCGCACAGCAGCAGACGGCAGACCAGATCTTTGCTTTTCATCATGTTAGCTCTCTATAATCAGGACCCAATTATTTCTATATCTCCTGTCTCATTTACTACAATTCCCATCAGATGGTGATGCAAATTGCTCTTGCGGTTGGTCACCCTAAGAGTAATGGGGGGAATCTAGATGTGGACCCCTTGCTCACATTGCCTAGAGTGATTAGCTGTACTTCACTAATAAGGCCCAAAAGGCTAAAATGTACATCTGGGATTAGCTGCTTCTCTTGTTCAGAGAGGAATTGTCATTTGGTAGGACCAGTATGAAGTGTTTCAAAATGTTTTCTCTCTGTGTTTGGTACTGGTGAGCTTAAAGAGATTGCACACTGGGAGCCGAATACAGTCCTAGTGAGCTTTTGCATGTATTTGCAAGCTTATGAGCCTAGTTGAGCATCTCTGACCTTTCTTTCTACATACACAAATTGCTCATGGGGTTGGCCAGCCTAAGAGTAATGGGAGGAATCCAGACATGGACCCCTTGCTCACAGTGCCTACTTGGATCAGCTGCACCTCACCAAAAAGGCCAAAACGAACATCTGGGGTTAGCTGCTTCCCTTGTTCAGAGAGGTATTGTCTGGTATTTCATGTTTCAGAAGATTTCCTCTCTGTGTATGGTACTGGCGAGCTAAAACAGATTGCACACTGGGAGCAGGATGCAGTTCTCCTGAGGTTTTGCATATAATTGCAAGCTCATGTGCCTAGTTGAGCATCTCTGACCTTTCTTTCTCAGGATGATGGTAACTGTAGTCAACATGTAGAAGAACTTAAATTGATGTTTGGCCATATGTTTAATTTGAAAGTGGCTAAGTTGTGGGGAAGCCAGATAATTGTTAATGTACATGTGACTTTTCTACCATACCAGGAATTAAAACAGGTTTTTTGTTCTTCTCTGCCTAAACTTAATATGTACTCACACAGTAATATCTTATCTATTTCTGTGACATGCAGACTAATTAGGTACAGCACAACTGCTATATTCTGACCTGTAATGTCACTTAAATACCACAGAAATATGTACCTTTACTTCACAGTCATTACATAACGGTTTGTTTTTTAAAGTAAATGATTCTGCTTTGGGGACTGTGGATTCCAGGCTACAGAATGGGACAGCTGGTTAACCCTTTGAGTGCCAGTTGAATACGCAACGCACTGCTGTGCAATGCCTTGCCTAACCCATGCCACTCAAAGGGTTAAAGCCATTATGCTTCCATTCCTTTTCTCTCATCTCACCTTCCCCCTTCATATCAGCATTATGGTGACAGAGGTAGGGCATGTATGTATGTATCTGTCGCTATGTATGTATGTGCTGTTTATGTATGTATATGTCTGTATATGTATGTATGTATGTATGTATGTATGTGTGTGTCTCTCTATGCATAATAATGTGTGTGTGTGTGTACGTGCGTGCATGCATATTTATATATATATATATATATATATATATATATATATATATATATATATATATATATATATTGGACCATATATATATATATATATACATACATACATACATACATATACATACATATACATACATATACATACATACATATACATACATATACACATATATACACATATATACATACATATATACATATATATATCAGGGCTCAAAATTTCCACTCGCCACTAGCCAATGGCGAGTGAAAATTTAGCCCTGGCGAGTAGAAATTCAGCCCTGGTGGGTATGTTTTGACTTGCAGTGGCGAGTAACTTTTCAGGTCTGGCTAGTAGCAGAGGACTTAAAATTATAAGCCCTGTATATATATATATATATATATATACACATATATACACGTGTGTGTATATATGCATGCGTGTGCGTATCCACGTATGTGTATGCATTTATATGGGTGGGAGTGTGTATGTATGTATGTATGAATGTCTGTATGTGTGAGTATCTGCGTGTGTCTGTATGTATAATATGTATGTATGTATGTATGTATGTGTGTGTGTGTGTGTCTTTTTTCTTTATGGCTGGTTCTTGATACTTATTATTTTCTACTGCTTAATAGACCTAGAATGCACCACATAAGTTTCCCTAGCAAATCGCAACTGTTCTTCCTGGCAACCTGTCGCCTACCCCAGCACTAGATTCACACTGCTCTGCTCAGAACAGAGGAAGGAGAGACCAGAGGTATTTTGCTGACTTAAAGATGCTTTGGATGTGATGTAAAATCCAGTTCAATGAGCTGTAATCAGTGATGTGCTCATCAGAGCATCCTTATTGTTGGTCTTGCTCTGTCTGTATGATCATTTCACTGTGAGTACTGAACTCAACTGCTTGTGGTTGCCTCACTCCCTTATCTTCTATGGCCATATTACTTTCCCCACTGTCCAAAGCACTTATTGCATTTACTGGTTAGCTGCCTACGCTCCCAAACATCTTATTCGATCTATTGGTCGTTTGCCATTTACCTTTCATTTTATAGAATTTGACTGAATACTGGTCAAAAAACTTTAGACCATCGCTCAAGCAGCCTGGTGTTAGTTCCATCAGTGTTTTCTTGCATTAAATCAATGTCCAGTCCAATTTCAGTCTCTCTCTGTCTCTTCTCTAGTATTCTGTTTCTGCCAGCTGTCCTATAGGTGAGTAAACAGTGGCAATAGCCTTTCTTCTGTTCTCCAGACACTTTAAACTCCAGTCCTGAGTTCTGCCTGTCACTGCTACACCCTCAATCAGCATATCTAACCAGAGCCGGATTATAGCTCCATGGGGCCCTAGGCAGAGTCTCAATATGGGGCCCCCTCCCCCAGACAACAGATGAAAATCTGTGCAATTTTGGGGCAAACCGACAGCACCATAGGGAACAAATAATAAGTGTTATATATATTAACTGCTTAGATACTAGGCTTCCCAATATACTGACAATGTCTCTAGCAGCTAAGGGAATTAATAAATAGTTGTTTAATATCAAACAAAGCACTATGTTGGTCAGAATGAAGTGGAGAAACAGAGAGTGTTTGTGTTGATTTTACGTCTCACATTTTTTTTCTCCTACGCACAGGCAGGAGAGGGGTCCGAGAGAGAGAGGGGGATGGGGTTCTGAGAGAAAGAAGTGGGTTCATAAAGAGGGGATGGGGAGCTGAGAGAAGGCACTCGCTGTTTGCAGTCTCCAGCTTTGCTCAGGCATCTGTGACATGTACATTTGGTGTATTAAGAATCGGCCAACAGGAGGGAGAGAATTGGCTAAAAGAGTGAGGAAATGCAGTTGGACCAGCTGCAGGGTGAGCAGGGTAGCAAGTGAATTGGAGGGTGGAGGCAGAAGGCGATGGCAGTAGAAGTGGAGAGCTTGAAGGAGAGCTGACAAGCAGAAAGAAGGGAAACTGCACAAGGCAAAGAAATGTATCCCTCCCCATATGCGCATGTGCCAGGAGAACAGGAAGTCCTGACACATGCGCACTTCCATTTCTGAGACACATTCTAGGTGAGTGCGGCCAGAGTACAGTTAGGGGGAGCAGTGAGGAGGTTTCCGCCAGGCCCCTTCATTTTACCGGGCCCTAGGCAGGTGCCTTGTGCGCCTTGCCTGTAATCCGGCTCTGTATCTTAGTGCTGTTAAAGAATTTAGACCTTAAGTTCTTAGGTCAGTGTCTACTATTCCTTCTGTACCCTGTTTCCCATCTCCATGCCAACCAGTAAGTGTAGTAAGGTATCGGTCTTGGAGAAATTATACCCTTGACTGACTGTAGTAGCAAGAAAAGCAGATCATAAAAAGAGGATTTTAGTCTTATCTATTAAATCCTTTTCTCTTAGTCCATACAGGTTACTGGTAACTTTGGGTAGACAATCCACCCCTTTAAGTAGGCAGGAACAATTCTAGAATTGATTGCAGGGGGTGGAGCCTACCTTCCCTCCTTGACTGCAGCTAGCCAACCAGCTCCATAAAGATTTGAGACACTATTGACTAGATAGTGGAAGGGAAAGAAGACTCCTGTGAGCATGACCCCGAAGGACCCCCACAATCTGCCACAGGAGAGCCAAGCATGGTCCCTTGACAGGGTGGGAGACCAGTAACCTGTATGGACAAAGAGAAAAGGATTTAATAGGTAATACTAAAATCCTCTTTTCTCTGTCGTCCAATACAGGTTACTGGTAACTTTGGGATGTCCAATCATTGAGTTTCCCAGAGGCGGAAAGTAAGGCAAGGACCAGGCGCAAGGCCCCCAAAGTCACCAGAGCAGATATGAACCATCAGATCAGAGATAGCCCAACAAAACAACTGAAGTGTCATCAGACACTGAACAGGGGTAACAACACCCCAAGAACTGTTACACAGCACACGGAACTAGAGCTAACAGGGCTCAAAAGTGAAGGAAGCACCAAGAACCGAAGAAGATTCTAGACAGGAAAGATCGCCTCCAGGATCTTCCTCCGAAAGCTGGCATCAGCAGATGCAAGCACATCAATACGGTAGTGCTTCGAAAAGGTGTGCACCGACGACCAAGTGGTAACATAGTAATTTAGGTTGAAAAAAGACTTGTGTCCATCTAGTTCAACCTTTTCCTATTCCTGTTTACCATCGTTGATCCAAAAGAAGGGAAAAAAACCCCACAATTAGTAATTTAAAATTCTGCCTTGAATGGGGGGAAAAAAATTTCTTCTTGATTCCAATGGCAATCAGATTCCTCCTTGGATCAACAAGCCCCAACTAAATATTCATCCCAATACTAACGTACATAGCCCTCTATGTTCTGCTCTTTTATACCTTTATTGTCCTTACTGTAAAGAAACCCTTCCGCTGTTGTAGATTAAATTTCCTTTCCTCAAGTCTACGCGGGTGGCCTCTTGTCCTGTGTACTGTTCTGTTAATGAACAGGTCTTTGGAGAGCCCTTTGTATGGGCCCTGAACATATTTATATAGTGTGATCATATCCCCTCTAAGACGCCGTTTCTCTAGTGTGTACAAGTTTAACTTTTCTAGCCTTTCTTCATAACTAAAGCTTTCCATTCCCCTTACTAGTTTTGTAGCCCTCCTCTGCACTTTCTCTAGTTCCATAATGTCCTTTTTCAGAAAGGGCGCCCAGAATTGAACAGCATATTCTAAGTGGGGTCTTACCATGGACCTGTAAAGAGGCATAATTATATCTTCCTCCCTTGAGTCAATACCCCTTGGTAGCCTTGCACAACTGATCAGCGGAGGTCTGATTCTTGTAAGCCCAAGAAACCCCAATAGATCTGGTAGAATGAGCCGTAATCTGAAAGGGAACGGGCTTCTTCCTTAGCTCGTAAGCCTTACCAATTGTGGACTTGATCCAAGACGCAATAGTCACTTTGGATGCAGGTCTTCCTGCCCTGGGACCCTCAGGAATGACGAACAGAACGTCAGATTGTCTAATGGACTCGGTACAATGTACATAAAACTTATGACAATGCGCTACAGCTAACAAGTGGAGATCCCTCTCCTTGTCAGAGGTAGAGTAAGGGCAGAAAGAAGGCACCACAATCTCCTGATTAATGTGGAACTCAGAGACCACCTTTGGGAGAAACTCCTGAGAAGTGTGAAGCACTGCCTTGTCTTTGTGAAACACCAAAAAGGGTGGTTTACAAGACATGGCGAACAAACACAATCACCAGGAGACAGGCCAATTTCCACGTCAGTAGGCATAGAGGAATAGTAGCCAAGGACTGAAAGGGAGGGAGCTGAAGGACGCCCAAGACAAATTAAGGTCCCACTGAGGAGAGGGAGTCTTAAAGACAGGACGAGTATGAGCAACGCCCTGGAAGAAAACCTTGAGATCAGTAAGGACAGCAATGCGCCTCTGAAAGAACACAGAGAGAGCAGAAGTCTGACCCTTAAGGGAAATCAAGCTGAGGCCCTTATCCACACCTTCCTGCAAAAAGCCCAGGACCGTAGGCAGATCAAAATTCTGAGAGAGATCCCTATCAGCACACCAAGATAGGATGTTCGACCAAACACGATGGTAAGCCTTAGAAGAAACCGGTTTGAAGGCACTAATCATAGTATCCACTACACTAGAAGAAAAACCCTTCTTCTTCAGTATTGAGGATTCAATTTCCAAGCCGTCAAAGCCAGACGATGAACATCCTCCTTCCACAGGTAACCCTGTAGAAGAAGATCCGGACGGCAAGAAAGCCAGAATGGCTCCGTCACTGACAGATCCAGAAGCTCCGGAAACCAAACCTGCCGAGGCCAGTACATAGCAATCAGAATGATTGAACAGCACAGCAACACCCTGTACAACATGAGAAGGGGAGGAAAGATGTAAGCCTGAGGAAATAACCAAAGAATGGACATGGCATCCACCGCTAGAGCTAGAGGATCCCTCCAGCGAGAGCAGAACCTCGGGACCTTCTGGTTGTATCTTGTCGCCATCAGGTCGATGCAAGGAAGACCCTACTTCTGAATGATGAGGGAGAACACCTCTGGGTGCAGTTCCCACTCTCCGCTGTCCACCATGTGTCGACTGAGGAAGTTTGTCATGACGTTGTCTACGCCAGGAATGTGTACTGCGGATACGGCAGGAATGTGTTCTTCTGTCCAGGACAAAATAGACTTGACCTCTACCCAAGCGGCAAGACTTCTTGTTCCACCCTGCTTGTTGATGTAGGCTACGGCCGTGACGTTGTCAGACTGTTCCCGGACTGGGCATTCTTTCATCTAGGGATTCCAATGACGAAGGGCATGGAATATCGGCCGAAACTCCAACACATTGATGGGAAGGAGAGATTCTTCCAGAGACCACCGACCTTGTGCACTCAGGAGACCCAGGACCGCTCCTCATCCAGAGAGGCTGGCATCCGTTGTCACCGTGGACCAGAAGGAAACTAGGAAGGACTTGACCATCACGAGATTGGAGAGGTCGAGCCACCAGGACAAACTCAGTTCCACATGAAGAGGAGTGACACCAACGTCTTCAGAAGGTCCGGTTGACCCCTGCACACCTGGATCACGAATCTCTGGAGTTCCCTGTTGAAGAGAAGGCCCAAGAAGACCAGGAGCTGGGACGGGACAAGATCTGACTCGTCCATGTTGATGATCCACCCATGATGGGAAAGAGCATGAATGCAGTCCTGAACCTGCTGATGAACAAGTTCCGCAGAAGGGGCTTTCTGATGCCGTCCCGGTGGAGGACGGATACTAAAGCTCCCAGGACCCGGTTGAAGACTTGAGGAGCTATAGTCAGACCAAAGGGAAGAGCAGAAAACTGAAAGTGCCCTCGGTCGCAGGCAAATCTGAGATACTGCCGGCTCTCTGGATGAATGGCGATGTGTATATATGCGTCCCGAAGATCCAGAGAAGCAAGGAATTCCTCCGGGGACATAGCAACAATTACTGTCCTTAGGGACGCCTGGTGATAATGAGTCATGATCAGAAAGGAATTGAGATCTTTCAAATCTAAAATGGGACAACAACCACCGTCCTCCTTGGAGACCACAAAGAGGTTTAAGTAAAAACCCATACCTCAATCCTGAACTAGAACCGGCTCTAGAACATCCTTGTCCAGAAAAGCCTGAATAGCGCCGTTGAACAGAAGGTGTTTCTCTGTGCCCTTAGGTGTATGAGAAAGGAAGAAGCAAAAGGAGGAAGAGAGATGAAAGGGATCCTGTACCCTTCCGTCAGCACCTGTAAAACCCACGGGTCCGCCACTGAATCTTCCCAGAAGCTGTGGTAGTGACGCATACGGCCACCCACAGCAGAGTGGGGCCCTGGGTTCGGTGAGTCATGCCAAAGAAGGCTTGGAAGCCTTGGGCTTGGAGGAGGCCTTGGGCTTCCATTGCTGTTTGGGCTTGGAGGAGGCACGCAGAGATGAGGAAACCACCTGGGTCACCAGACGTGTCTCAGTCTGGAAGGAACGAAAAAAACGATTACGCTTGAGAGCAGTTTTCTTCCTGGGGACCAAAGGAAGAAGGGTAATTTTACCCCCTGTGGCCTCACTAATCAGATCCTTAAGATCTGGCCCAAACAATGATGTGCCTTGAAAAGGCAAGGAGAGTAAGGCTTTCTTGGAAGCAATGTCAGCAGACCAGATCTTGAGCCAAAGAGCCCGTCTGGCAACCACAGACATGGTGGAAACCCTAGCCACCAAATGGATGACATCAAATAAGGCAGCAGAAACATAGTGCTGGGCCTAAGAAATGTTGGCAAGAAGGCGCAACATATCCGAAGTAGGAGCATCCTGACGGATAGCCAGGGTGAGCTGTTCAGTCCAGACCGCAATGGCCCGGTTAACCCATGCAGCAGCAAACACCAGACACATGGCAGTCCCAGCAGTGCCAAAAATTGACTTGAGGGAAACCTCAAGTTTCTTGTCAGTCCAGTCTTTCAGAGAGGATGCATCAGAAACTGGCAATGCAGTGGAGATAGGAGCATCCACTTTTGGCGGATGAACCAACTGAGCAAGCGCCGCCTCAGAGAAGGGTTAAAGTTTGGCAAAATTCTTGGAATTTCCTGTCCGGAGATTTCCACTTATCAGACACAAGGCGGTCAAGAGTGGGGTTAGGTGGAAAACAAGTAAGGGGCTTTTTAGGCTCCTGAAACACATCAGAAGGATCTGAAGAAAACTCTTGATCTAAGGGAATGTTTAGGGTAGTCAAGACAGCCCTGATCAGGCCCTCCGCCGAGGGCTCAGGATCAGCCTCAAAGGGGTCCCCAAAAAACTGAGAAGAACCCACAGCAGAACATTCCTCAACATCTGAATCCACCAACAGTTCCTCCTCAGAGGACTCTGATACAGCAGGTACTCCCTGCGGTTTAGGCAGGGAAGATTTGACTGAAGAGTGGGTCTGCCATGAATTGAAGACCCCCTGTAACTGGGATGGAAAGAGTTGCAATGTAGACCTAAGGTCCCTAGTAGCAGCCTTGAACTCTTGCACCCAAACTGGTTCTAATGCATGGCTGGAGGTCCCTGGGAGAGACTCAGGGACATCAGAACATGCTGGGCATAAATGACTTGAAAATTCTCTAGGTAACCCTGAATGACATGAGGAACAGTGCGGAATAGGGGACACAGAGACCCCAGCATCCTTAGTTTTAGGCCTGGCCGCAAGCTACAACAAATTAGACATTCTCACAGTGTCAAAAACGATTGGTATAATGAATCACCCAATTACAGTGTGAAAGATTAAAATTTCACCCCAGAAATCGCTAAAATACACTTATCTGGTAGGCGAAGGGTTAATCTGCAGAGGAGAGAAGGAGAGTCCAAGCCCTGCATAGGATACTTGTTCTAGAGAAGGCACAAAATGGCTGCAGCGGCTGGAGATAATCAGAAATGACTGTGAGAAGCAAGAGCTCATGGGAAATGTAGTTTTCCCAGAATAAAGACCCCAGCAGTGTCCGAAGCCCCCTGAGCCCCCCAACACACTTGAAATGGTAATCAGATGATAGAGCAAGGTCAGACAATTAAAATGAGCCCTCTCTGAAGTCTCTACTTTGAGAGGTTGCAGAGCTATGTCCCAAACTGTACAGTCCCATAGTGGTGAATGGAGCAATGGCGTCTATGCAGTAAAGCGCACCTCCAATTTTCTCAAAGTTAAAACTGTGAAATAAAAGTACATGAGACATCACTAGAACAAGTTAGAAGACCCAAAAAACGCTGAACTCAGTAGGGAAAGTGACAATAACTGTCACGGATTTGTAAGAACACTCAGACAAGTTAGTAAGGCAAAATCAGCTTTATTAAATAAATAAAGATATAGGTCACCCTTCACAGGCCCAGATCCAGAGAGTACCATGATACTTCAAAATCTGGCACAGGTCAGGATGCAAAGAGACAAGCAAAACAGTAATGCAGCAGACTGGAACAGGAGTCAGGAACCAGTAACAAACCACAACAGTACAAAGCCTAAGATGATATGACCGGGAAGGCTGAAGGTAACTGCAGGGCAGAATCCCTAGCACGCTAGGGTAGCGGGAGGCAACGCAGCCGAGCTAGTGCAAGGTGCTAGTCTCAGAGAACAGAGTAACCGGAGGCAACAGAGTACAGGCACTGGTATAGAACTAGTCGCAGGAGGAACACAAGTGGAAGCAACAGTATATAGGCCCTGGTACAGCACTAATCTCAGGAGGAGCGAAATCGGAGGCAACAGAATACAGGCACCGGTAGAGCACTAGTGTCTGGAGGTGAGCGCAAGCGGAGACCACAAGTACAGGCGCTAGTAGAGCACTAGTCTCAAGGGGAGCGTAACTGGAGGCAACAGAATACAGGCACCGGTAGAGCACTAGTGCCTGGAGGTGAGCGCAAGCTGAGACCACAAGTACAGGCGCTAGTAGAGCACTAGTCTCAAGGGGAGTGTAACCGGAGGCAACAGAATACAGGCACCGGTAGAGCACTAGTGTCTGGAGGTGAGCGCAAGCGGAGATCACAGTTACAGGCGCTAGTAGAGCACTAGTCTCAAGGGGAGCGTAACCGGAGGCAACAGAGTACAGGCCCCGGTACAGCACTAGTGTCTGGAGGTGGGCACAAGCGGAGACCACAAGTACAGGCGCTAGTAGAGCACTAGTCTCAAGGGGAGCGTAACCGGAGGCAACAGAGTACAGGTACAGATTGAGCACCAGCGTCTGGGGGTAAGCACAACCGTAGGCAACAAGTGCATGCACAGGTGATGCACAGTGACAGGAGGTAACGTAACCAGAGGCAACAGGACAGGCACTGGCAAGGTATAGTCTTAGAGGACTAGAGTAATCAGAGGCAGCACAGACAGGCCCAAGGGAAGGAGCGAAAGCAGAGACTGCGCGGCAATACTGACAGGTATATAGGCAACGCTGAAAGACACAGGTAAGGCAACAGTGGCAGGTACTGGCAGGGTAAAGGCAACAACGGATCGAGAGGACTGCCCTGCCGGAGATGGTATAAGGAGTGCTAATAGCCAGACCAAAGTAACGGGTCAGGTAGTCTGCCACAGACAATATAGACAAGAGCAGAGTCAGCAAGTCCTAGTCAGCAACGAAGCGGGTAGTCAGCCACAGCCGGAGTCGGTACACAGAGCGGTAGTCAGCCAATCCTAGTCAGCAACGAAGTGGGTAGTCAGCCAGTCCTAGTCAGCAACGGTCACAAAGCCAGAAACAGAAGCAAGGTCAGGCAAAACCGGGTCATACACGGAGCAGGAAACCAACAGCAGAACAAATGCCAGGTACAGGAACACCACGAAAGGGCGCCCACGGAATGACAGGACTGAAGTTAAAAAGGCTAGTGCTGGACGGGACATACGCCAGCAGCCAATAAGAACCTGGAAAGGTTAACACAGGAAGTAGTAATGTCGCCAGCATACAGATCACGAACACCGTGGTAATAACCCCCCCCAAAAGATGCAAACCAGCAGCTATAGGGTTAAGTTACCACATAAACCTGCTCCAAAACACCCAACAGACATACAGATAGACCCAATGAGTGCAGGAGTGTGCAATGAGAACTCCCAAGGAAAAACCACTATGCGGAGGGGCACTGTGGGACATGTGGACCTGCAGCACTCAAAGGGTTGCTCGCCTTTCCTGCAGATCTTCTGTCTTCAGATTACCATGTATCAAGAAGAAGCCTCGGTGGGCAACTCCTGAGGAAAGAACTTGTACCCAAGATTTTCCCCCCAGGGTTTAAGGTCCACAAAAAGCACCTGGATACTGAGCTAGCCACATCTAAGGGCATTGTCAGTTATGGTAATCCGCCTAATGGTGGTATTCCATTTCTAACAGAAAAATAAAAAAAAATTCTAAGCAGAACTGTTCTCTTGCCTGTGTCTTCACCAAGGAATCTTTCTGGAGTTGGTTGGCTAGCTGCAGCCAAGGAGGAAAGGTAGGCTCCACCCTCTGCAATCAATTCTAGAATTGTTCCTGCCTACTTAAAGGAGCGGATCGCCTACCCAAAGTTACCAGTAACCTGTATTGGACGACAGAGAAAATATGTTTACAGAATGTATCCTGTGAAGGTTGTATTTGTAATTGGTATTAGTGAAGAGAAAGATGAGTGGTGGTCAAAGCATGACACAGATGATGATAGATTGGATTATTACTACTGCATATTATCAGTTAGGCAGTATGCAAGTTTTTTCTCTTGATTTTTCATTCTCTCTCACAGACAAACACACACACTCAAACATTTGTCATGGCAACTACTAATACTATGCAGATATTTTTACTCTGCGATGCTAACATTATAGGGTATAATGTTATCTGCTTATTTTTTATCCAGTTGAATCAACTTAAAGCGGAACTAACACCGCTAAGAAACTTTGTAGCGCTAGTCATCAGAATTATTACCTCTTTATGGAAAAATATGCAGTCATCCTCGGCTGACAGGCAGGACGGAGCGCGCACATCTTGCCCTAGTGACGTCCGCGCGCCTGCGCTGTCAGTCCCCTCCGGAGCCGAATGGCTCCTAGCAACGCCTCCTACAGCCGTCTGGGACTGACAGAGCAGGTGCGCGGACGTCACTAGGGCAAGATGTGCGTGCTCCGGCCTGCCTATCAGCCGAGGATGACTGCATATTTCTCCATAAAGAGGTAATAATTCTGGTGACTAGCGCTACTAAGCAGCTAGTCGCCAGACAGGGAATTATTACAAAAAAAGTTTCTTAGCGGTGTTAGTTCCGCTTTAAGCGGAATAAAAATCTGTTGTTAAATAATTTATTGATTTTCTTCTACTTCATTTCAAATAAAAGTACTTTATCTAACCAGGTGAAGATTTTAACAGTTCCCTAACCATCAGACTCAGAGAAATCTATAATAATTAATGACAGGCAGCAAAAATGTATTAGAACTACTAACAGTTTAAATTTGTATATGTACGGAGATTAGTTTCACTGTTCTCTGAATTTTTTTTTCTACAAAGATAATCAATATTTATCTTGTACAAATACTGGAAGGTAGAGTGATGTTTAAGACAAAATATTCACTTAAAATATAAGAATTTTAACAGAACAGAGAAAAAGAAAATGTGAAAGGCAAATAATCACAACTGGAAAAACTGTGGTAGCGTATCTTATATTAGCATTTCAACTATTGTTGGTAACAATTTGTTTTGAAAAATTCACAGTTAAAAATATATGTGGTGGGGATGCTGGTGGCATTTCTGCCTTAGCATTTCAAAGAGACATGTCCTTTTCAATTCACTCCTTTATACAATTTCTGTTTCCTGATCCTGACTGGCATGGCGTAGGTCTTCATCCAGTTTTAGAAGCTGACGTAAAAAGCCTCGGTTAGGGGACACCCATCGGTTTTCCTGCACCCTTCGAATGGCCTGTGTCAGGGAGAGGTGCTGATATATCATTAGGTAAGCAAGGACCAGTGTAGCAGATCTGCTGATCCCAACCACACAATGGACAAGTAGCTTAGCTGAAGAAGAATAAAGAGCTGTGTTAAAGAAAAGCAATTTCAGTTGTCATGCAAAAAGCAGAACTATCATCAAAATTAAATTGCCCCCTAAATCCTTATTAACATAGCAATATGCATGTACATACTTTTATTATGTTGAATAGGTCTGACATCAGTGAGAAATACAACTCGATCAGCAGGCATCAGCAGGCAACAGCAAAGACATCTTGCAGAAAAGACACCTGTGAGTCTACACTGTCCGTCCCGATCACGTCAGGGATTGGTGAGTAGACTTCCTTTGTACCTTAAGGTATTGGAAGGGACTTATGGCGCAGGCGCAGAGAGTACCTATAGCAAGATCCCTGCTGATGCTTGCCAAAAAAGTTGTATTTCACACTAATGCCGACTTATTCAGCATAATAAAAGTATGTATATGCGTATCACTATGTTAATAAGGAATTTGGGGGCAATTTAATTTTGATGATAGTTCTGCTTTAAATGAACAATTCCATCCAAAAAAAATTAATAGGTTGAAATACCTTTAAATATCACATACTTACAGCTAGAATATGGGATATTTAATTAAAATATAATCCTAAACTTTTTATACATGTGAATTCAGAGAATTGACTGTGATTAGTGTCACTAGCTGTTATAGTCAGAAAAACATCTTATCTCAAACCATTTAAAGATAATCTGGACAAATAATCAGAGCCCTGGTAAAGGCTGGAATACCTGCTTCCTCACAGCATGTCTCAGAAAACAAATATAGGGTTGTTACAGATACTAGTATGAAGTAAAGAATATTTAAAGGGATAATACTCCTTAATATGGTACTCTCACTGCTGAGAGGTGTTCTATTCAAAAGCTATTGCAGCTCATATCTCGGAGCTGTTACTACAGAAGTTTATAAATAGCCCTGGTCAGTTGACCATAAACCTCCATGGGATGGTATAGCAACAGAGCCACTGTAAAATTTCAGGTAACAATCATGTTGTAGCTGCAATAGCTTTTGAAAAAAGCATGTATCTGCAGTAGGAGTGTATTTCTTTTACTTAGCATGTTAAACCCATCAATATATATTTTTTAATAATAAGCATTACAACCCCTTTAAGAATACAGGGCTATCCATAAGTATTTAGACAGTGACACACATTTTGTTGTTTTGGCTTTATTCTCCTGCACACTGGATTTGAAATTAAACAATAACTAAAAAGATAAAGTGCAAATTGGATTGCTAGCTTTAATTTTAGGGTATTTACATCCATAAATTGAACCGTGTAGGAATTACAGCCCTTTTTATTTATAGTCCCTCCATTTTAGGGGATCAAAAATAACTGGACAAATAACAATCGTAAACAAAGTCATCATATTTAGAACTTTGTGGCAGATCCTTTGTATTTGATGACTGCCTGAAATCCACAACCCATAGACTTCAACAGAAGATGGGTATCTTCCCTAGTGATGCTATGCCAGACATCATCAGTTCCTGTTTGTGTTTAGGCATTTTCCCTTCAGTTTTGTCTTAAGTAGGTGAAATGCATGCTCAACTGGATTCAAGTCAGGTGATTGACTTGCAAGAACTACTGAAAAAACATTTCAGCGGCTCTGGAGCTACCTGGACCTTTTGTAGTTCAACCACAATGTCCTTTCGAACGGATAGTTGAAAACATGTGCTGAATAGATAACCAACCTTCCCAGGTCCATACGATAGAAGACTCATCCACAAGGTCTACCGCACAATGTTAAACACTCCCGTTATAATTAAAGACGTGAAAGTTTTATTACAAACTATAAAACCCATGACTAAAATTCTTTGATCTCCTCAGTTATCCGGAGGGGCTTAGAAATATCACTGCGTTTCGCATATTACCGCTTAATCATGATGACCATCATGATTAAGCGGTAATACGCAAAACGCGTTGATGTTTCTAAGCACAACGTTTTTAATTATAATGGGAGTGTTTAACATTGTGCGGTAGACCTTGTAGACAGGTGATTGACTTGGCCAGTCAAGAACATTGCACTTTTTAGCCCTGAAAAAGTCTTCGGTTTCTTACCAGTATGTTTGTGGTCACTGACTTCCTGGAAGGTGAAGTGACTTCCAATGAGTTTTGAGGAATTTGGTTAGATCTGACTGCCATCAACAGTCACATCATCAATAAAGACAAGTGAGCCAGTTGCAGTGGCAGCCATATATACCCAAGCTATAACACTACCTTTAACATGTTTCACAGCGGTGTTGGTATGCTTTGGATCATGTGCAGTTACATTTTCTCCACATGATCCTCTTTCTATAAAAGATTTTTTATGTAGCTTTTAGCAAACTGTAGCCTGGCTTTTCTGTTCTTGAGGCTAACCAGGGGAGTAGAATCTCATTACCATCAACACATCAGATAAATAAAACAAAACCCTTGTACTCCAGCCATGTAGGAACAACTTTCTTACTCCTATATAGGCTAGGGGACATGTAATTACCAGTAGTAGCACCTCTCTTTGCTACAAAATTGCAACCCCCCCAACAAACTATAAAGTTTGGCATCCTTACACAAAATGGACGAATTCTTCTTAACCCCTTAAGGACTGTCCGGGCTCGCACGCGGCGGTCACTTAAGGACCATGGAGCATTTTTTTTTTTTTATAAAGAATCCGATTCAGGACTCCCCGAATGGCGTGCAGTTGCGAGGGTAGCTCGGAATTCCATGACCGTCATAGTATGTCATGGTTCACTAAGTCAGAGTTACCCATGACGTACTATGAACATCAAGGGTCGTTAAGGGGTTAATAATATTGCAAATCTGGGGACTATATGTAGTAATGAACCTGACTGTGTCGCTTGGAGCCTTAGACCTCCATCTCTGTCCTGTATCCCTCAACATCTCCTTTATGGGCCTGGCTTTGGTATAACTATATGCCTGGGACAATAGGTCCTGGCCATAACCTCTAGCAACAAATCTGCTGACTAGATCTTGTGAGGTTCTTTCAAATTCCTCCTTTAAGCAGCAGTTTCTGTGGACCCTTGGGTATATTATGGATTTGGAACCACGGATGTGCAGAGTTGGCGTGTAGGAGACTATTCCCTGAAGTAGGCTACCTATAGTTACCATTGGAGACAATACCAGAGATCGTGTCACCAATAAGAATCAGATCCAGAAAAGGGATGGAGGGTCACTGATAAGAAGAAGTCAATCTCAAATTGCACTGATTGATATTGAGAAAATCAATAAATATATCATCAGCCTCCTCTTTAGTGCCTGTCCAAATGAACAGGAGGTTATCTATGTATCTCCCATACTACAAAATCTTATCTCGATAGGGGAGCCCATCCCCAAAAATGTGGGTGGCCTGCCACCTACCCATAAAGAAGTTCACGAGAGAAGGGGCAAAACTGTCCATTGCCACACCACATTTCTGTAGGTAGGCAAAGAAGTTGTGGCATAGGAGGTACTTGATGGCCTGGAGCAAAAACACAATGAGATTCTCCCCATAATTAAAAAAAGTTCCAGCTATATACTGAGAGCTTGAAGCCCCAAAACATGGGGAGTACAGGAGTATAAGAATGCAACATCAGCCACCAACTATGAATGGCTATGCTGCCACCTAACATGTGCTGATAAAACTTGCCTTGTATCCCAGAGAGAACCAGGCAGATTCTCCACCAGCGGCCGAAGGTAACAGTCAACCAGATCCGACAGTGGTTCATTGAGTGAACCAATACCGGATAAAACTGGCCGACCAGGAGGGTCGACCAATGACTTGTGGACCTTCGACAAGTGGTGGAAAACAGGCACCACCTGGCTCTCTTTGACTAAAGCTAGCGCCTCATTCTTAGTTAATACCCCCAAGGACAGACCCCCATATACAAATTGTCTTATTTCAATTTTATATGATAGAGTAGGATCATGTTCCAAGACACTATAGGTTTCTTCATCTTTGAATTGGCGTAATGCCTCCTGTTTGTAGAAGTCTGCATTGAGGATCACAACTGAGCCGCCTTTGTCTGACATTTTGATAACTATAGAAGGATCAATCTTAAGTTGGCTTAGTGCTTCTTTCTCAGACAGAAACAAATTAAGTGTATGGTCAGGTGTGTGCCATGATGTAGCTCCACCAAATCCTGCTTGCAATGCAAGGAAAAAGAAATGGACAGTGGAGATCCGTGTCTACAGAACTGACATAGTCCACCTCCTGGATTCTAGTACATTCCTCACATACGGCCTGTAGATCATAAAAACACAAATATCACCAAAGCTAGAAGCAATATCTCTTACATACAAATAAATTGGATTTTTATACTATTACATCGATTCATGTCTGCATCTTTAAGCCTTGGAGTGCGACTGTAACCATTTCTATTTGATCTGTCCAACAGCTGATTTTTTTTTTTTTTTTTTTTTTTTTTTTTACAATTGCAAGTATTTTACAGTCATCCATTATAGTGGTCTTACGTGGTGGTCTACTAGGTCATTTGCTATTGCCAAGCTTGCCTGTGTGTTCCTTATGACGACCTACTGGCATTGACACTTCTTCGCACCTCATTTTTAGAGACAACAGAAACAGGCTTTGAATGCAAATGCCACATGCAGAATCATCTATAGACCTTTTCTTAGCTCTCTTGTGCATGACCTATCGATGCAACATACACACCTAGCCAATAAACAGCTGAGCAGCCAATTGTCCAATTACTTTTTGTTCCCTAAAATGGAGGGCTATGTATAAAAAAGGCTTTAATTCCTACATTTTCACAGTTTACAGATTTAAATGCCCTCAAATTAAATCTTGCAGTCTGCATTCATCCTCTTAGTCATAGTTTCTTTTCATATACAGTGCGCTGGAATGTAGAACCTAAACAACAAAACTTGCATCATGGTCCAAATACTTATGAACTGCACTGTATATAGCCTGAGTTAACATTTGGGCATAATTGTTCCTTACTCCAAAGTAACTAGTAAGACAGAATCAATCCAATAAATTAAATAAATTGGCTAATATATGACTGGAGTGCATTATTAAAATCATTATGTACTAAAAAGTGTTTTAACCAATTTTGTTTCTTTCAAGAATTTTAATTCAAAAGTATATAGATGAACTTGGCTGCTGTATGAACGACACGTGGCTATGTAAGTCCTTCTGTTAAACAAATTAAAACCTACTTATTCTTACTGTATAATTCCCTACGAATAAGGAATAACTAGGAATAAGTAGCTTTTGATCTTATTAATAGGAGTACCTATGTAGTCAGGTATGTCTATGCATATATGTTTTGCATTGTCTAGATGAAAAGGGAACAAGAGAAAAGGAAGAAGATCTAAAAGTAGTGTTTATTACAAATCACTTATTGACATGAACAGTCATTGCACTTACAAGATTCTTGTGTTTTGCAGCCTCAAGATTGATATGAATGTTGTAAGTACAATAATTGTTTGTGTCAGTAAGTGATTTGTAATAAAAACTACTTTTAGATGTTCTTCCTTTTCTCTTGCACCCATTTTATTTAGACTTTTAGAGGGGTGAAATTGGACACTTCTAAGGAGAAGCAGAGGAAAGAGAAGTATGGAGTGGTGGGGTAATCTCCATTTGAAATACTATTGATATACATCAGAATCATTTCATTCCATCACCTAATACCTATTTTCCATTATCCACACCACTATACAGCTATCTCATTACAGTAAGTGGTTCCAGTTTGAGTTGTCTTTATCAATAACTTTTGTATCATCCATCAATTATTTAGAAAGGGCAATTTATTAGTAGTATTGAACTGACATACAACTAGGTTTTATATGGGGGACTTTGGTGGATGTTTTTATTTATATATCAATTTCCCATCCTGCATTATTATTAGTAGTTTATAATTATTTAAATTTTACCAATTTTGTTTATATTCTTGTTTACAATTATGTTGCTTATTTTCATCAATCCAGACTAGGGTATATTCATGGTATTAGTATTACCATAGATTTGGTGATTTTATAGTTTATTACAATATTTCTTAGCCTTTTATAGTATATCTAGATTAGCATATTACATTCAGGAGTCACCAGTTTTTAGTCTGGGGTGGGGTAATCACAACTGACAGTGTCTTCTTGAGCACACTTTTCTATGTTATGCATTGTATCTGCAGTTTATATAATTATCTCTTGAAATCTACTAAAACCCCTTAAGGGCCAGCAGGCCTGGGGTACTTTTACCCAAAAGGACTGCATAGACTACATTCGGGAGCCGGCACATGTGAGTGATTATATGTACCGGCCCGCTGAAAGACAGTCTGAAACTGACTGTGCCAGACTTAGAGCAGTCGGTTTTAGACTTCTGTGGTGATCACAGCACACCCACAGGAGCGATGTGATAAAAAAAAAAGTCCTGACGTGCCAGGAGTAGAAAAAAAGCTGAAAATCATAGATTCACTGGTCAGCTGTAGAACAGAGCAGACCGCAGCAAAAGTAAGTAAATCCTTAAGGCTCCTAACTGTTTAATTGGCAACAAAGATTCACAGCTGATACAAAAATCTACAGACATCTGAGAGAGGTGCAGGCAGCAGCAATTAAACTAAATTATTCAGGCATCTAATTAGTTACCTTGCTGGAGAGATTCACAACTGATGTAGAAAAGCTATGCAGAGGAGTCGAAGAGTACATTCTTCAGGAAATTGGTTAACACTCAAATCTAGATGTGCCCTTCACCTTTCTTACTTAGTACACAACCACTTCTCTGGAAAACTACCGGACAACCTGAGCAGTATGCTCACTCCAGCTCTCCATACTAACTATAACTGCCGTTCCACTGCTAACAACTCATTGAGTATACCACAATATAGGAAAGAAGCAGGATGATCTGCCTTCTCCTTCAGAGCGTTAAAAGCCTGGAATAACCTGCCTGAAATAATCATATGTTCTCCCAGTCTACAATCCTTCAAAATAAATGCTTCTTTATATCTAAATACAGTATGTAACTATATATAATTATTTAAATATGTATGTATGTATGTATATTTATGTGTGTATGTATATAATGTTTCTCTTTTTGTATAAATATGTAACCCTTTACTGAAAACTATCCAGGATATACTTGAAAATGAGAGAAATCTCAATGTATTCTTCCTAGTAAAACATCCTATGTAATAATTTGCTAAATGTGTGTTTGTCAGAAGCCGTCATGCACAGTAGAGACGGCTACGCTCGCTGCAGTCATGTGCACTACAGACTGCCCGCGCTGCTGCTGATAAAGGAGTGGGGCTCCGAATTCAGACCGTAGTTTTGGTGCGCAGAGAGGACTATGGTCTGAATTTGGAGAGCCACGCTCCATATCAGCCGAGGCGCGGGCAGTCTCTACTGTGCATGACTGCACCGCGGCCCTTGCTGGGTGGCACTGAGGCCCATGCACACAGGCTCTTCAACTAGTTTTCTAAATAAATAAACTGGCTGGAAAGCTTCACAGATGATACAGGCAAAGCTCTGTAGAGCAGCCTGTCGAGTGAGAACAGAGGAAGTAGATACTTATAGCTTTGCCAAGGTTCAATCCAGGAGATCCATCAGAGGGGTAACAAGGAAGTGGCAGGAAGATAAAGCAAAAAGTCAGGGGCACCAGAAAGCAGGGAAACCAAAGAACACGTCAGGTCAAATAACTGGAATCAAAGTGGAACATGGTAACGCTGGGTTTACTTTTAAATGGTTGCACACTAAATGACAAGGTTACCATGACAATGCAAGATTCTCATGTTGAATAGTAAAAGGTGGCATGCTGCCCCGGCATCACAAGGTTAACATTATGCCTTCATTTTTGTCTACAATGCTATGCTACATAGCAGCATGACACACAAGACGTCAGAAGGGAAGGGGTCAATTATTTCATATAGTTTGGAGTATACGTAAGGAGTTTCGACTCTGGTCTTCAGCTAGTTTAAATACCACTTTCCTGGCTATAAGTTAACCCTTGGACGCTTGATAGGATTCTTGCTCTCTGTGCTGCCCCGGAGCTGTAATAATATTACCATGTCATTTTCTTGCGCTCTGTGCTGCCCAGGAGCTGTATTAATATGGTTCCATTACATCTCCTGGGCAGCACGGAGTGCAAGAAAATGACAGGGTAATATTATTACAGCTCTGGGGCAGCACGGTGCGCAAGAGACCTATCCAGAGTCCAAGGGGTTAACTTATAGCCAGGAAAGAGGTATATAATCTAGCTGAAGACCAGAGTTGACACTCCTGATGTATACTCCAAACAATATGAAATAATTAGCCATTTCCCTTCTGACGTCTCATGTGGCATGCTGCTATGTAGCATAGCACTGTAGGCAAAAATGAAGACATGATGTTAACCTTGATATGCCGGGGCAGCATGCAACCTTCTACTATTTGACATGAGAATCTTGCTCTGTCATGCAGTGCGAGATTCTCATGTCGACATTTTAATTATGGCAATATGGTAACCTTGGTTGCACGCTCTTCTGCGTGGAGAAAGTGACCTGAATATAAAGGGTAGGAGAGACCTGAGAGGTGTACAGGTATGCTACAGAGAACTCTTCAGGTTCTGAGCCGAACACCAATGAATGTACAATTTTTCACAAAAAAAATATTGGAGGGTATACATTTGCAGCTCATCATCTCCCACAAACTTAGATAAACAAACAAAATAGGTAGTAAGTATGTTTACCACATATTTCCATAGTCTTAGATAGTGTTTAGGATAATATGATGAACAACAATGTCATTAGTAAGAGTTAGCATGACTTTATGAAGGACAGATCATGGTCTATTTCACTTGAATTCTATGAAAGTGTAAGTGATAACTTGGACAAAAGTATAGCTGTGGATGTAGTATTCTTGGACACTGGAATTTTCATCAAGACCAATACAAAACATTCTCTGGAGAATTATTTATTCAGCGAGCTGAGAAAAAACAAGGGACCCATTAAAACTAGAAGAAAGGAGCTTTCCACTTAAACAAAGGCAGAATTGTTTAGAGAAAGGAAAGTAAAGATGGGTAGGCAGATACTGTACATATTTTCAAATAATACTGTATACCTTTTTAGCTCACAACAATATAAAGATTTATGGTAGTTTGCAGATCGTATGTTGATCCAGGGAGATATCAGACTGCTTTTTGGAGTCTGGGGGGAATTTTTACCCACTTGGGAAATAAATGGATATGGCTTCACTGTGGGCTTTTTTTTTTGATCAGCCAAAACAAGGGTGATATACATGTCTTTTTTTCAACCTATCAACTTTTATTACCAGATTTTTCTGTTGCATAGATACCAGTATGTAGTGCACATATGATTGTTGCTTTTGCGAGCACCAAAATGGTTTGACAGCATTAATTATTACCATTTTCATTTGGGCTGCTATGCAGATCATTCACTGTGCCCATTTAGATATTGCAATAATTATTGCAATGTTCATTGAATGGTAGGAGTATGTGGGCACTAGACAATCATGTACTGATGATCTCAACATAGGCTGTCCATCAGGGCCATTTCTTGCAACCCCACTGGAGACATGCAGAGGCATTCAGTGATATTCAATTTGTGCAGGAGGGCTACACTTTCAGATAAGATATCTCAGCTCCTCCTGCTAAAATCTGCTCAAGTCTTCCCTTTCTGATGACACCAAACATATGGAAGTCTGTGCAGCAAGAGATGATATATTTGCTCTGAAAACACATGGAAAGTGTTATTTCAATACTTTCAGAGTTGTAGTTCAAGAGTAATTTAATGATAAAGTATCTCCCTCCTGCCCCTTTTACCTAGTGTAAGCCACCTCCCCTCAGATGTGGAATCTGGTCTCTTGACCAGACAGGCTGCAGCAAGGGACAATCTTCTTACTGTGCATAAGGAAAGCCCTGCCCCCCTTGACAAGTTTTTCAGGTTTTTCCCTTATGCTTACTGAAGATTGTCCCTCTGTGCAATCCATCCAGACAGTCTTTCTGCTCTGAGGTGAGCAGTGTTACATCAGCAAAAGGGGTGGGAGGGGGATACTTTATCATTCAATTACTGTTGAACTACAACTCTGACAGTATTGAAATAACACTCTCCATGGCCCAAATACTGTGAAGATTAATTGGAGCTGCTTTTATTCTGAAACAGTACTATCCCTTTAATTAACAAATCAAATGGTGACCAAATATCTGATCAGAGCTGATATGTAAGTTAATAACAATAGTTGCAGTCGGACATTCAGCTCACTTTTAAAATGTTGTTGGTGTCAAAATGTCTCAGTTTAACATGTCAACTTATTAAAACAGCTTCTAACATTATGCCACATAGAAGTAGTTAGGTAATGTTCGATGTATACTGCAGCTGGGGCAGTTTACAATCCCAGATAGTGTGCTTTGCTGTAAGCTACATAAGTAGGCTTTCAGCGCTTATCTTGTGAGAAAGTATCTGAATGTTGTGTGATCTGCACTGGGGCGCCTTCACCTTCTCCCCTGTTTTTGTCATCCCATGTTCCACTCTCTGCCATTACTCATGTAATGCTGCAATATCTTGCAAGTAATGGTGCAATGCTCTTATTATTTAATGTACTGATAATAAGTTCTGTTGGTCTACTGCAATGTTCTGCTCTTCTCCTCTAATTGTATAATTCTCTGCTTTTCTCATATTTTGCAAAAATCTGTTGGTCTCTCTGATGTTAATGATGCATATACACTTTTCCTGGCCTTGTGGCTCTAATAATGTAGATAATGTTTTCCTAGATAGGTGCGTTTCAAGATCCATATTCATTAAAAAAAATAGGTTGGCATATTTTAGAATCTTACACAGGTAGCCATATTCACTTGAAATGTCCCTGGCGGCCAATCAACCCCCTATCACATGTAGCTCAGGGAATGTAGGAGAATGTAAGCAAAAACACAGGCATTTGAATGTTTGAGTGTTGCTGCCATGTTCAGACTAAGAGTAACAAAGACACCAAACACAGAAATGAGCACACACTCAAATGCACACACAGACATGCACATGCATTCAGATGCATGCACAAAAACATTCAAGCATTTAAATGCACACAGAATGATGTGTATACATATAGACGTGTCTACACACACAATATACATGTACATACACTTAGACACATATGCACGAGCACACACACAAAAATAATAATTGCTTTCATTGTATAGGTAATAGTCATACCTGGGAACTTCCAACTGAGGTCTACCCGGAGAGGAGTCCTCTGGTGTAGCAGGGGGTGACAATAATGATGTGGATATCGTCAAAAAGGGGCGGGGCTTGACGTGAGTTGAGGGGGCAGGGCTTAAAGGTGTCACACAGAAGGCTGGGGAAGGAGGAACACCGGGAGAAACAGCAGATGTGGGCAGAGTTTCAATAGAAAAAGATGCAAATGGGGATGGGCCACCACCAGCAGTGACATTCTGGTGTATGTTGCAACTGTAATTGTTGCTGCTGAGTTGTAAGAGGCAGATTTTCTGTCACAGTAGCAGGATGATGATGAGCAGGCTAGTGTGCCATAGACAGCAGTGGTAACCATGAGACTGGGTTCTTCAAGTAGTGATATGGTACTAGGACAGGCTCCACTTGATTCCAATACTTCTGGTCCTAGTTCTAGTGTGGATGCTGTGACAGCAGCAGCATCACCTGCCCCAAACAGTTAAGGTGATTCTGGTAGAAGAGGAAGAAGGTCATTCTTCTCTACCTCTCGCCTCACTGAAAACATGGGTGTGAGAATATTTTTCTCTTAGGGCAGGCACAGTGCAGTCATAAGTGACTGCACTGTGCACTATGTGTGATTAGGTAGTGAAAAGGGGAAAGGAGGAGACGCACCTTGGCACATCTGCCCTTACAAAGCACATGCAGTACAGACATTACAACGTTTATGTAAAGCATGTGAAAGCCAAGCACCAAAAAAATAAATTGAGAGCCACTGTCATTGTGCCCCTTGCCCCTCCCGAAGGGCACAAAGAATGAGGATGAAAATCCTACAAGAGTAACACCTGTGTCTTCATCGTCTTCTTATGCTAGGGTCCAGAAGCGGGACATTTTACCCATCGTCCCTGCCCCAGCACCCTCAGGGTATTCTTCCTCCTCCTCCTCCAGCGTAGCACCTTTGCCTTCAGTTACCTCCCTCACCAGCTGATAGCGAGTCTGTAGATGTGTGTGGAGCTGGCAGTTTGTGTTCACCCATTACACACTGATTAGTGCACTGACCACACATGGCAATGTGGTGAAGAGCAATTGAATGCAGGGTATCAGGGAGCATCTGTAGACATTACTGTAATGGAAGCCAAGGACGCTGGGTTGTCCTTAGCCGTCGTTCTGGGTCTCTCCCTCTTGGATGCGGCTACAAGTGGGTAGCCTGGTCAGCGACACAGGATAGCTAACTGGATGTCTGGAACTGCATAATAAACTGGAAAAGGCTGTGTTCCTGCTGTCAGCTACAAGATGGGTAGCTGAATGAAGCAGGCTGGTAGCTATACCCCAAAAGGCTGGATCACTGCAGCTGGCTGGTATGCTGGAACGCTGGGATACTGGAAAACAAGAATCATGACACAGGACACCTCTTAGTTCCAGAACGAACTCAAAGTTTTTTGTGAAAACAGCTCTTTTATAAAAAACTAGTTTTAAAGCCTGTATACACAGGCCAACACTGGCGAGGCTGCAGTCATGCACAGTACTGACTTCCCGAACGTGCAGCAGCTGATACGAAGTGCCCCGCTCCATATGAGCCGCGGCGTGGGCAGTCTGTACTGCACATTACTGCAGCGAGTGCATCTGTCTCTACTGCGCATGACAGCTTCTGACAAACATACTTTGCGAATTGTAATATAGGAAGAAGAGAGACAAGATACAATGGAAGTATAGGGACCAATCCGGTTGCTCCAGCCTTCTCAGCCAATGAGAAGCGGAGCAACGTCTTGCGAGGCAGCCAATTGCTAGGGAGCCTACTTTTCTTCATACAAACCCTATGGAGGCCCTTTAAACCCGTCACCTGATGGTGGCGGCCAATCGGCAAGCCTCCTACTTTCCCATGTAACGTCTATGGGGTTTTGCAACTGTGTCGCCCCACACAGCAGCCAATCCAGGCGCTGCCGGTTTCAAAACATGTGGCGCCAGTTTCCTTGTATTCGGACCAAGGGCAAGACCAAACCAAAGTCCGTGGCTTACAGCTCTTTCAGTCCCGTGTCCCTGTAGGCCTGGAAAGGCCTTCCAATACTGGCCTACGGCCCGTTACCATGATCACCGTCTGTTGGAAGAGCTTGCTTCTTGTATCCCAGAATAAACCCCCCAGTAACGGCCTATGGCCCGTTACAGTTCCCACAATAGCTGAAAGCTGCCAGGCAACGGCCTACGGTCAGTTATAGTACGTGAAGTTCAGGTTCTTTTTAGGGGTCTTGTATGGCTCCTAAAAGAGCCCCCTAGTAACAGCCTGTAGTCTGTTACAATTACATCCAGTTGAATAAGCTAAGATGGTGGCAGGAAGGATCCATTATTTTTATTAAGTCTTCTCTCTGGACATGACGTGTCCTTAGCAGAGTAGACAAAGGACAGCAATACTGGCCTTCAAACAATTTTCTTCAGGGCTTGTTTATGGCAAGCCTGATGCCTGCAAAAAATTTTTTTCAGGACTAGCCTTGTTTGATGCTCAAAATATTTTTTTTTCAAGTCTAACATTGTTGTAATATTTTGAATGTTTAACTTTCTGTAATCCCTCAAAACAACTATTTTAAGGCTTTTCTTTTTGTAAGCCTGTTGCTATGTTAACCATTATTTTTAAAGAGAGAATTAAAAAAAATAAGGTTACAACTTATACTGAATGTGGCAGATGTGCATAGTGATGTTGGACTGTAGGTGTGGTGTGATTGATGTACATACATCATCGAGATTCATGGGACTGAAGGCTACAACAATTATTTGCATGATCATCTTTGAGTCTAATTTAAGCTTGCATTATTCTCAGATTATTGTCAAACATTAATCAGTGGTCATAGCATTATTTCCAAAAGTGGTAGATTGCAGCAACCCTTCAAATCTCTCTTTCACCTCAGTGCTGCTGTTAATTAGTACATTTGCCGTGAGTTTCCCTGTCATGTGTGGTTCTGTCCACTTCTGCTATATGATACTCAGATGGCATTAGATGTGGTTTCATTTTTAGAAATGTAAGTCTACCAACACTGCTGCTCGATAGCCTTGTCCTATGTTCATTTACATTTAAAATGTAACCAACTGCACTGAAAACCCACTCAGACTGCATTCTTGCTGGTGGTCAACTAAGGGTTTACATGACAGTACACGACCGTGTTGGCCACAGACACCGTTTTATTTGCCAGTATTCAATGGGGTCATCTTTTCTGTCTAGAACACAGTTATCCTGCAAGTATGCGGTAACCACACCTAGAAGCTACCTGGTGTTTGTGTGTATCAGTTACCAACCATAATCTGGGAGCAAGTCTCATAGAAATGTGCCATCGCCATCACCACCACCACTACAAATGTTAGATTGCCACTACTGAAACAAGAATTGCTTACTGTGATGATGACGACATAAGTTTGGAAATATGTTGGAAATGGGATGTTCTTGTTGATGTTGTTGTTTAAACTCTTTGCTGAATTCTTTTTCACTATGCTTTCTAAATGTTTTTTGGCCATAACTTTATCTCGTCCTCCACAATGCAACCCTCCTCCCGATCTATAAGCATATCTTCTTGACAGAATCTAGTTTCTTAAAGAGATGCTGCTTATCACCATGCCTTATCACAAATTGATCATGGTTTGGCAGAAATTCAGAAACTGAATACAGTTGTCATTACTGTAAGATTCATCAACACAGACATGGTGCATGTCTGTGTTGTTATACTGTAAGATTCATCAGCCATGCTTCTGCAGTAAACATATCAGTGGAAGACTCTTGTGAATTTCTGCCCCTACATGACTAATCAGCACAATGGCCTTCTCAAAAGGTTTCAGCAGTTCAAATAGGCCAGAAATTAGTTGCTGTAGTCCAGATGACAAAGATGCTCCCTCCAAAGCCTTCCAGTTTTGTATTGTATACTCAATATGGCCTTATCCTGCTCAATAAAACATTCTAGCCTGTACAATGTGGAATTATACTTGGCAGAGACCTCCATTTTCAGATGATGACGGTGCAGGTTCTTCTGTGGAATATAATGCATTGTGAGCACTGTAGGAGTGGCTAAAATGGGCACATATTTTGCGTACAATATTCGGCATCTCTGTGAGGGGTTTTGGATTGTGACATGAATCTATTCACAACTAAATACATTTAGGCAAATTCGATAAATAGGAGTGCTGTAGGTGTGAATACTCAATGCACAGTGACTAGGGGGAATATAGATCAATACCTAAAATGTAATAATAGACAATAAATACAAATTTAAAATAATCAAACCCAACAAGAGATATAAAATGCGATGATAAGCTGCTAAAAGCAGCTAAAACAAATTTTACATCCGTAATCTTCATTATAGAGTTCCTTTTACACCTCTCACCCTATACAGTCAGTATGAGCAAACGGAGATGAGATGATGGAATAATGAAAGATTCAAATGGAATGGAATATGATAATAGTCAATTGAAATAATAACTAAACTACGTCTTCCATCTGTCGCTATCTCACAATACTGGTCTTGTCCCACTATAAATTCGACAGTTGAGAGAAGTAGAAAGTGCAAAAAACAAAGAAAGAGAAGGAAAACTATTAAGTGTAGTAATTTATTAAAATGGACATGCCAAAAAACACACAACTATGCGCTCACATGGCCCTCCTCTTTGGTATATTGCACCTCCAAGTCCCAGCTTATGATGCCATGGTTCTGTGCATCTTCGATTGTGCTATATTCTGCAGTATCCATCTCCAGATGATTCCCTTCTCAGCCCATCCAGGTGGTAAAGTCTGCTGTTCACACCAAACCTGGTGTGAAGTGTTGTAATACCCACAGGCAATATAGCAGACTGTAAAACTACAGTAGCTGTCGAGAGCTTCTCACGGGGTAAAGCTAACAGACCAGCACTGACTGAGTGCTAATCCTTCCCTACACACATCGTGGGTCACTACCCACTTCCTCATGGGATTAAAGCAAGAATGGAAGCTCCTTCTAGTTAGTCCCATGTATGACCTATGATAATTACCAAAACATCAATCCCCCAGTTATCTAAATCACAATCAGAGGACTGATCCAGAAATCATCTAATTAGAGCACTTCCAGGGAACCACACCACGCAAGCCCCAATCAACATAAATATGCAAATTACAAACTCATACATCATTAATAGACCTATTAGTTTGACCTAAAATGATAAGAAACATTGCATAAACTTACTAACAAATTTAAAAATAGTCACACAATAAATGTTAATTCCTAGCTATGCTGACTATATTTCCATATAGGAATAAGTTTCACTATGTGGATCACATCTAAATAATAAAATCCCCCACCCATAGGCATAAGAAACTTATTATGCCAAATTGTGTGTCCTGTATGTAGAACTTAGTCCAAATCTAGTATTAAAACCAGATGCTTATGGGCTCGATTCAAATGTTGGAGTTAAAACTAGCGTGAAGAAAAAAACTGGCTTCGCGAGTTAAACCAAACTGGGTAACGTGAGATTCAAATGTTCCATACCCAAAAGAGTTAACGCGCGACGGCCTACAAAACACACGAAGACTACAAAACTGGAGTCGCCAAATATTTGACCTCATCGTCGACGCCAAACACGCGAGAAACGCGAGAAACGTCTCCAAAAGCAAAAAACAAGCGAAACATCCAACGTTACCAAGCGCTCCAGCCAATCACAGCCCCCCAAAGTATCAAGTTCAGTCGAAAAAACTATAAATAGACCCAAAATCACCTACGCACCTTTGTCTGTTATCGAGTTCACAGAGCTAGATCTCAGGACCCAAGGAATGGAGGTTAGTTTTACAGAGTGAGAGGTAGAGAGGAGCACAGCACACAGATAGGAGTTGGAGAGCATTGGGACACCATAAAAATACACATAAAACACTTTTGCACATATCCATCACACACATTCAAACACAAACACACATACACACACATAGCTCATTTTTATTTTGATAACACATCACACCTTTATTTTTTTTTTGACAGTGTGAGTCTGTGAGTGCAAGTGAGTGACAGAGAGTGAGTGAGTGAGTGTGTGAGGGCCTGAGTGAGTGCCTGGGTGTGAGTGTGTGAGAGCAATGGAGAGGAGAGGAGAGAGGGGTGGGGAGTGTAGGAGGAGAGGAGGAGGAGGAGATGCAGGGGGGCATCCCTGGTCAGGGTAGGGGAGGGAGAAGGAGATCACTGGGGCGGAGGGGCAGCCACCTGAGGGCAGGCACATCCAGTGCAGGGGCAGAGACAGTGGGACGAGGGGTAGACCCCCTGCACCACACACAGCCAGGGCCAGTGCAGGCAGGGCTGGAGAGCCACAGCCAAGGCTCTCAACAAACTGTTGGTGGTGAGGAGGAGGAAAGGGCGAGAGAGCCCAGGTTCTCTGAGGAGGAGAACCTTGTCCTCTGTGAGGCTGTAGTTGCAAGGGAGAGGGTCCTGTTCTCCAAAGGGCCCCTTGCTGGTTTGAGCTCCAGGAGGAAGGCAGCCTGGAAGGAGGTTGTGGCTGCGGTCAACGCTGTATCCAGCCGCAGCCGGTCAGTGGAGTCCGTGAAAAAAAGGTGGACAGACTGCAAGGCCAAGGTAAGATAGTAACATAGTAACACAGTAATTCATGTTGACAATAGACTTGAACAATAGCAAGAACCTGGCGTCCACGTGTCTCCACCACTGCAGCCTATGGCGAGGCACAGAATGCCACAGGCTGTCCAGATGCCAGGACATGCAGAGTCCAGCATGTGGGCTAGGCCTCAGCCCCCCCTAAGGAGATCCGGAAGCCAGGAGGCATCCCTGATGTGGCCCCTGGACTACCAACATATTGGCCTGATCGGGGAGCCACAGCAGCCACAGGGGCGCACAGGTTTCACCCCACCACCACCACCAACGCCATCCCCCCCAACCACACCAACAGATGTGCCCCATCCTGAGGCTGCGGTAACAGAGGGTAGTGAGGGGTCCGGGGATCGGTTCTCCACATCCCCCCACAGCCTCCATGTTGCAGTCTCTCCTGAGGCACCCCATGGTCGTCCGCTCACACCACCACCTCTGCCAGCCTCCATGCCCACCACGCCTGTGTCACCTGCGCCCACAGCAGCCCTCGATGCGGCATGTGTGGCTGTCCAGGGTGAGCAGGTGACAGTGTTACGGAGGTGTGCCCGATCCCTGCGTAGGATTGAGGTGGATATAGGGAGGATCATGGGGTGCCTCCGGGCCATGGAGGCACAACAGGTTGTCGCCAACACCCAGCAGGCGCAATTTAACACCGGCATGATGGAGGTGCTGGGACACATGCTGGTGGAGATGCGTGAAACAAACAGGCGGGAAAACCAGCGCCACAACATGGGCCAGCCATCACAACAGGGGTCCAGTAATGCATCTCCAGCCAGCAGTGATCCACCACCACCATCCACCAGACACCCACGGGTAACCCGCCGCAGTCAGAGGCAATCCACCTCTGCAGCCCCCCCCCCCTTACCCTCCCAAGAAAAAGAAGTAGGGCCAACCTTCTTCAGGCCCGTTTAATAAATGTTTGCACTTTTTCACTACATCTGTGTCCATGCATGTTTCTCATCCAATATGTGGTTTGTTTGGCCGAGTTGTCTCCAATGCATTGCAAAGCTATGCAATGAACACAACTCATTCACATCTAACATGGGTGTCAGGGAATGAGTTGTCTCCAATGCATTGCAAAGCTATGCAGTGAACACAACTCATTCACGATGAATGGAGTCACAAGCTTTTACAGCAGGGGTGAACACACACATCACATACACACGTTTGTCCAAGTTCAAATCACAGACATTTGAAAGTCAAACAACATCAGGATGTTGTTCCATGATGTGACTTGAACTTGAACAACATGAACACATTACATACATCAACAACATGATCGCAATTAAGGGGATAGTAATGCTTGGAATGTGTCATGATATATGTAGTTGGGTTCACCACCCTGATTGGAACAAGGGAACTCCCACTGCTGAAAGGTGTCTCTTTCCAAAGTTATCCGAGCTCAGAGCTTGAAGTCATGGGTCAAATATTACATTGTCCTGAAGGTGTTAAATGGCGCTGTTGCAAATTCATCCTATGGGGATTCATGGTGCAGGGACCGGAGCTGTCCATAAGATGTTGTATCAACAGCGCCACATGACACATTCATGCCACTGTGATATTGGATCTATGGATGTAAACTTTGAGCTGTAACCACTTTGGAATAAAACACCTGTCAGCAAGGAAGTTCACTTGTTTTACTCAGGGTGATAAACCCAACTACATGGATTTCCAAACATTACAAGTATCACTATCATCTATCTCTTTGAAACCCTGATGGGAAAGGTAATCAGTGACACAAGATATATAGTCATATCACATGTTTTATTGACATCAACACAAACAGATTATCCTCATGGACGTCGAGTCAACATGTCACCGGAACAAACTGCTGGACCATGAGGAGTCATGCCATAGATGCCTGCAGAGAGTGAAAACGAGATTTGTAGATGCACTATCAACACAACAGTCATGCTATTGCTTTACCACCATCATGCCCTTGAGGTACACAACACATTGATCAACAATTCTTTTGAGACCTTACTGGCACTTCACGGTGACAGCTTTGTTATGTGACAGAGTGAACAATCTATTTGTTGTCAACGTGTTGTGTAGCCATCATGACCTTATTTTGTTTGGATAAAGGTGTTGGCTAGCAGACATATGTATATGTGTGTGGACACACACATCATATCGTAAACCAAGCCCCCTGGAACAGGTGAACTATTTCATGGATCTCGATCTACATACTGATAAGGTGTGTGTGCTCAGGGTCCGTGTCACATACATACATATGTCTGCTTGCCATCCCCTTGATGAACACCTCATATGGTCATAACACATGGACAACACACATTGTCAAACAATGGAGTGGGATATTCCTTGTGCTATATACATACACACAAACAAGTCAGCATGGCAGGCCTTGCAACCTGACTAACGGATCATTACTGCCATACCTTAGACAACACCACACACAACCACCATCCCCATTCAGCTACATTGGGCATTGCTCACATTCTAGCTAAGTCTGATCCATTATCCCCTGAACCATTCGAGTGACAGAGGGGTACACAACTGAGTGCCTTGTAATGTTTTGTGTGCACCTATGGCCCTCAAGGGGTTAAAACATGGTATTGCTATGTGACATCCATTACATGTCATTGCATTGGGTATTCCTCTGTGACTCACAGGGTTCCACATGTGTCATGGCTTTGCTCAACTTGGTAGATGTAGTTTCACATCAGTACAACTCAGTATGTGATAGACATGGACCATATGGTTTACCTTTGATGCGAGGATGAAGGATGATGTCCTTGACATGGTAGGACTATGCTGTTGGGTCATCCTGTGGAGTGGAACAGATAATCATTGTTGGTTTACATGTTTGCATGCATTCCACAAGCACATCCACAATCACACATGCATGGTACTCACAGGTGAAGTAGTCCCTGATGAGCCTGTTTCGCATCTGTGTCCCTGTCAACAGATCCTCCCCTCCATCAGTGGGAACAGGGACCTCCACAGGCTGGTGTGGCTGCACATCCTCCACGAGACGTGTGTCCACAGCTATGTTATGCAACAAGGCACATGCCTGGACGATGTCACATACCTTAGCAGGTGTATACTGCAGAGCGCCCCCAGACTGATCCAGGCAACGGAACCTGGATTTGAGCTGGCCAAATGTGCGCTCAATGACATTCCTGGTCCGGACATGTGCCTCATTGTAGCGCTCCTCAGCAGGTGTCTGTGGATTTGCGATTGGTGTGAGCAGCCAACACTTGCACCCATAGCCAGCATCACCTGTAGATGAGTAGTAACATGGTGTCATGTTACATGGATGATGTATTCATGGGGTGGGGAGTCACAAAGCAGTGATGTAGAGGTGAAGTGATGGAGATGACTTCTCTGGTCCATCACTTCTCCAAATTCCATGTTATTCTATGGAGCCTATGCACAGAGATGTCCACAGTTGAAGGGACGTGGGCACATGACCAACATGTCATTACATGGAAGGTGCAGACGTGATGACATGGTAGAGTCATCTGATCTTCATCACCTCTTCATCAACACTTGGTGTCCCCCCCCCCCTTTGTGTCATGCACATACTGAAATGGGTATGTACATGCGTCATGTGCATGCACCTGTGGATGTGGGGGTGTGTGTTCTCTGTTGACTCACCCAACAGCCATCCTCCTGTATGTGTACCGTTCTCAAAATCCCTGTGTACAGAGGAGTTGGTGAGGATGTGTGAGTCGTGACAACTCCCAGGGAATTTTGCACACACATTGGTAATCCTCATCCCAGCATCACACACCATCTGTACATTGATTGAGTGGTAACTCTTCCTGTTGACATAGAGATGTGGATGATGTGCAGGGGCTCTTAATCGGATGTGTGTGCAATCAATGGCCCCCATGACCCTGGGCATTCCTCCCCTGGCGTAGAAGGCCTGCTTAACCCGTGCCCACTCCATGTTTGTTGTAGGGAAGTGGACGTAGGCACTTGCCTTCCTCTTCAGTGCTGTCAACACCTGTGTCAGTGCCCTGGAGCAGGTGGACTGGGACATTCCAGACACATATCCCTCTGTGGATTGGAATGATCCACTTGCCATGAAGTGGATGGAACACATAAGCTTCTGCAGTCCTGTCAGGGCACGGTTTGCAGAGTAAACAGGGTCTATGTCATCTTTGATCACCTGATACAGGTTTAGCAGGCTCTCGGATGTCAGCCTGTATCTGTCCCTGACTTCTTCCTCAGTCATTCCCAGCAGCGTTACCCTGGTGCGATATATCCGGGGCCTGGCCATTTGTCTGCCAGCCCTCTGCTGCTCCACAGGTCCCTGTGGCAGCTGGGGGGCATCCTGTCGTTGCAACTGAGGTGCTGCTGGTAGGTGCTGTCCTCCAGGTGGGGATGGCTCTTCAGCTGGAGCATGAACAGCTGCAGGAGGTGACGGCTGTTGCACAGGGGTGCTTGGAGGGGGATGGGGAGCCCTAGCCCTCTCACGCCTACGCCTCCGCTGTCGCCTCAGGTAAAGGTATGTGTACATACTGTTGTTCTGTTCTCTTCTGTTGTGTTTTTTTTTTTTTTTTTCTCTCTCCATCTGAGAAGGGTGGGCTGTAACTTTTAAACAGCAGTAGGGTGTTGTCAATGAGCAGTCATGTGGTCATAATGGACTAATGATAAGGTGTGTGTGTTATCCAGGTAATTGTTTTCTGGTGTGTCTGTGGTTAGTGGTGTGATTATTTGTAATTGGTATGTAGCTGTCAGGTGTGTGTTTTGTCTCCATGTACTGCTAAGGTTACATTGGTGAGTTGATTTGATGTTGGAGTGACAGGTGTGCATGTGGTGTTGTGTGTTAACCTCTGTTGGTCCAAGGTGTTTTGGGATGTCTTATGTTGTGCTGCTTTGTGTTCCCCTTGTCCCTGTGGAGTTGCTCGATTGTTATTGTTTGTCTGTGACTTGTTTGTATGGTGTAGGCCAGTGGTTCACAAGCAGGGTGTCATGTGATGTTGGTGTGCCATGTGTACCAGCTCAGGGTGCGTCACTTTTCCCATGTTGTTATGTTCTGCATTGGTGTTTGATGATATTGATTTTACACATTTTTGGGTAGATGTGCATATGTGACATTTGAGGCACCATTTCTCCACATTGTCATTGTCACAGTTGGACCTGATGTTGGGCATATGTTATTTTAATTTGGGTATTCCCTTGTGCCCTCAGGGGATGCCCTGGAATATCCAGATTGCATGTTAGGTGTGTTTTGGGTGGAGGGGTTGTGTAGCACTGTTGTGGGCCTTGTTGTTGTATTTGCTAGGCATTGCAGGGGTTAATATTGACTTCTGTATGCTTGGCTTCTGTCCTTGAATGACCTGCCTCTCTCTTTTATTTTCAGCGAAGGTGATTTTCTAGTCTGAGTTGTGTGTTTTTCTCCAAAAAAAATAGGCGTTAGATTTCTGGAGAGAAATGTTGCAATTTAACGCGCGTTAGCCCTAACTCCAACATTTGAATCGCTTTTGGCGTCGCTTGTACATTATCCTCTATGGGTGAGATCTTGCTGTTCTGGCGACGGGCGAAGTGTGTTTCAGAACTGGTGTCGCTTGTTTCTAGTAGAACATTTGCATTGCTCAATTGACGTTAAAACCAGCGTCGCCAGTTTTTTCTGGCGACGCCAACATTTGAATTGAGCCCTATATTATTAACATGCTAGCCCAATCTATGCGAGTCAGGTAACCTCCTTGATTTGCACAATAAGCAACACACATATATAAAAAGTAACATATAAAATAACACACTTGTATGGAAACATGTCTAATATGTGGGAAAAAGAAGTCGCCAAATCCAGCACACCAAAAGAGATGCCCATCTCTATATTAGTGACATTATCACCACCTACCTTTTATGTCCATTGGCAGTCCAAAGCATCACATCTCAATGCTCTGGGCAACACACCAACATAAACCATAAAATAAAACATAACGAACACAAGACATCAGACCACAAATATTCAGTGCATGGCAACTCATCCAAAAGTTTTACATCTGCATAGTTTTATGTCCAAGAGACATAGCTATACCAAATATAAATAATAACGACCCCAAGGAAGAAAAAAGGGATCTAATTAAAAATACCATAAATAAAATAAGATATAAATAAAGAAAATCGTAATCAAAAAGAAATATAGTCACTCCCTATTCCCACTCTACACTCAAACCAGGGCTTATAATGTTAAGTCCTTTGCTACTAGCCAGACCTGAAAAGTTACTCGCCACTGCAAGCCATAACATACCCACCAGGACTGAATTTCTACTCGCCAGGGCTAAATTTTCACTCTCCATTGGCTAGTGGAGAGTGGAAATTTTGAGCCCTGCTCAAACTATTCAATAAAAGCCGCCAAATCTATGTCAATATTTAACCCGTATGGAGATAATGTTTTGATCCATTAATCCAGGTTTCCCTCTGCCTAAGGATACATAACCTATCCCCCCCCCCCCAGTAATAAGCATCAATTCTCTTAAAATCCATCACTGAAATCTTGTTAGGATCCTTCTTGTTTGTTACAAGAAAATGTTGTGAGACACTCTGTGTTTCAACTACATTCCTAATATTCCTCACATGTTCACTGAAGTGAACTTTCAACTTACATTTTGTACTTACTACATATTGTAGTCCACAGCTGCACTGCAGTTTGTAGGCTACATATGTGGTTTCGCAGTTCATAAATTGTTTAACCCTACATTTCTTTTGGATAAAAGCATCTCTTTTATTATTTTCCATATGGCTACAAGTGGAGCAATTAGGTTTATGACATCTGAACATATCCAGAATTTCTCTGAATGGATGTCATTTTTGGATAACTAAGAGTGTCACTTAGGACTACTATATTATTATGGGCATCTGTTTTGGTGTCAAGAGGATTTTAGCTGTGGCTTTCTCTCTCTCCCAGTGTCACTTCAGTCTTTTTTTTCCCAATACAGGTAATGATAGACATTAGTAAATATTCTGGCACCTCTTCTGGTTGTTGAAGGAGTCAGTATCAGTTGGACTTGTCTATTGAGTGTCAGTCTGCTAAATTCTCAGTTAGTCAGTCAGTGATAGAATTTTAGCCAGCTCATATAGGAACTTGCATCACAGCTGCCTGTGTCTGACCAGTCACAAAATATTTTGGGGTATTTGAGGTAAATCTGATTTCTCCCTTCATACATCCCCAGACTCCTTAACAGAGAACAGCCAGCAGAGAGTAGCTTGGATCACGGCTGTCTATGTCTTCACAGTCACACAAGATTTTGGGGTATTTGAGGTAAATCTCCTTTCTTCCTTCACAACCCCCCAGACTCCCCTAAAACAGAAAAACTGCCAGCAGAAAGGAAATTGGGTCACAACTATTTGTATATTCTCAGTCACTCAAGATTTTGTGGTATTTGGGGTACATTTCCTTTCTCCCTTTGTACCCCCCAAGACTCTCAGAACACAGAGAACAGCCAACCCAGGATGGAACTTGCATCACTTGCCTTCTCTCAATCAACCAAGATTTTGGGGTATTTTGAGTAAATCTCCTTCTCCTTTTATATTCCCTAGAGTCCCCCAGACTCTCCTAAAACAGGGAACAAATTGCCTTCCCACAAGACTCCCTAGACTACACCCCATTTTCACCTTATTTGCCTACCCTAAAAATTGTACTGCTTTCTCTATTGCTCACAAATACAGAAGGACATGCTGTGGGAACCTGGCACTGAGTGGGAAAACTTGCGGAGGGGGTGGGGGCTTTGGGATCATTCTTACAATTGATTTCAATGCAATGAGCTGGGTGGAAAAAAAACAGAAAATAGGTAAGTTTCACAAAAACAATTCTGCTCAGCAGGAATTTCTCTCCTGTTTCGCTTTTGAAGGGAAAAATTTAATACATCCCTAGTCATAGACGTAATAATAAGATTTTATTTACATAGAATAATATTTTTCTGCCCTGTAAACTAATTCTTATTAAAGTGTATGTCTGTGATTACTCCTGTGCCTGAATTTCTCTCTGTTACCTGTAGAAGGCAAATATAGTTTTTGATACCTTTTACTGGCTAACTAAGCAGATTTAAATGCAAGCTTTCAAGACCTACCAACTCTCATCTGTTACCTGTAGAATGAACCCAGCTGACCTCCCTTTTCCTTCTGTGCTGAAAAAAGGGAACAAAATGACCATGCTTTTTTATGAGGTACAAAGATCATATGGTCTTACTATTCACATATGGAAACATTGTTCCCTACATGAATAGTCAGTTTTATGATTCTCCCTGCGTAGGAAGTTCAGGGAGAAGCACAAGGCTGACACCCAATGTGTTATAAAAAAAATTACAGGTTTGAATTTAATAAGTTGTAATTAAAATATTTAAGCAACTGAAGTGCCTTTGGTTTTACTCATCAGAAAATTAACTATAGTTTATATATTTTTCATAAGAAGTTAGTTTACTGCTTCTATATGTTCACAAAATAATGGATAAGGATATCAATATCCATATTCACCAGTCAAGCAATATTCATCTTTTAATCATGCCAGTGAAGTCTATATTGTGCTCTATTTTACCAAAATCACACCCAGCAAATGAAGACTGACACGACAGTCAGAGGACTTTGTTCAATTTAAAAGGACACAGTATTTTTTCACGTGTAATATATCCATTCTTGCTGCTTACATATTACCCTTTCAGGACCAGAGTTTGCAGTGCATTGGCAAGCAATGCCTTGTACACATCTCTGATCCCCAAAAGGTTAAATTCTGTAGGATTCACACAGAGCCAAGAAAGCATAACAAAAAAATAACAAATAAAGATATCGGATTTGAGATCAAGCAAAACCCCACTAAGGTTGTACAGGGGCATAAGTAGAACTTACTGGGCCAGAGAAATCTGTGGTTGCACCCCCACCCCCACAAACGGTCTGATGCAAGTTTGAACAAAATGCACTGACACAGACCTTTGCTATGCATTGGACACCTCTCTAATGGTTACATGGTTCATTAAAAAAAGGCTAAGTGGCTTATCAACACTGCTATCTCACTGGCTGAAAGCAGCCATATGTGAAATGCTACAAACTTGAGCTTTATAATATTTTTTAGACTGCCTTCAACATTGTTCTGAATACCTCAACTTACTTTGCATTATCATGATCCAGAAGAGTTACTACATTGATACATGACCTGTGGCTTGAGCCAAATATGTTCATTATTAATGCAACATGTAGCCCAGATGCACCATTAATAATAGGGAAATTAGCACCATTACATGACTCAAGAAGACTGTTGTCCCTTCAGTCAGTACCTAGCAAAGCCCCAGCATGAGCTTATACAGACTATAATTTTACAATTTAGCTTTTGAATATGTATCTTGATCTCCCCAAAGGTCATGGGTGTCTAGGAATGTACTGTACCTCCAGGAGTACTCAAAGCTCTGTGGATAAATGAAGAGGCAGAATAGAAATATCTGCTCATGTCAAAGTCTTGCATATCATAAGCAGGAACTCCATGATATGTGATGTTGGCTCCATAAAAATCAGAGTTGCCCTCACAAAATCTCCTTCCATGAGCTGCATTCAGTATGTGTGTGATCCCCAGCTTCCACAACTCATACCTGTTATTGGCAGTGACACTGAGGGAGGAAAATAATACACATTATATACAGTGGTAATAGAATAACTGTCTGCCCTATGTATAAGAATAACGCGTTTCTTGTATGGGTATAGGTAAAGGTGGCACCATGTTAACCATGGAAAAAGTAGGAGACTGACAGAGTAAACATTCATAACAAAGAGACCTAAGTTGTCTTGAAAGACTGCACTCTAAGAGCTAGATTGTAATGCAGGTGCTAAATGTTAACACCCGTTTTGTCAAACATTTTCCTATTGAAGTCTATGGGGAAAACTGGAGATAAAAGCAGAGATAAAATTAGCACCTGAAATAGAATCTAGCCTCACAGCTGCACAGCCAATAAAAGTATCACTTTCACTCTACCAGTCTCCTGCTTTATGGGTGCAGTCTGCCTCCTCCTTCTTACACTTTGAATAAATGAGGACAATACTCATATATATTCTCTTGATGCGAGATACCTCGCTGTTGTACAAAGGATACAACTAGTTAAAGTACATCGTTTATACAGATTAAAAGCAAAGCAATGCACTGCATAGCACTCTGGCACTCAGTGGGTTAAAAATTTCCAGTAAAACGAGGTACAAACATCAGACTTGTGCTAGGGACTAAATTATACCTGAAGTTTTTTTTAATAGATTTTTATTGGTTTTAACATACAAACATAGTACATTATGAAAAAGATTGGTCATTTGCATAGAAAATAAATACAGATTAAAGGTATATGTCTTACAGTACAAGTTAATAACATCTTCAACAATAAAGTCACTAGTGACATGCAGGGATAACAGTGATCTGTACTGAAGGAAGAGAAGCCTCTCAAGATGAACCCTCAACAACGTTGACAACCTAGGTGTCATACGCGATATCCAGATGAATACGTACAAACCAGTACTCACAGAACTTTTACAGGGCGCCACCTTCTCTCTCTCTCTCTATTATATATATATATATATATATATATATATATATATATAAAACACACTACCAATACTATATCAGACCAGCAAGTGGAAAATGGTGCCCTCCAATTACCCCACTCAGCTTTTAAATATAAACAACTTAAAAAAAAACAGACTTTTGCTACTATCCTATAGCCTCTTAGTGTAAAAGACAGATACAAACAGAAAACTAATAGATAAGGAGAGCACTAGACTGTTGCTTCAAAAATAAACAACACTAAGATACAGATAAATAAGAACAATAATGTTTTATTCAAACATATACAAATGTTATACAAATGTTATTAAGACTTTTCCCATTTATGGCCTACTACATAATATGTATGAACACAGTGATATCACTATAAAATGCAAATACGCCTAACTGAGCTCAAAAAAGATAATAGCGTATAAAGAATAAAAATATTTAAAAAATATATCCTATATAATAATTCGCTAATGTATGTTTGTCAGAAGCTGTCATGCGCAGTACAGATGTCTGCGAGCGCTGAAGTCATGCTCAGTACAGACTGCCCACGTCGTGGCTGATAACGGAGTGGGGCGCTCCGAATTCAGACCTTAGTCCTCTCTGTGCACTGAACGCGGCAGTCTCTACTGTGCATGACTGCACCGCGGCTTTTCCTGCCGGGCACCTTGGCCGGTGTACACGGGCTGTTCAACTAGTATATATGTAATAGTCACTGCATATAGTGGCAAAGAGATCTAATATATATATATATACAGTTCCCAGTTTAAGCGGGCAGGTACATAATGGACATAACATTGCTTTCTCCATTATTGTGTAGCTGTTATCTCGAGTAGTTACAACAGAGAAGCTGTGTATGTTTAATTAGCGGGCAGAGGTATTTTCCGGCTTTTATACAGTATGTACTGCCGATTTGGATGGAATATTATCCGGCTTTTATGCAATGCATACAGCCAATTTTAGTGTAGTTACAGTGCCCCTCCTATCCGTGCATAGCGGGCAGAGGTATTTTCTGGCTTTTATGCAATAAATACTGCTGTTTGTGCAATGATTACAGCCAATTATGGTGAAGCTGTCCTTCTGTTCAGCTTTTCAGTCTACGGTCACTCGTTAATGCTGCTCGCCGGGATATTGATCTCTGTACCTCCCGTCCGTTTGCATGGTGTCAGGTCTCAATTAGTGTTGATGCCAATATCAAAAAAGTATTGTATCCATATTTAAAGTACTGTGCAAACTTAGGCAGGTGTGGAAAAATGCTGTAAAGTAAGAATACTTTCAAAAACATACATGTTAATAGTTTATTTTTATCAATTAACAAAATATATAGTGAGTGAACAGAACAAAAATCTAAATATAAAATAATAGCTGGTGTGACCACCCTTTGGCTTCAAAACAGCATAATTTCTTCTAGGTACAATTGAAAACCATTTGTTAAGGAACTCGGCAGGTATATTGTTCCAAACATCTTGGAGACCCAACCACAGTTCTTCTGTAGATTTCGGTAGTCTCAGTTGCCTCTCTCTCTTCAAGTAATCCCAGACAGACTTGATGTTGTTGAGATCAGGGCTCTGTGAGGACCATACCATCACTTCCAGGCCTCCTTGTTATTCTTTACGGTTAAGATAGTTCTTAATGACTGCCTGTATGTTTGGGGTCGTTGTCATGCTGCTGCTCCCTGAAGGTATAGCATGATGAATAAGTATCTACCATTTCTTCTCAGCATTAAGGATACCATTAATTCTGACCAAATGCCAACAGGTCCTGTGATTTCATGCAGAGTTGAGTTGCTTGGCTTTGTCGGAATTATGGCTTTTTGGCCGCAAGTCTTCCATGAAGACCACTTCTGTCCAGATTTCTCCAGACAGTAGATTGGTGTAACAGGATGCCACGGTTTTCTGCCAATTCTGAGTTGATGACACTGCTGGACATCTTCCGTTTGTGAAAGGAAGTATGCCTGATGTGTCTTTCATCTGCTGCACTAAGTTTCCTTGGCCGACCTTTGCGTCTGTGGTCCTCAACGTTGCCCGTTTCTTTGTGCTTCTTCAAAAGAGCTTGGACAGCACGCCTGGAAACCCCTGTCTGCCTTGAAATTTCTGCCTGGTAGAGACCTTGCTGATGCAGTATAACTACCTTGTGTCTTGTTGCTGCGCTCAGTCTTGCCATGGTATATGACTTTTGACATTAAACTGTCTTCAGCAACCTCACCTAATTAGCGGAGTTTGGCTATTCCTCACCCACTTTTATTCCTCCTACACAACTGTTTCTGATTCAGTGTCACGGGACTGCTAGACAGATAAATACTCAGACAGGTACAGGCAGAATAAAATACAGATTTTATTGAGATTCAGGCAGTAAATATTAAACACATTTTCCCAACTTTCCTGGGTCAGGCGTGGGGACAATGCAAGGTCCACTACAGGAACAGCACTGAACTTAGCCAGACCACCTCCAGATGAAAGTGAACCAAGATGCAAGCACAAACAACGAACAGCAAGTGGAGAGGCACACAAGCAGGGAACAAGGCAAGGCTCAAGTATCCTAGAACGCTATGATACTACGGACGTCCTAGAACTCTAGGACCCTCGGACAATACGGACGGCCAGAGCCACTAACCCACCAGCACTCACACCCGGATGCCCAATAGAGGAGACAGATAAGCAGGCCGAGGTCATACACAAATCGGGTAGTCAGACAGAGCCAGGGTAGCACGTAGCGGGTAGTCAGTGAGGTCAAGTGTCATACACGGATCGGTTAGTCAGACAAGCCAGATCGAGCACGTACTGGTAGTCAGACAAGGCCAGAGGTTCAGACACTAAGTCAGACAAAGCCAAGGGTCATACACAAATCGCAAAGGCAGCCAGAAACGAATCGCAACAGAGAACAATAACGCTCAGGAACACCACGAAAGGGCAAACAGGCTATGACCGAACGTGGCTTATAAGACCTCCTAGGAAGGAGGAGTTACAAGGCTAAGGTGAGCGTGGCCTATAAAATGTCGAGCACATAATTATGTGCGAGCAACCAGGAAGTCCGCGACCAGAATGTAGCTGCCAGTCACTACAGGAATAGTCAGGTAACCAAGGCCTGAATCACGGCACCGTGATAGTATCCCACCTTCAATGACCTCCCCCCCCCTCTCCCAGGTTTTTCTGGAAATTAGGAACGGAACCTGCGTAGCAGAGCAGGAGCATGGACATCGGTACTAGTCACCCAGGAGCATTTTTCTGGCCCATAACCCTTCCAGTGTATCAAGCATTGGAGGAACCCTCTACTCCTGCGGGAATCCAGAAAGCGTCAACTATCATCAGTATAACCGTATATCCCTTGGAAGCCGGCAATTCCACCATGAAGTCAATGGAGACATGGGACCAGGGACGCTCACCATTAGGGACAGTTTGGAGTAGTCTCACTGGGAGGTGTCTCTGTGTTTTAGCATGGGCACAAATAGAACAGGCTGCCACAAAGGCAGAAAAGTCAGACCTAAGACTAGGCCATCAGAAAATCCGAGATAATGACCCAATCAAATTGATCTCTAACAATGTGACCAGCGGCCTTAGAGGAGTGGTAGGTCTCCAATAATTTGATATGCAGAGATTCTGGTACGAAACATTTACCGCTAGGTTTGTCTGCAGGAGCAGCAGCTTGGGAGGCCAGGATCTCCGTACCCAAAGGAGAAGTGATACTAGTGCGTATCATAGTCAGGATGCGATCTGACGTAATAATCTGTACAGGGGAATTCTCTACCACCTGTTCAGGCCTGAGCTGCCTGGACATGGCATCGGCTCTGACATTCTTGGAGCCCGGAAGGTACAAAACTACGAAATTAAACCTGGACAGGAATAATGCCCACCTGGTTTGTCGTGGTAACAGTCTTTTGGCTTCAGACAGATATGTCAAAATTTTATGATCCGTTAAGATCAGGATAGGAGAGAACATCCCTTCCAGTAGGTGACGCCACTCCTTGAGTGTGAGGATGATGGCAGCTCGTGATCGCCAATATCGTAAAGACTTTGGGTCCTGGATAACTTCTTAGAAAAGAACCCACAAGGCAATAGGCTTTTACCGGGCCCGGATTGCTGGGATAGGAGCGTTCCCACCCCTGTCTCTGAAGTATCTACTTCTAATGTAAAGGGCAGGACGGGGTTGAGATGAGACAAAATTGGGGCCTTGGTGAAGGCAAGTTTCAAATCCTCAAAAGACTTGTTGGAGCTAGGAGACCATTCGTACGGATTAGCCCCTTTATGCTTTAGATCCGTAAGTGGTTTTACCACCTTAGAAAAGTTCAGTATAAATCTCCTATAATAGTTAGCATACCCCACAAATCTCTGTATGGCCTTCAACCCTACCGGAAGGGGCCACTGCAGGACAGCTGAGAGTTTTTGTGGGTCCATAGCTATACCGGCAGATGAGATTACGTAACCCAAAAATGTCACTTGTGATTTGTGGAACTCACATTTTTCAAGCTTGCAGAAGAGCTTGTTCTCCCTCAATAAACCAAAAACCATTGCCACATGCTCCCAATGTGTAGCTAGGTCTGGGGAGTGGATGAGGATATCATCCAGATATACTACTACACAACTCTGTAGTAAGTCCCTTAGGATATTGTTAATGAACTCTTGAAACACTGCCGGAGCATTGCACAAGCCAAAAGGCATGACCAAATATTCGTAATGGCCACTGTTTATTAAAGGCGGACTTCCATTCATTCCCTTCCTTGATTCTTATCAGGTTATAGGCTGCCCTTAGGTCCAGCTTAGTGAATATCGAAGAACCTTTAATGCGGTCGAACAATTCCGTGGTTATAGGTATGTGGTAAGCATTTTTGACCATAAGTTTATGCAATCCTCTATAGTCAATGCACGGACGCAACTCCCCATCCTTCCTCTTCAAGAAAAAAAATCCTGCACCCACGGGTGAGGAGGACTTACGAATAAACCCTCTGGCCAGGGCACCGGCCACATACTCCTCCATAGCCCGATTCTCCTCCATGGACAGAGGATATGTACATTGCTTTGTAGGAGTAGAGCCTGGTATGAGATTAATGGTACAGTTGTAAGCCCTATGCATAGGCAAGGTACCAGCCTCCACCTTATTGAATACCTCATTGAACGCATGATACTCTGAGGGTAATCAAGAGGTGGTACAATAAATCTTAGTGGGTTGCTGAAGGAAAGACTTAGAACAATGAGATAACCATGATAGAATATCTCACGTCTCCCAATCTATTCTGGGGTTGTGTCTCTGCAACCAAGGGAACCTCAGAATGATGGCATGGTGTGGAAAACTTATTATCTGTAATTGTAGGGTCTCCACATGGAGAGCCCCCACCTTTACGGTCAGTGGCACCGTCTCGTGTGTCACATGAGAAGGCTGAAGTGGTCTGCCCTCAATGGCCTCAATGGCGAGAGGAGAGGCACAAGGCGTCAATGGAATGGCATGTAGTTTAGCGAATTCTGCATCCATGAAATGTCCTGCTGCACCAGAGTCAACCAAAGCCGAAGCTGACACAGAACAAGCGGCCCAAGATACGATGACCACGAGGGTCGGCTTGGTTTGTAACTGTCCCGGGGACTGTGAAACACCACCCAGGGTCTGTCCCTGACATGATCCTAGGTGCGGGCGTTTCCCGACCGCACGATACAAGATCGCAACAGGTGACCTGCATTTCCACAATAAAGGCACCGTCCCTCCCTGCATCGGAAGGCCCTCTCCTCACCAGACAGGTGTGTAGCCCCAAGTTGCATAGGCTCAGTCCTGCATAACTCAGTACCAGGAGGCATGGGAGATGAGGGAGGAATGTGTGGGAGATCAAAACTGGGTGCCAATCGGGAGTGAGATTTCCTCAGCAGTTCCATGAATGGGGATCGTGCTCTGATCCTAGTATCCATTAGAATGACAAAGGAGATAAGTTCCTCCAAGTTTTCTGGCAGCTCACGGGCTGCCGTCTCATCCTTAATTATGTCGTCAAGCCCTTGCGAGAAAGTGGCTACTACAGCTTCGTTGTTCCAGCCCACCTCCGCCGCCAGAGTATGAAACTCAATTGCGTACTCTGCTACAGTGCGGGCTCCCTAGTGGATAGTCATAAGTTGTTTAGCGGCCAATATAGCCCGGGCTGGAACATCAAAAACTCTACGGAAAGCTGCTACAAACTCCTGAAAATTCGAGACTATGGGTTTCTGCATCTCCCATAGCAGATTCACCCATGCCAATGCTTTACCAGACAACAGAGTGATCATGAAGCCTACCTTGCTTCGATCGTTTGGACAGGCGCTCGGTACCAGTTCTAGAAATATGCCCAACTGATTTAGAAAACACGAGTTCACCATTATATCGTAGAGGGAGAGGAGCGGATCCAGACAGCCCTCAGGGCAACAAATTTTCTTCATTGGCCACTGCTACTGGTGCCAGATTGTGAGAGGCCACTGGTAGTCGTGCAACCCCTTCCAGATGTGCTGTGCGATTAAGGAGAGCTTGCATAGCCAAGGATATTTGATCAATTCGTTGATCTTGCCTATCCATACGGGAGACAATGCTAGGCAACTGTGAACTACCTATACCTTCAGCAGTCATGGCACTTTCGTACTGTCATGGGACTGCTAGACAAATAAATACTCAGACAGGTACAGGTAGAATAAAATACAGATTTTATTGAGATTCAGGCAGTAAATATTAATCACACTTCCCCAACCTTCCCGGGTCAAGCGCGGGGACAGTGCAAGGTCCACTACAGGAACAGCACTGAACTTAGCCAGACCTCCTCCGGATGAATGCGAACCAAGATGTAAGCACAAACCACAAACAACAAGTGGAGAGGCACACAAGCAGGGAGCAAGGCAAGGCTCAAGTAACCTAGAACACTAAGATACTACGGAAGTCCTAGAACGCTAGGACTGTCGGACAATACGGACAGGCAAGAGCTGCTAACCCACCAGCAATCACACCCAGGTGCCCAATAGAGGAGTTAGATACACAGGCCGAGGTCATACACAAATCGGGTAGTTAGACAGAGCCAGGGTAGCACGTAGCGGGTAGTCAGCAAGGCCAAGGGTCATACACGGAAAGGTTAGTAGACAAGCCGGATCGAGCATGGACTGGTAGTCAGACAAGGCCAGAGGTTCAGACACTAATCAGGTAGTCAGACAAAGCCAAGAGTCACACACAAATTGGAAAGGCAGCCATGACTGAACGTGGCTTATAAGGCCTCCTAGGAAGGAGGAGTTACAAGGCTAAGGTGAGCGTGGCATATAAAATGTCCAGCGCATAATGACGGGTGAGCAACCAGGAAGTCCGCGACCAGAATGTAGCCGCCAGTCACTACAGGAATAGTCAGGAAACCAAGGCCCGAATCACTGCACAGTGATATTCAATTAATGATTGAGTTTCAACCTATATATTAAATTGATGATCATTAGCACCTGTTTGGTTTAACTGTTTAATCATACATCTGACTATGCCTACAAAATCCCTGACTTTGTGCAAGTATACCTAGAAGAACTGATGCGGATTACATTTTTTTCTTCTGTTCACTCACTATCATTTTGTTAATTTATAACACATGACTTTTGCACAGTATATACACACTATATATATATATATATATATATATATATATATATATATATAGAGAGAGAGAGAGAGAGAGAGATACATACATACACACACCTATTATCCCATTGTACTTAAGCATGCACACGTAAAAGCTTTTCAAAATCAATGAAGTTGTGTTAAAGTGAGAAGGTCTCTTTAAATGTTACAGAAGATGATGGAGACTACTTATTATGAACATTCTGAAACAATAAATTGAAATATTGTAATACTTTCTGTCACAGAAATGCACTTTAAAAAGTGAGTTTTCTCAACATTTTTTTAGGTGAAAGAGGTCTACATCAATGCAGTGAAAAGAAATACTACTAGGGTGGGGGTGAGACTTTACATGCAGTTCTGGAAATTATTTTGGATTAATTAAGTACCTTCCCAGAAGAGATAGCAAATTATCTAGATACATGAAAAACGTATGCTGAATAATGTTTAATCCTTTGAGTGCCAGGAGGTAAATAGCATGCACTGACCACCCCTCAAGACTAAGGGTTAAATAAGACTAGAAAATTGCATATTGGGGGTGCAAATATGATGTACCAGTGTACAGCAAACCTCAACCTTACTCACAGATCTCCTAAATAAAGATTGGGCCAAACTTCATCCACATGGTTAGAAAAGGAGGTACGTCTCCTGTCAAGGAGGCACTGCAACTCCTGTAATGTAGGGCACACATCTGTCTGTGATTCTTCTTCCGCAGTTTGTACCGTGCATTTCACTGCCTCCCCCTCCATTACACTACACACGGGAAGTGTATAAAATAGCTGCAGAGGTTTCTCCAATCTGACAGTGGCACTGTGATTGCGTGCGACAGGTGAAAAAAGGCTGCTTGACAGAGAGGTCTTTAAATGATCAGAACATGCATGACCAACATGAGCTATCAGAGTAATATGTTTATTATAATTATTATGATTATTCTACATTTATAATCAACAAGGATACACATTGAAACTAATAAGTAGATCTGAATTGATCAAATAGTGTACAATGTGTGTGTTTATTAAATAAATTAGACTTGAATAAAATAAAAACATCTAGCTTTTGTTTCATACTTTGGTTTTTATGCGTGCAACTGCAATTTTCTGATTTTTTTTAAGCAAGGTGTCTAATAAAAAAAATTATGAGGGAGTTATTAGGGACATTTAGATTCTTAACACCTTAATGGCCGGTGATGTGCCAAGACCATTATGTCTGTCTGGACATTAAGGACTGGACATGGTCCTGGCACATCACGGAAGTTTGTGTTGGACTCTGACTGGAGTGCTCAATGTAAGCTGCCTGAGAACATCTTGCTGAGAGGAATCCCCACAAGAAGTAACAGACTGCTGATTTGATATAAACACAATACACACAATATACAATGACAGGAGACAGCATGGAATACTTACTAGGCAGGCCCCAGTGAGCCAGGAGCTAGAGTTTGGAGGTTTGGGAATGGTGCTAGACCTTGGTGGCTCCTCCCAGGAGGTATTGCTGAGGCAAAAGCAAGGTAGAGGTGCAGGCCGCAAAGCCTGATAGCAGGATAACCACCTAGGCACATACAGCTACTCACCAGGTCAGGAATCAACTTACTAAACCTACCAGAAGTATAGCTGCCTCTGCTGAACACTGGATCAGCAGCACCGGGGGTCGCAAGGTTACCGTGCCATGGGAGGTCGAACCGAGGATGGTCGAAAGCGTCATACTCAACTGGATAGTCAACGACATCGAACACGACACACTGGGCACCAAGAACCTTTTGAGGTCGAAAGGAGCGTGGTCGACAATCCGGGTCAGTAACAGGCGGGCAAAAACAGTACCAAGGATTAGACAGAAGGATAGTCGAACAAGCCAGGGTCAAAACCAGTCGAGCAGCACGGTACAAAATCAGCAGGCAGCAGAATAGTCAAATAACAGGCCGAGGTCAAAACCAACACAGGAGTCATAGCAGAATAAGGAGATGAGATGTAGTCGAGGAAAGCCGGATCAAACCAAAGAAACACTAGGAACTATAACTTAAAAGACTCAATACTCAGAACGCTTTGATCGCGCACTGACACAACGGTGTCAGTGCTTGATATAGGCCTAAACAAGGGCATCGCTAGAACAAGGCGGGCAAAACAAGAGACAGGTAAGAGAACCAGAATGCCTGGTAAAGATAAGACAGGAAAACACAGATAATCATGACAGGTTGTGATCACGTTAATGAAAAAAAATTGTGCCCTGGTCCTCCAGAGCGCCTCAGGTTCTGACTGGAGGTGGCTAATCATTAACATATGTAGGAATGCTGCTAGCCACTTAAAAAACTAATACATTAAGATCATTATTGACTTACCAAGCACTGTTCGGGGTGCAGGTCCGAAGCACTCCCAACAGCCCAAGCCACAGGTTCCAACACACGAGACGACAACTGGAAAGGACAGCTTCCACGGCAGCCAATACAGATTCAAGTCGGTGAAAAAAACACTCTTTATTATCCAAAACTGGAATTCAAATAAAAAGACCATAAGGAGGTCAAATCAAAATGAATATAAAGGACAGTAAAATAAAGACACTCGTTAACTGCCTAACGCGTTTCGTGCATTGCACTTATTCATAGGATCAGTTAACCGTACATTCTAATACAACATTTATAGTGGACTCTGAACATTTCTTCTGACAATGAGACCAATCACAACATTGTTGCAAAGTTCAAACTACCCAATTACTCGATAGTTCTCATTAGTTGGAAGTCTACACTCTATGGCTCAATGGTGACTCCCAACCGCTTTAAAATTTAACCCCCTATTACCAACATGCTAAACATAGTGAACATATACACGAACACAATGGTTTATTAGGTTTAACATAAAGATCAAAGCTAACCATTTTAATCCTGTGAAGAGAGAACATGGTCAGTGTTCCAAGTAGAATGAAAAGGTGCAGAGGCAAACCTAGCAATATATTATCAACACATTCTATGTGCATATCAAAATGATTAAAAAATGCAATAAATAAATAAAGATTCGCTATAGCAACATCTGTCCTTTCCTCTGTAGTACAACCAACTATATATCACCCAATTCCCTGTCCAAAAATGTAATCAAATTTATTTATCTCTTAAATAATACCAAAAATGACTTTTTGTGATAAAAAAAAATAAGTATATAAAAATAATAAACCAATTATTCTTTTATGGATAAGTGTAGACATAAAACTTGAAGCATATTTCTTGTAGTAACTATATGTTACTAAAATAGTTTACTTAAAGGGATAGTAATACTTCATTTTATCTTTATTTTATTTTGTAGGCATTAAAAAAACATGAAGAATGATATAAGTCTTATCTCTCAAACCTTTATGGTTTAAGAGATATTCATAAGAAAAGTATCCCCCCCCATTCAGCCAGATCAGAAGGGAGAGTGCCCAGGTAGACTGCAGAGAGGGACAATCTTCAATTAAGATAAGGGAAAAAGCTGAAAAACTTGTCAAGGGGGGAAGGGCTTTCATTGTTTTCATACAAAGACGATTGTCCCCTGCTGTTATCTGTCTGGTCTTACAACCAGATCCACATCCGAGAAGAGATGGCTTACACTAGGAAAAAGGGGCGGGAGGGGGAAACTTTGCTTGTGAATATCTCTTAACCCCTTAACGACCAGGGAATCCGGAAGCGGACGTGACTTAACGACCACGGAGCAATTTTTTTTATTTCTCCGTTGCGTTCCTGACTCCCCGAATGGCGTGCAGCCGCGGGGGGAGCCCGGAACTCGATAACGGTCATAGTACGTCATCGGTCGTTAAGTCAAATCGACCCTTGACGTACTATGACCGTCAAGGGTCGTTAAGGGGTTAAACCATAAAGGTTTGAGAGATAAGACATATCGTTCTTCATGTTTTTTTAATGCCTACAAAATAAAATAAAGATAAAACGAAGTATTACTATCCCTTTAACATCATTCCTAACCTTAACTAAATTAGGAATATAATCCAAAAGCATCTTCCAATACTTAATGGTGATATTTCTTTTACAGTTCCCCTCTCCTTGCTATCAGCTGTAAAGATGACAGCAGGAGAATCGAGTCGGTCGACTCGAAGCGGCTCTTCATCAGAGCCGTGATACCGAAATCTAAAAAGAACTACTTCATTGGAACAGTCTACAAAGTATGCCTGATTTGCAAGCACACTTTGTTGACTGTTCCAATGAAGGAGTTCTTTTTAGATTTTGGCTCTACTGAAGAGCCGCCTGACGGTCCCCAGACCAGGATCTCCTGCTGTCAGCTAGATGCTGACATCAGGGAAAAGGGAGTGAGAGGAGAAATTGAAAATGTTCTACCTCTCAAACCTTATGGTTTGAGAGACAGGACTCCCCCCCCCAATAAAGAGGTAAATGTAAAAATAGAAGAAAAATAAAGGATAAAATGAAGAGAAGTATGTTCCTTGCACTCTTCAGGTAGGACACATAAAACTAGTGCTACTGATGGGCTGGGGTTAAATATAGTTGGGAGGGAGTCACCTCCTTGAGAAATCTTTGACTCTACCCAGAGTAGCAAGGAAATATACATTATCATATACATTGCTTTTTCACAAAAACAAAAAATATCCTGTATAGTAATGGCATTGTTTTTCCCAGAAAAAGTGTCCTAAATATATCCTAATACACTGCACACCCTTCCAGCATTTTAACTGGTAAAAAGGACTCAGACAAGGTGAAACTGTTGCATCCCCTTGTTATTTTTCTGTGGGTCGGATTGTTTCACTCACCTTCTGCATTATACTGCCAAACTGAATGGAGGAAGGGCGTGTTTGACAGCCAGCCCACATGAGCGGCAGCAAATATTATTGGTCCTGACATGGGTTGGCTATTCACTAGGAGTAGCGATGAGAATCACAACCTCTAGCAATACTTACATAAAAGGAATGCTGGCAGGCCAATATGCAAACCTTTCTTGCTTCATATTTACTGTGTTCTTGTGGAAAAGTAGTATAAATGCAGTATACTGGAATCTGGTCAATTTACACAAGGCAACAGTCATCCTAGTGAAGGGCGCTATAGCACAACATAGGACATTTTACAATGAGCAACATATCCAATGCATCATCACTGCATTCATGTCACCCGTGTTCAGGGTCCTAATACATTTTACTCCTATGGAGAATATGGTGGGGTAGTAAAAAAAAAAACCTGACACTTATGTGTGGAAGGCAACCCTTGGTTGTGTGCCCTGTCCACATAGACCCGCTGTATCAGGCTTTAAAGCATCCAGCAACCGGCATCACACAGGAATAAACAATGAGACTACAGTGTAACAATTTTATCTCTTCCTAGGGAGCATTAAGGGTATCGTGGGCTCCTGGTTTGCTGGAGAGCACAACACAGTTACAGACCAGGGCCGGCACCACCTATAGGCGAGGTAGGCGCCGGCCTATGGCGCACATCTGCTGGTGGCGCAGAGCAGAGGATATTATGTGAGGAGTGGAGCTTGCTGTGCTCATAAGAAGTAAGCGTTAGGGGAGGGGGAAGAGAGACTATAACTCCCATCATCCCATCAGTGAACAGCAGCTGAATGGCCTCCTGTTTTTGCCCACAGCCATTGGTGCCTGCTTCCAGAGCATGTTCACGTCAATCTCCCAAATTGAAAGTAAGCCCATCAGAACAGCTTTACAGCTCTATGTTTATACAACCAGGCCACATGAGTATTCAGGATCACCATTAAGGAGGTGGGAGGAGGGACTGGTGTGGACAGGCTGATAATTATTTATCCCTTTTTCACACTGACTCCCAGCTGGAACCGGCAGTGCTCTGTTTTTCAAGGCTCCAGGGACTGAGATCACCTCTCATCCCGATAGGATGTCAGATTTATTACTTGTGTTGCTTCAGGAGAGACGGGGCAGTACGAGCTCTGCAATTAAAAGTTTTTCAAGCAATAAGCTACACATCCTATATTATAATTCGCTAAGGATGTTTGTCAGAAGCCGTCATGCGCAGTAGAGACTGCTGCACGCGCTGCAGTCATGCTCAGTACAGACTGCCTACGCTGTGGCTGATACAGAGCGGGGCGCTCTGCTCCGTATCAGCTGTGGCTCGGGCAGTCAGTACTGCGCATGACTGCAGCGCCGCCAGTGTTGGCCCATGTACACGGGCTTTAAAACTAGTGTTGTAATAATTCTCTGCGTTTGGTGGAAGCAGCCAGCTAAGTAACGGGAGCCTGGTAAGCAGAGCCCAGCCTGGTCCTAGCTTGGGAGTATGTGATATGCAATCCCATGTTCTGTCTGACATCATCCATTTGCGTACAAGAAAGTGTGCAAAGCATTGCAATACATTAGACACCGTCATTCAATCTAAAGTTTAACCTTTTGAGTGTCAGAGAGGTATCCTTCGCATTGCAATGTGTTGCACACCTCTATGACACACAAAAGGTTAAAGGGATAGTAGTGTTTCATAATAAAAGCAGCTCTAATTAATCATCATAGTATTTGGACTTTGGAGAGTGTTATTTCAATTCTGTCAGAGTTGTAGTTCAAGAATAATTCAATGACAAATTATCCCTCTCCCGCCCCTTTTACTGATGTAACACTGTTCAGCCAGATCAGAAGGGAGGTGCCCAGGTAGACTGCAGAGAGGGACAATCTTAATTTAAAATAAGGGAAAAACCTGAAAAACTTCTCAAGGGGGGCAGGGCTTTCATTGTTCTCATAGGAAGAAGATTGTGTCACGGTTTTTAGATGAACACTCAGACCAGGTTGGTAAGGTTAAAATGACTTTATTAAGATAAAGTACACACACATAGTTAGGCCCTTGGGCCCACACAAACAGAACATAAATGTATACAGGTAGCTGAAGTAATAGCAAGCCAGTAATAGGAATGTATGATGGAATGGAAACAATCACTGGCAACAGAGGTTCTGGCTTGAACCGGACAGGCAGCAGGCAACGCAGTCCAAGAACTGACCACAGGACCTTGGTGACAGATGGTCCAGGAGTAGCTGACTGGCACAACCCAGAGGATCGAGGCAACACTACTGGCACAACCCAGACGCCTGGGGGCACAGAAGCCAGAGGATCGAGGCAACACTACTGGCACAACCCAGACACCTGGGAGGCACAGAACCCAGAGGAGTGAGGCAACACTGACCCTGGCACTGGATACAAATAGACCAAGGCAACCCTCATAAGAAAACCCTAGAACGCTAGGGGTGGATCGTATTACTAGTGTGTGTGTATATATATATATATATATATATATATATATATATATATATATATATATATACAGGGCTTAAAATATAAAGTCCTTTGCTACTAGCCAGACCTGAAAAGTTACTCACCACTGCAAGCCATAAGATACCCACCATGGCTGAATTTCTACTTGCCAGGGCTAAATTTTCACTCGCCATTGGCTAGTGGAAATTTTGAGTCCCGTATATATATACACATATATGGAGGCAACCAGTGTCCCCTCACTCTGAGGATGGTACAATGCAACGCTGGCTCTTGAGCCCAAAGGTACTGCAGTGAGGAATATGCACAACCCTACCTGGAAGATCCAGGCACACAAAGGGTCAACAGGTAACGCCCAGTGATATACTGCAACTCCCAGCCCTGTAAGGGAGGTAGACACAGAGAGATCAGAGTAACACAGACAGTGCTATGAACACTGTACCGGTACTTCGCGTGTGCACACCACCTGAGGCGGTTAAGAGAGAAGCTAAAGCACGAATGCTTAGCCAATGGTCGACAGAATAATAGCGCCACGCGGCGCACACCGACTAGCATAATGGCAAAGCCACAACAAGTGCAGCTGGACCAATCGGAGGCAACCAAGCGGTATAGCTAGTTACAGATGGCAACAGAGCGGTAATACGCTAGACACGGTCAGTAACGGAATAGGTACTCAGCCAGCTACGGTCAGTAATTGAGCAGGTTCTCAGCCAGATACGGTCAGCAATGGAGCGGGTTCTCAGCCAGATATAGTCAGCAATGGAGCGGGTTCTCAGCCAGATACGGTCAGCAATGGAGCAGGTTCTCAGCCGGATACAGTCAGCAAAGGAGCAGGTTCTCAGCCAGATACGGTCAGCAATGGAGCAACAGTAATACAGGAAACTCAGGAACGTCGTCAGGTAGGCCAGGTCATACACAATCAGTAATAACGGAGCAAAAGTCAGGAACTAGTACACCACGAAAGGGCACCATAGTGTAGACATGACAGAGGTTATAAAGGCTATCACTGGGTGGCGACAAAGATACTTGGCCTATCAGAACGAGATAGGGAAATAGGAGAATCAGAATGTCGCCGCCTGCAGCCAGGAGCACGAGCACCGTTATAGTTTGTCCCCTTCTGTTATCTGTCTGTTCTATGGACTGCATTCCACATCTGAGAAGAGATAGCTAACACTAGGTAAAAGGGGCGGGAGGGGAAACTTTGCTTGTGAATATCTCTCAAACCATAAAGATTTGAGAGATAAGACTTATATCGTTCTTCATGCTTTTTTTAATGTCTACAAAATAAAATAAAGATAAAACGAAGTATTACTATCCGTTTGATAGAACTCCAACAAGGAGATAGATGTAGTGGCTATATGCAGGCTGAACCACTACAATTATATAGGAGTATTGTCAGCAGGAGAAAAGTGATACTGGCAGTGATGCCATTGCCATGGACCTCAGCAGTTCTGCCCCATTGATTCTGAAGGGGATCTGCCTCCTCTTCCCATATATGTTTATACACACACAGGCACACCAATCCATCTGTGGTATCTTTAATTTATTTCAATGGACTTAAATGGGGCTTTTAACCCTTTGAATGCTAGAGAAAATGCAAACACATTGGAAAGTAATGCATTGGGGATCTTTCTAGCATTCATGGGGGTTAAAAGCCCCATTTATCTCAACAGGAATTTGTAGAATTTTCAATTTAACCCTATGGTCTCAGTGGTGTTTTCCAAAATTGCCCATCTTTATCCTATTAATCTAAACACATTTTATTCTTTTGGTTCTTGCAGCAACTGATTGTGACTGTAAACTGTGAGTCTGATGTATTAACAAAAAGAGGACCAATTCTGTAGCAATCCATCTGCATCATAGAGAGCAAATAAAATTAGTTGGAGACCTCCCTAGTGCCGAAGAGATTAACCCTTTGAGTGGCAGAGGGGTATGCAACGCATTGCAAAGCAATGCATTGCTTATCCCTCTGGCACTCAGAGGGTTAAAAGGCACATTCAAATCAATGCATCTCTTTATTTGTTCCCTATGATTCTGTTGGTTTGCCACAAAAGTCTGCTGCTTTTCCTTAGTATATGAGCTATTAGGGGCCCCATGGAGTTATAATTTGGCTCTGAACTGAGGAGAGGCGCCGCTCTAAAAAGAGCAAGCACCTAGAAAGCCTCCTCCTGCCACCCCCAACAAGATTCACAGTGCCCGGCTAGTGTGTCAGGACATAAGGGGCGGAGCCAAGGGGGCAGCAAAATATGAGGTTTTGCCTAGGGTGGCAAAAATCCTTGCACCAGCCCTGTTACAGCCATTTAAGAACTAGAGAATCTCATTGCTCCAGTCTTGGAGCAGTCAGTTTTAGGCTCCCGGCATGATTACAGCACGCACTCAGGCACACTTTGATCAAAAAATTAATGACGTGCCAGGACCGTGACTGGTCCTTAATGGACATAGCTGGGAACTTTTCATGTAGGGCTACCCGGAGGGTAACCCTGTCAGTGCCGAAAATTATGCGATTCGCATCATAAAAGGGGTGGGTCTTAGTCACGGGGGGGGGGGCAGGACAAACCACCCCCCTGAAAAATGAAGGTAAGAGGGCGGGGAGTGGGAGGAACCGGGCAGGATGGAGCACAAGTGGGCAGAGTTTCAACTTAAACTCTGTCCACCTGGTGATTCACACATTGCCCCGGAGACCCGGTAATTCAGTTTGAAATCCGGAGTCTCCGAGGCAAAACCGGAGAGTTCCCAAGTATGTTAATGGACCGCAAGTTATAACAGTTCTGCAACCTTAACCGCTTAATGACCAGCAGACCTGGGGTACTTTTACCCTGAAGAACCAAATAGTCTACATTCAGGGAGCCGGCACATGTGAGCAATCATACATGCAGGCTTGCCGAGAGACTGAAACTGACTGATCTAATCTTGGAGCATTCAGTTTTAGACTCCCTAGTGATCACAGCCCACCAACAGGAGTGCCATGATCAAAGAAGTAATGACACACCAGGACCATCACTGGTCCTTAAGGGGTTAAAGTGGACCTTTCACCTCCAACCAACTGTATTGAATTTAAAATGTTCAATATAGTTTTTTTTTAACTCTGTATCCTTAAGACAGTGAAGGAAGTTTACCTCATGACGCCACGCTAGCCTGGGCATACAGCACCGCAGGCAAGTAATTGTTATGATGGCTGGACCCTTTTCAGTGGACTCTCCACATGGTAGTATTTCTGTATGTGCTTAGAGAGCCCGCCTTCAGCAAAGACAGCAGCTATTATCATAACTGGGAATTCTCAGGGTTTTGGCCCAAATCTCAGGGTGAGAGAATCCTGTGCTATCTATTATATATTCTACTCCAGTGAATTGCTTCTTTAGTCTCTAAATTGGTGCCACTTGTACCAGAAAGGCAGAGGGAGAAGTCCTGCTTGATTTGTGTGTGTTCATGCAGTGATATCTGTAAGTTGTTGTGTATTAATGGCTCCTTGAATACTGATTGGAGCGACTCTTGATTACAGCGATCAGGGCAGGGCCGGTGCCACCTATAGGCGAGGTAGGCGCCGGCCTAGGGCGCACTTGTACTGGGGGGGCGGGCATGCAGCGGAGAAGAGCTGCGCCCGCTGCCTGCACGCACCACACTGGGAATGCAACACAGATCTGTGTCTCTACTGCACTCCCTCATCGTCGTCAACTCTTTAGTAATGCAGAGCGCGCTGGGAGTCATGATCTCCCGGCGCGCTCTGCATTACTAAAAAGAAGACTGCGCAGAGCTCCAAGTATGTGATGGGGGGCAAGTTGGAGCTGATGGGTGGCAAAGTGGAGCTGATGGGGGGCAAAGTTGGGGCAGATGGGGGCAAAGAGGAGCTGGTGGGGGCAAATTGGAGCTGATGGGGGCAAAGTGGAGCTGAGGGGGCAAGTTGGAGTTGAGGGGTCAAAGTGGAGCTGGTGGGGGCAAGTTAGAGCTGATGGGGGCAAAGTGGAGCTGAGGGGGCAAAGTGGAGCTGGTGGGGGCAAGTTAGAGCTGATGGGGGGCAAAGTGGAGCTGGTGGGGGCAAGTTGGAGCTGATAAGGGCACAGTGGAGCTGGTGGGGGCAAAGTGGAGCTGATAGGGGGCAAGTTGGAGCTGGTGGGCCAAAGTGGAGCTGATGGAGGCAATTTGGAGCTGGTGGGGCAAGTTGGAGCTGATGGGGGGCAAAGTGGAGCTGATGGGGGCAAGTTAGAGCTGATGGGGGGCAAAGTGGAGCTGGTGGGGGCAAGTTGGAGCTGATAAGGGCACAGTGGAGCTGGTGGGGGCAAAGTGGAGCTGATAGGGGGCAAGTTGGAGCTGGTGGGCCAAAGTGGAGCTGATGGAGGCAATTTGGAGCTGCTGGGGCAAGTTAGAGCTGCTGGGGGGCAAAGTGGAGCTGGTGGGGACAAGCTGGAGCTGATAAGGGCACAGTGGAGCTGGTGGGGGCAAAGTGGAGCTGATAGGGGGCAAGTTGGAGCTGGTGGGCCAAAGTGGAGCTGATGGAGGCAATTTGGAGCTGGTGGGGCAAGTTGGAGCTGATGGGGGGCAAAGTGGAGCTGATGGGGGCAAGTTGGAGGTGATGGGGGCAAAGTGAAGCTGGTGGGGCAAGGTGGAGCTGATAGAGGGCAAAGTGGAGCCGGTGGGGGCAAGTTGGAGCTGGTGGGGGGCATCTCTTACAGGCATCTCCAGACCAGGGGCAGAGAGAGGACAACCATGAAATGAGGTGGGGTATAAGTAGGCAGGGTATAAAGGGGTGGGGCACAAGGGGCAGAGCCAAATGGGAAGCAAAATTAGGTTTTGCCTAGGGTGGCAAAAATCCTTGCACCAGCCCTGGATCAGGGCTATATCTCAGATAATCTGTATTATGGGAAATTTAAGGGTTAATATTTACACACTCTCAGGGTCAGCTCATTTTGAAAGTTCCCAGGTATGAGCTATTATGAGGGGAAAACCGTCACCCTTTTCCAGTGTACACAACATAACCATGCTCTCTCTCATGGATGACATTAGCATACTAACTGTTTTCTTTTTTTGGTTGGGGGAAACTATCCATATTGGATTGAAAGTGTTGTTTTTTTTTCTTAATTTGCTAAATATAGACACATATGGGCAGGGGAGGTTATGAAAGGCGACAGGTGAAATATAATAAACTGAACATCAAATCCTGACAAATACTGGCAGTTTGCATTAAAGGGATAGTAATGTTTCCTAATAAAAGCAGCTCTAATTAATCATTATAGTATTTGGACATTGGAGAGTGTTATTTTAATTCTGTCAGAGTTGCAGCTCAAGAGTAATTCAATAACAAAGTGTCCCCCTCCTGCCCCTTTTACTGATGTAACACTGCTCAGCCAGATCAGAAGGGAGGTGACCAGGTAGACTGCAGAGAGGGACAGTCTTCAATTAAGATAAGGGAAAGACCTGAAAAACTTGTCAAGGGGGGGCAGGGCCTTCATTGTTCTAACAGAAAGAAGATTGTCCACTTTTGTTATCTGTCTAGTCTTACAACCAGATTCCGCATCTGAGAAGAGATGGCTTACACTAGGTAAAAGGGACAGGAAGGGGAAACTTTGCTTGTGAATATCTCTTAAACCATAGAGGTTTGAGAGATAAATATCGTTCTTTGTGATTTTTAATGCCTACAAAATAAAATATAGATAAAACTAAGTACCAGATACAGCTCCACAACGTTCACATTATTTATTGAATAAAGACCATACAAAAAGGTTAATCGGTTGTTGGACCTCCCCCAGCTGTTTGATACAACTCCAATTATCCATCATTAGGATAGTCCTCAACAGATGGAGATCCAACAAATTACATCTGGTCTATAATACTCTTCTCCAAAACCCACATGCACCCGCTCTATAATACTTGTGAATAAAAAGCTTAGAATTATCAGCTTTTACACACACATACACTTTTCATCTTCCATCGCTACTATACTCCACCGCTATTACTAAGCCTCTCTCCTCCTACACACTGCAATCACATGACTGGTGACATCAGACGGATCCTTTAGCCGTCCCATGACTGGTGATGTCAGCAAAAGTCCTTTAACCCAGTAGAAACTAGCATGTCAGTAGCTGTCTTGTTAGTGTTGTTTCTATGGACACGGTAGTGGCCTATTCCCGTCTTCATAGCCTGCATTCAAGTGAAATAACTGCCTTGTTTACTGGGGGAAAGATCCCCGCTGGAGGACAGAGTACCGAGTGGAAATAATAGAGGAGTAGGGTCCCGTAGGAAGACAGAAAGGGAATGTGAGAAGGTAAGAGTCATCATGGGTGAGGGAACTGGTACCACATATTACGTTATCACGTCCTCTATATGTTTACCTGTCAATACAAATATCTTGTCTCTTGGTGGTGCTATTTTCTTTATTCGGTGTATGAATCAAGTCAAACATTACACGAATTCTTGGCAAAATATAGAATTATTAGTTCCCTCATTTAGGACAATGGTAATCACTGCTTGCCAACGCTTCCATTGTTGCTCGGATCCATTGTAATGTATTGTTCTCGTCTCCGTGTTTATATGTTATTGGTGTGTTTCTATCAGATTCAGTTCCAGTGTTTGTCTTTCTGTACAACCAGACACTATAAAAATACTAGATCTTGAATGTTTACAATGCAGTAAACAGAGGAGTGTCCTGGCTTCTTGTATCGTATTTCTTGAATGATCTGGCTCACAGCATGAAGGTCCAAAACTACGTGATTTCACTGTTAAATGCTTCTGTAGCTGTTACACATTTCATAGAAATGGATATCTAATATTTACAGAACTTCTACAAACAGTGGTCTTTATTTGCACATCTTTATTGGAAAGTTTGTAGGTATCCTTCATTGTTAAGCTCTCCTGACTGTTACATAGCTGATTGCATATCTGTTGCTGTCACAAATTTTTCTTTTGTATTCAATTCAATGTAGACTATTTCGTGTATCGTTTTCGTTTTTTAACCCTTTGAGAGCCGGACAGATTATCAAAATATGTCTCTGGAATGCATTGCTTCTCTGCTGACACTGCAAAGGATGACATTTCTTGCAAGAGAGGACTCAACAGCACTGTGAAGAACAGTTCCTAAATGTATCTAAGACTTCTTGTATCCACTGGATTAAAAAACAGTCCCTAAATGCAACTGAGACCTCTTGCATCCACCAGGTTACAGTGGTAGTCCAAGGGGCTAAATAAGTAGTCCCTCAATGCAGCTGAGACCCCTCTACTAGGTTAAATAAGCAGTCCCTGAATGCAACTGAGACCTCTTGCGTCCACAGGGTTAACGAAACAGTATCTAAATTGACACACTTATTATGTATGTGATTGAACTAAATACATGTGAGCAATGAAGCACATGTTCAAATTTGAAATATTAAAAGTAAAAGTAGTTAAAGTCAAATGTGCAAATAAATGCTAAAACAATAAATCAAATAATAATGATTAAAATGTTCAATTAACCCTTTAAGGACCAGAGGGTTGTACCACATATTGAAGAGCCTCTTGTCCTTAAGGGGTTAATATTCTATCCATCTGCATTTCTTTCATTGAACTGGAGCATGTCCTAGTAGAGATGAAAGACCAGAAAGGAACTGAGTGGAGAAGAGCTCAAAGACTTCTAGTATGATTTTGATCTACACTGTAGTAATTTTAAACATATATGTATTGTTTTTTATTTTTTTTTAATCTTCGTATGCTGTGCTAAAGTTCTTTTGCACTGTTGTCGTCTTCCATTTCTTTATAGAAACTTCAAGGGGTTAAATCCACATTTAAAGCAATGGGCATTTTTTGGATTTTTTTTTTATATGCTCTCTGTATTGCAGTTGGTTTGTCCCAGAAGAGCACCACCTTTTCCTAGTACATGGGCATAGTGATAGGCAACTAACCCATACACATATATAAACACTCTGTCTTTTACTAGTTCATTGATGCTACTCTGACCTCAGGGAATAGTAGCATTATAATCTTACAGCACTAATTGTACAAATCTTTTCTGAACTTCTTGTTTTTCAAGCTACGAGAGCTGATCTGCCAGTGGTAGCCTCATTACTTTTGACTTTGTAAGTGGGAGTGGCTTCACAGCAGCCAACGAGAATAATCTTGTGCTTTTCTAGAGCTCAGTAATAGCTCTGGACAGGAGGAACCTGAAGGTGGGAGTCCTATACAGTTATAGATGTACTTTTATAATGCTAATACTCCTCAGAGTAGGTCTAGTGGCAGGTATTTTGTGAAATACAGTGTGGCTGACATCTTGGGTAACGTCATGTCTTTGAGGCTTTGAGTGTAGCTAATGTCTCCAAAAATATGATGGTACTGGGGGTTAAATTGTGGCATTTGCAGGGGGATAAAAAAAATTATCTGGGCATCCAGCAATGTGTTCACTGTGGTGCCTGGGTCTGTCATCCATCTTTGGATGCATGTCTGGTGATGTCATAAGATGATGCGTACTAGTGGATGCCAGAAAAGCCTTTTGTTATGGTGGAGCTGGAGGTTACAACATCAACTTTCATAAATCTCCCCCCCCCAGCATGAGACACAGAATTTAACTGTGGAAAATGGAGCATGGGGGAAAGGGCTTGTTAGAAGCTCATATCTTGGCCTCCTGTACTCTGATTTTGATAAATTTGGAAACGGAAGAATCTCCTATTTTCAATAATATGCCACATGTTGTTATATAATTTTGAGGGTAGGTAGAGTAGTTGGGATACAAAGGAACTTCTATTACAGCCCCCCTTAGGTACAAGAGTACTCTTATTTGAAACGGGATAGTATTATGGTACCTATGCCAGGTAAACTATTGATCACCTGGGAAAAGGTACAATAAATAAATAAAAATTGCATTTTTTGAAGTGGTGGACAGGCACACTTTGTAGACTGTTCTAATGAAGTATTTCTATGTAGACAAAGCTATTTTGGCTCTGCTGAAGAACTGTCCGGTCTCATGACCAGAATCTCAATCTGTCAGCTAGTGTGCTGGCATCTGTAAAAGGGGTGGAAGGGGGAACTTTAATAGCCTATAACCATACCTGGGAACTCTCCCGTTTTGCCCTGGAGACTCCGGGTTTGACAATGAATTACCGGGTCTCCGTGGCAGAGTCAGATTCTCCAGATGTGGGGGAACCCTGCCCACTTGTGCTCAATCTCACCCTGTTCCTCCCACTACGCGCCCTCTTCTATCCCTTCCCTAGTGCATTCTATATGTTTTTTTTTTATGTGTATTAGTTCCGCCCCTTCTTAATGACATAATTTGCGTAATTTCTCTACCCTCATCGGCACTAGAGGGCTGTCCTCTGGGCAGCCCCAAGTAAGAAGTTCCCAGGTATGCTTATAACTCTTAAAGGGGAACTTTCACCTTCGCATTATCATTGTTGTATCCCTTCCTTTGTGTCCCCTCTGTCCATTGCGGTGTTTCTTTTTGCCTACAAATCTGTTTAAACGAAGCAAAAAGATACTTGAATTGTGTACCTGATGACGTTTCAGCCACACAGCCGCGCACCGTATGGTGCAGAAGACACTCCCACAGCCTCAGCTCCTTTCACTTGCCCCAGCATCCTCCGATGACGGAGGCGTTCTGTTAGTATCTAGCCAATGAGATCTCTCTCCAGCTTACTAACAGAACGCCTCCGTCATCGGAGGATGCTGGGGCAAGTGAAAGGAGCTGAGGCTGTGGGAGTGTCTTCTGCACCATACGGTGCGCGGCTGTGTGGCTGCTAACGTCATCAGGTACACAATTCAAGTATCTTTTTGCTTCATTTAAACAGATTTGTAGGCAAAAAGAAACACCGCAATGGACAGAGGGGACACAAAGGAAGGGATACAACAATGATAATGCGGAGGTGAAAGTTCCCCTTTAATATATACAACTTTAAGCAACGGGATTTACTTCATTTAATTTTTTTTTTTTTTTTTTTTTTTAATATGTACAAGTATTCTTAAATCCAGTGTCATAGCACGTCACATACTTTTTACTTACAGCGCTCTACCGGGAGCGCTGTAAGTAAAAACGGGGCCTAAAATTGACTACTCCAAGACTGGAGCGATCTCTCTTAGGCCTCCAAGCGGCACGCCGGTATGCGTAACAGGTCACGTGTACCAGGGCGTCGGCAAGGATCAAAGCGGTCCTTAAGGGAAGGTAACTTCCCTGGACCGCTGGTACTTAAGGGGTTAAAGGAGAAGTAAACATGTAAACATATATGTTATCAAGCTTTTCCTGCTGAGCAAAACAAGGCCATTCCCACCATTGTCAGTTGTTTTATTCAAGTTATTTAACAACTAGTTGAAGAACCTGTGTACATGGGCCACAGTGCCAGCAGGTCTCGGCAGTTATGCACAGTAGAGACTGCCCATGCCATGGCTGATACAGTGCCGGCCGGTCGCAGGGCAGTCATGCACAGTAGAGACTGCCCCCGCCGCGGCTGATACTTCGGAGCTCCCCGCTCTATATCAGCCATATCACAGGCAGTCTGTACTGCGCATGACTGCTGCACTCGCAGCAGTCTCTACTGCGCATGACTGCGTTGTTACAAACTTTTTAGCAAATTATTATATAGAATTCAAATAATCAGGAAGTGAGTTTTCTGTGTTTACTTCCTGGAAGTTCTAACTGACAGCATGACTCCGCAGTTTCTATCACATTCTATGGAAAACTGTAAGTCACTGACTTTCCTCTCCATTAGAATGTAACAGAAACACTATTTAGAATTGGGCCACTAGAGGGCACTGCTAATGTAAAAAACAAAACAAAACATGCGTTTAAACTGTAATAACACTGATAATATGCATGTTTCCTCAGTGGGAGCAAACTTGTTTCTGTGGACTCCCTCACACACTTCAAAATTCCTAATAAGAATGGTGCTTCCAAACTCAACTTATTTGTCAAAACATCTCCTGGAAAGAGTTGAGCACTCAGATGTAATATTAAAACTTCAACTTTAATAAAACATACTTAAAATCCGACATTTCAGTCCACCATTGGGACTTTCATCAGGAACAACAGGGTGTGTTGGGAGCACCCTTATTTTATTCAACAGGAAAAGCCATACAATATATATTTTTTCATAAAAAGTTTACTGCTACTTTAAGGTTAGAAAGACAAATGAGCACTCAGTTGATGTGCCCAGCTGTCTTTTTTTCCCAAAATGGTATGACTTGTAGCTGTTTTTGTGTGTGTGTGTGTTGTTTTTAGATTAATTGTAGGCATATCCTATCCTATCCTATATAATAATTCGCTAAATCGTGTGTAACGCCGCGTCATGCGCAGTAGACACTGCTGCTCGCGCTGCAGTCATGTGCAGTAGAGACTGCTCGCGCCGCAGGTGATACAGAGCGGGGCGCTCCCAAGGAGCGTCCCGCTCTGTATCACTCATGTGGAGTTTAGCTCCCTATTCATATGATGGTTTCAAAACATTTCAGCATCTTTTTTGCTGTAGCTCATATTCTGGAGATTTCATAGCTGCCTAGTTTTCAGATATAAGCAAAAATTACTGTTCTCTGAAATGTGGAATTTTATGTACTTTTCAAAATTGTAACATTGCAGGGTTCTTTGTTTCCTTGCCCCTTATTTTTTGCCCGAAATGCAGAATGGAGCAAAATGTAAAAAAGTGCTTTCTATTTGTCAACTGCAAATTTTTATAGCAAGACCTATGCATGAAACCATATATATATATATATATATATATATATATATATATATATATATATATATATATATATATATATATATAATTTTGTGAGAAGGTGCCAAACTTTGATCTGCATGTATTTGCTAGCAGAGTTTTGAGAAAGTCACTCCTACACAGTTGCTTGTCAATCAGCTTATTGGCATTTCAATAAAAAATGAATTAAATATTATTTACATTTTCTCTGCCATGGTAGGTAGCACTAACAGACATCTGACATCTTCCATAAGTATAAGCTCTGCTTAAAACACTTATGGCTTTTACACAGAATAGTCACTGACATTTGATGTTTGACTATAAACAGCAACAAAAGCTTGAAAATATATGGAGCTCTGGGAATTTTCATAATGCAGCTGCAAAGAGGTTAGATTTTTTAAGCTTTAATTGCCCTTTAAATTGTATGAGTATTCCACGTCATTGAAAATGCTGCCTGCACCGTATTGGAACAGACACGAAACATAAGTAAAGTTCTTTTTTTTATTAAAAATCAATATTTGATGCAAATACTTAATGCCACATAACAATTACAGCAAGAAACAGAAATAAATTCCTTATAAAATATGCATCAAAATTGCCATTATAATGTCCTGTAGTACCATTAAGAAGAGAGCAGTATCTATTGTCCCTGAACAAAAATGTTATCCATACCTTGTCATTTTCTAAGTATGAAATTAACCATTTGAGTGCCAAAGGGGTACGCAACTCATTGCTTTACAGTCTGTTGCATACCCCTCAGGCATTCAAAGGGTTAAGATAAACATCTGCCCTTTTAAACCCACCATATTTTGCTTACTTAGCTAGTTGAACTTGGGATCAAATGTACTTACGCACAAATATTTGCTTAGATTGGCCTTGATTGCAGTTTCAACTGATCATCCATATGACTAGTGGAGGTAACCTCAGTTGCTGCAGGACACTAGTTAATCCATAAAAATACTGTACAGGTAGTTATGTGTAACAATATGGATTATAACACGGGGGGCACATGCATAATTGCTAATTGTACTTTTTTTTGTAAATAAAATCACTTCAATCAAGAGTTAAATCAGTGGGATTTTTTTTATTGTTACACCTAGTGCAGATGTTTTTCCCCAGAATAGTTTCATGTTTGTCTCTTGATAAATAGTATTGTATGATTTAAAACAGAAACAACATGATCATACCTGGGAACTCTCCGGTTTTGCCCTGGAGACTCCGGGTTTGACAATGAATTACCAGGTCTCCGGGGTGAGTCAGATTCTTTGGATGTGAGGAAACCCTGCCCATTTGTGCTCAATCCCACCCTGTTCCTCCCACTCCACGCCCTCTTCTACCCCTTCCCTAGTGCATTCTATATGTTTTTTTTATATTTAGTAGTCCCATCCCTCCTTGCAATTAAACCCCGCCCCTTTTTAATGACACAAATTGTGTCATTTTACTACCCTCATCGGCACTAGAGGGCTGTCCTCCGGGCAGCCCCAAGTAAGAAGTTCCCAGGTATGAACATGATGTATGCTTTATAAAATTACAACCCACAACAATATAATATGGCAGAAAACATACGTAAACTTGGTGTAAGCTGCCTTCCACACACTGGTGAGCGGGTGGGAAGGGGTCCATAGATTTAACTGGTGGGTGGGTCTTGCATTCTGCAGGCTGCCTTAAAATATGTATATGGTACATGTAAAGGGGCCCTCATAAAGTTTTGACAATAAGAAAGGGTCCAGTCTTGAAGGACCATTAACAACAATGATCTGGGGTTATATATATGCATTAAATACCTTGTACTCAGTACTACTATCTGTAAAATATTTCTGAGGTCTAAAATCTAGACTTAAAGGGATAGTAATGTTTCACAAAAAAGTAGGTTCAATTAAAGGTAAAATAATGTTTCATAATAAAAGCAACTCCAATTAATCATCATAGTATTTGGACTTTGGAGAGTGTTATTTCAATTCTGTCAGAGTTGGAGGTGATATATTTGTTGGAATATGCAAAAAATGTATTGGAATTGGTGAAAAGGAGGAAAATTTTGCATTGTCGAAAAGAAGAAAACTTTCACGAAAAAAGAGAAAAATCATCCATTTTTTATGAAAATGGATGTTGGAAGTTTTTCTCACTTTTCGCCCATCTGTTATTTGGACCAGCTGACTTGTCTACTTTTACTTTAGAGCGTACCTTTAAAGGGATAGTAATGTTTCATAATAAAAGCAGCTCTAATTAATCATCATAGTATTTGGACTTTGGAGAGTGTTATTTCAATTCTGTCAGAGTTATAGTTCAAGAGTAATTAAATGACAAAGTATCCCCCTCCTGCCCCTTTTACTGATGTAACACTGCTCAACCAGATCAGAAGGGAGTTGCCCAGGTAGACTGCAGAGAGGAACAATCTTCAGTTAAGATAAGGGAAAAACCTGAAAAACTTGTCAAGGGGGGCAGGGCTTTCATTGTTCTCATAGGAAACAGCAGGGGACAATCTTCTATCTGTCTGGTGTATGGACTGCATTCCACATCTGAGAAGAGATGGCTTACACTAGGTAAAAGGGGCAGGAGGGGGACACTTTGCTTGTGAATATCTCTCAAACCATAAAGGTTTGAGAGATAAGACATATCATTCTTCATGTTTTTTTAATGCCTACAAAATAAAAGTATTACTATCCCTTTAATCTTCATAGTATTTGGGCCATGGGGAGTGTTATATCAGTACTCAGAGTAGTAGTTCAAGAGTAATTGAATGATAAAATATCCCCCTCCCGCCCCTTTTACCTAGTGTAAGTCACCTCCCCTCAGATGTGGAATCTGGACACCTAACTGGACAGGCCACACTAAGGGACACTCTTCTTACTATGAGCATAAAGAAAACCCTGCCCCCCTTGACAGGTTTTTCAGGTTTTTCCTTATGCTTACTGAAGATTTTCCCTCTTTGCTATCCATCCAGACAGTCTTGCTGCTCTGAGGTGAGTAGTGTTACATCAGTAAAAGGGGCGGGAGGGGGAATAATTTATCATACACTTACTCTTGAACTACAACTCTGACAGTATTGAAATAACACTCTCCATGGCCCAAATACTATGAAGATTAATTGGAGCTGCTTCTATTGTGAAGCATTACTATCCCATTCCTGCGTTTTCCTGGTCTCACTGGCTCTTAATACCATAAGTGCTTTATTGCTTGTAAAAGGACTGATGAATTAAATTCCTTTCTGAATTAAAGAGATGATAGGTTCATTAGCTCTTGTCCCCATTTTAACCTCTTGGATGCTAAAGACATCTTCAGCGCTTTTTCAAAGCAGTTTGTTGCAGATGTTTTTAACATCCAAGGGGTTAAACTGTGCAAACAAAACTAAGTGCTGTCTTTACAGTACAGTTTAGTCATGCATCAAAATGCGAGTATAAGATTAAAGGGATAGTAAAGGTTTCTCCCTCCCGCCCCTTTCACAGACATCAGCCTCTAGCTGGCAGCAGGAGATTCTGGTCATTTGACCAGACAACGTCTCTTCAGCAGAGCCGAAACAGAGCCGAAATAGCGCTATCTAGAAATAAATACTTAATTGGAATGGTCTACAATGTGTGCTTGCATGCAAACCAGGCACACTCTGTAGACCATTCCAATGAAGGATTTCTTTCTAGATAGCACTGTTTTGGCTCTGCTGAAGAGACGTCGTCCAGTCAAATGACCAGACTCTCCTGCTGTCAGCTAGAGGCTGACGTCTGTGAAAGGGGCGGGAGGGGGGAACTTTAGAAGATTATATCCCGCAAAGTATAAAGGTATGAGGGACCGGACTCGCATCATTTGATTTTCTTTTTTTAATATCTACAATATTAAACAATGTTAAAATCAGCCATTACTATCCATTTAAATGTTAGGGATCTAATACAAAATAACTACATTTGCAGATGATAGTTGAAAATACATGATATTTAAAATTATCCCTTTAAAGACCACAGAGAAGATCAATGCATTGAAAAGCAATAATTTGCACACCCCTCTGGTCCTTTAATTAAATAATCCAATTAAATCTTTAGGTGTTAATGTTCACTTTTGCTTGATGTAATAAATATGATGTAATGCATTGCATAAGATAGTAATAAGTATTTAGATACATTGATATGATACAGCAGGGCTATCGGGGTGGAATGGGCATCTCTCACTAGCAGCCCCTGATTAGCCTTTAGCTTACTGGTTAGCTTTTAGTTGTGGCCTTTCACCAAATGATTGACAACTGCATTACATATCTGAATATTAATGTTTCTACATGTATTAACATTTAAGTTGGGTAAATACTGGTGAATTAAGCTGCCGGTTATTGAGTAAGCTCCCCTCAATTTTCCTTTGTTTCCCATGTGACTCTTTTGTATTGGAGGGCTGTGATGGGAGTATTAAGGGGACCGACTGACATCACAGTCAGCCTAAGATTACTGGTTAACTCCCATGTGGTTCAGCCAGTCATGGAGGTTGTCAAGGATATCACAATCCTCCAGTCTCGTCATGTGAATGATCTGCAGGATGGTCCCATAGACAGCAGTGCAAATTAGGCATGCTGCAACACTGAATACACAAATGTTAGATGATGCTGCAACAGCTTGCGACCTAAGTTGCAGAAGTATAATATTAGTGGCTCGTGTTAACAGGGCCTTAGACAACATGTTACTTTTTTTTTTTTTTTTGCAAGAAACCCAGTGTTAGAAATGCGTTTTTTTTTAATATATATATATATATATATATATATATATATATATATTTTTCTATAAAATAAATGAAAGTATTTTATCAGGAAGCATTCATTGAGATTGTCTCTTGTTTTTAAGTATGTCCTAGGTGCTCATTTTAGCTACCTCAGAAGGAAGAATGGCTGAGTTGACCTTGCCAGGACTAAAACCTCCAACCCTGAGGTTTAAACAGATTTTACAGCTGGTGCGTTAACCAACTGAGCTATCAATTATTTTGTCCTATGGGGCAATTCACATAGGCTCATTGTTGTAGAGAGACCCAGAATACTGCAGCTTTCCTTTGATAATGCAATAACGCATCTGCAAATTTGTAGTATGGATTTCAGTGTAATCCCATTGAAATTGCACAATTATCACAGGTAGCTGTGGTTTGCTCACAATTTTATCACTGCTGTTTATATTGAGAGAATGGGATTCTGGGAAAAATTTCTAGTCTGTAGCACTCTTTCCCACAGGTAATAGAACTGTTGCAACACCTCTCCGGTGTTCCACAGCTGATCCAGATTCAGGAGAGGCACTTCAATGGACTATCCCATATGAGCTCCAGCCAATATTACTGACTGACCTCACATGGATCAGCCATTTATTGGAAGATACAATGCGAATCATAGACTCCAACTCTGCTGCTGAAGTCAAAGGTCTGCAGACAGTCCCATAATCTATTGTGCAAACCTTCCTTATTTCAACTTTACTGCGTTCTGGAGGGAACACAGTAAAGCTGCATTCTACTAGACTTTGGTGTAATCACATGAGGAGACCATTGTCCTTGTGAGAGACACCATACTCCAGCATGTTACCTTTGAACATGAGCGACAGATCCAATACAACATTGCTGTTTTTGTGTTGCCCTTGAGAAAGATTTCTAAAAATGCATCACCATTTTCAGTTGCTACAAAAAAGTAATGCTGCAAAAAAGTCATACTACAAAGTTGTCAGTGTGAAAGAGTCCTATGTGCTCTCTTTCACTTGGGGTAGAGAACGATTGCAGCCAATAACTTCCATAAAACCGTATCCTTTTAAAAGGTTGCACGTAAAAGCGTGTGCGACCATATGACACATTAACCATGTTGCCATAATAAAAATGGAGACAGGAGAATCTCGCACTGCATGACATCGCCCGATTCTCATGATGCCTATTGAAAGGTTGCATCCCAGTCTTGCTGAATTTCTCTATGGTAGAAATATGGGCAAACCAACTGCTGTTTATGCCACCTTATGCATACTTAAATGGTGCTTCAGAGTGGACTCAGAGTAAAGAGAAGGCAGGGAGATGTGGCCACTGCTGTGTGTGACATGACAAGAGGATATTAACCCTTTCCATGCCAGTGCAATACACAACATATTGCGATGCATTGCGTCCACCTCTGGCGCTTAAAGGGTTCATATGCTCTTGTCAACTTACAATCAGACTACATGTATACTTTATATTTGGGTAGGCTGATTCGTGCAGGTGGGCGCTTTAGGGTGTACTAGTGAGGAGACGATCAGTGTGCTTAGTGTTCTGCTTTCTGAGCCAGCTTGTTGTCTTCGTGAAACACAAGGAGTTCAGGTTGCCGGTAGCATCTGTCACATGTATATCGCGGCTCCGACCAGGCAGAAAATAGGTCTAACATCCAACGTAAAGATGGTAGCCCTTATGTCACTGCTTTCTCACTCCCTGGTAAACTCTGCACTAAAAGCCAACAGGTAGGACTATAATGTTGATCCAACAGGGTCCATGTCTACATTGAATTAGTGGAGCAAATCTGCTACAGAATAGATGTGACATCAGAAGAGGCACACTAATGGTTAATTTTTTATGCTCGCCTTCACAGCTTTCAGCCAAGATCCAGCTATATGAAGAAGGGGAAAGAGGATCGGACAAAATAAAATCAATGTACCTTTTAAGTAAGCGACATGAGAATCTCGCGCTTTCATGCAGTGCGAGATTCTCATGTCGCCATTTTAATCAAGGCGCCATGGTTAATGCGCCGTGTGGCCACACAACAATTTATATATTATATTTTAAAGGTGAACCCCATAAAACTACATTTGCCTCTCTCTCGAGTTCCACGTACAATTTGAAGTTGGAGTAGATGTGTCTGATGACCATCCCATGTGAATATCAGCCATTATTTCTTCTGTGTCCCCTCCACGGTATAATAATGGGATTTAGGTCCACCTCTTAGCTGGTAAGACAAAACCAAACACTATAAAGGACTAACCCCCCCCCCAATTGACTTCATTTATGTTTAGTTCTACTCAGTTGTGCCTCCTTGCAAGCATGTTTGTTATTTTTCTAACTGACAGAGTTAAGTATGCCCATAGAATATTCATATTAATCTCAGAAACCCTCAGACAGATGAGGGTTTCATGGGGCTAACAAAGTTGGTGGCTTGTGTACTTGAGGAAAATTTTCATCCAGGGTTATACTGGAGGACAGTTACATCACTGTGTTCCAATCTAGGCTGTACTGGGACCTCTAAAGAATGCTTCCTCATTTGTGAAATGTAAACTGGAAGATTGGTGGCATGTATTCCACTGTTGGAACACATGTAGATCTTGATGTACCAGGAGTTTCTCTATTTAAGGAGTAGAAACGCCAGCAGGTAAATAGTTATATTATATTTTGTTTGTGCTTGCCATTGTGGAATAAGTTTGTTATTGAGCATCCTATATAATAATTCTCTAAGGTTTCTCAGAAGCCATCATGCGCGAGCTTTAATCATGCTCAGTACAGACTACCCACACTGTTGCTTATATGGAGTGGGGCTCTCCGAATTCAGACTGGGGTCGCACAGAGAGGACTCGTGTCTGAGTTCGGAGCGCTTTGCTCAGTATCAGCCGCAGCACGGCCACTCTCTACTGCTCATGCCTACAGAGGTGGAACTGTGGCTCATATAAACGGGCCTTTCAACTTGTTTAAAACTATTTGACTATCATGGCTTCTAAGCCTGCCCAGGCTGAAAAGCAAAAATCTGCAGAGAGCGCACTGCTAAGAAGGACAATGTAGGCTCCAAACTGAAATCTTGCACAGGATAATAGGCTAAACTTAATGCCTCAGACCCTGCTAAACTGTGCCTAAAAAGCATTAAAAAAGCTGCAAGACCCTATTTACCTTCCCAGTTCAAGGAGTGTCTGGGATGATTGAAAGCCTCAATGCAGGAAACATTTAATGGACATTAGAAAGTACAAATGAAACACAGAAAGCAAGCAATAGAGGGCCCTGCTTGTGAGGGCTTATAGTCTAGAGGAAGGACCTTATCCTTCTGGATGTTCCTAAGAACACTGTCCTTCCTAGGACTGGCTTAGAGACTCTACCCCACTGTTTCTGGGAAGAAGGTCCTCAAGAAGAATCTCTTCACTTTTGCATTTATTGGATCCATCATCACATCAATAGAGGGCTGACCCCATCTGAGGATTAGCTCCCCAAAAAACATCCAACTCACGGCCCAGGAATGGATCTTAAACCAGGCACACTTTGTAGACCGTTCGTATGAAGATTCTCTTTCTCTGCAATGTTATTTTGGCTCTGCAGAAGAGCCATTTGGTCTGCGGACCAGAATACAAGTTTGTCATCTACAGCACTGATGTGAATAAAAGGGGTGGGAGGGGGGAACTTTACAAGTAGAAACACTTGGATAGTTTGATTTATTTAAGAACAATGTTAAAGAATGTTTATTGAAGATATTACTATCGTTTTAAATGCTTTTAGTAACTGATCCCGAGGAACAGGGGTTCCCAAGCCTTTGATTGCCAGTGTACAACATTTCGCACTCCACTAGCGCTCAAAAGGTTAAAGAGAATCTGAATATGGAAAATGTTAAGATGTGCAACAGTGACTTGATATATTACTGATTTGCCATTCCATGTACAATTTGCAACACATTTCAGACAAACACTTGCAACACTGTTCTATATACAGGGGAACTGAAATGCTTATCAGTAGTGTATTATAGACATGTGCCATGTGAAGATATAATACACAAAAAGTGAATTTCTGCTGACTCCTAGAAGAGAACTGGGGGTTATGCAGTAAGGTGTTTTAAAGGGGTGATAAAGTGAAGATGACTATTCCAGTGTTATAGGGTTATACTGATACCGGCATTTGCGCGAGTACTCGTGCAAATGTGGCCAATGCCAGCACCGATACCCTGTGTCAGGGTCGGTGCTGCAGAGAGGGAGCCCGGGGAGCTGCTCACAATGCTCCCCGGTCACCTCTCTCCCTCCTGCAGCATCGGAGAGTTGCCGCCGGTTACTATGGCAATGCTCAGACGCTGACCTCTGCCGGGGCTCGCGAGAGAACAGCGAGAACCCGGCAGAGGAGGGTAAGGCAGGCAAAGAGATGACAAGATGGGGCATCAAGAGCGGGTGGTGAAAGAGGCAGGGGGGGGTCAAGAGGGAAAAAGAAGCAAAAGGGACTAAGGGTGAAAAAAAGAGGCAATAGGAGGAAGGATCAGGAGACAAAAGGAGGGGGGCCAAGAAGAGGCAAAAGGAAGGGGATCAGGAGAGAGAGAGAGGCAAAAGGGTGGGATCAAGAGTCAAGATGGGGGAGAAAGGGGGATCAAAAGGGAGAGAGAAAGCCAAGGCAAAAGGAGGGAGCTCAAGAGGGGGAGAATGAAGCAAAAGGGGAGAATCAAGAGGTGGTGTGTGTATGTATGTGTGTGTGTGTGTGTGTATATATATATATATATATATATATATATATATATATATATATATATATATATATATATATATATAATATAATAAAATATTTCAGGTACTCACCGATACCAATTACTGATACTTTTTAAAAAGTACCGGTAATTGGTATCGGTGAGTACTTGAAAAAAGTATTGGCACTCGTACTCGGTCTTAAAAAATTGGTATCAGTGCATCTCTAGCCCTTTGAGTGCCAGAGTGGTACGGAACGCATTGCAAAGCAATGCGTTCCGTACCACTCTGGCACTCAAAGGGTTTTAATTATAAAAACCCTTCATGGTCTATGCTACTCTCTGGGGTCTATGAACTAAGATCTCAAGTTGGAGAATTCTTAGTGTATTATTGGTCTCATAGAATTTATCACACTTGAGAAGTCATCTCCACTTTATTACCTCTTCACACTTAGCAATCACTTGAATTAACTCACTGGTTGCCAAACAGGCTACAGCAGCCATTTGCAGTAAACGAATAATCCTCTTTCAGTATGGGAGTAGTGAAAGAGTTAATAAAACAAAGGTGTGGAAAATCAATAAAAGAATGTTCTATATGGGATCTTGATGGTGCTACTTTTGTCCTATTTGTTTTATGATTACAAGTCATACATTTAATCATCTGACTCAAATGGATGCTTAAAGGCGAATTATCACCCCTATACAACTTTGGCTAAAAAGTAACTTTATAGAGAGACTAGTTGGAATAGTATTGTCATTTTTTTCTTTTAAAAATTGTTTTTTGCCAAAATTAATTGTTTAAACGTGATCCTTCTGGACAGACTGTGGGTACAGCTCTGGCACTCAAAGGGTTAACTGGGGTTATCTGTAGAGAATTTGGTAGGCTTTTACTTTAATAAAGTTGTACTAACTCCATTACCAGATAGATCCACTCATATGCAATTTTTATGTGCTTTCCCAGAGAATAATATTGCCTTTCACCTGACAGACCAGACAGTGGCATTTTGATAAGCCTGAGTTCCATAAGTGAGTGAGCCCAAGAATTCTGATGGCCATTAACAAATAAGTGATTTGAAAGCACATCACTTGTGACTTACTTCCAATTTTGCCTTTAGTACATAGATCCCATTGAGAGCTACTCTTTAAGGGCTAGCATATAAATCCCAGGTTATACATGACAAAACATTAATAAATTATTATAAAAATTCTAATTGTATTAATGAATAGGATTAGGGGAATAGTAAGTAGATTTTCTTTGCCTCTGAACGGTATGTATGTATTTTTTTATTTTGTAATACAATTCACATGGACTAGGAGTTGAATATGTACCAAAAAACTGGAACTAAACATTTAGCTTTAAAAGTCATTAACAAAACGCTCTATCGTTTATTTAAAGGGGATGTGTCACCTATACAAGACTTAAGCTAAATAGTTATGTTATATCAATAATAGCACTAAAAGGGTGTTTATTTAAAAAAAGCTTTGTTTTGTCAAAATTTTAGTTATAATGTATGGGCTGCAGGTACTTCCGCATAGACTGCAGCCCATCGCTCTGCCCCTGCTCCCCTCCCTGTAGCCAGCCTCCTCTGATGACGGAGGCTACTGTCTTTAAGCTGGTGCGGTCTCATTGGCTAGATATCGATCACTGCCAATGAGACCCCCTCCAGCTTACAGACTGACGCCTCTATCATTGGAGGAGGCTGGCTACAGGGAGGGGAGCAGGGGCAGAGCGACGGACTGCGGTTACAAAGCAGGTAACCGCAGTCTGTCTGGAAGTACCTGCAGCCCATACTTTATAAATTTCAATTTTGACAAAGCTAAGCTTTATTTTAAAAATAAACACAATTTTAGTTCTATTATTGATATAACCTAACTATTTAGCTTAAGTCTTGTATAGGTGACACATCCCCTTTAACCCCTAAGTGACCGGCCGTGCATGCACGTGGCCGGCACTTAACGCCCACCGAACTTTTTTCCCCATTGCTTTAAACGACTTCCTGGACGTACATGTACGTCCTTTGTCACTAAGTGACAGTTTCTGCAGGACGTACATGTACGTCCGTTGTCGCGATGGGGTTAATTAAAAAATCTACATAATCTAATAATGCTTTTGCCATATCTCTTCACTACTACAAATACTCATGTCGCAGCAACCAGGTCAACTGTTTATGAGATAGAACTAATTTTGCTTCCTGATTTTAAATGTACAAATATATGTAATATAGAGAGAGAGCATCATGTGACCGAAAAACTTGTCCGAAACCTAACACATCAAGGGGAGGCAGTAAGGAGGGATTATTAATTTCTTTTCTCTACTGCCAGTTGTCCTAGAGATACAGGAGGGTGCCAAAATCAATGCAAGGAGTTAGCCCTTCCTCAACTTTCTCCTCAGCCAAAAACAAAACATGGCTGCACACACCCATGTACACACACATATCACACACACACGCACACTCTCCATCTCCGTTCTATGTGCTACTCACTGCAGCAACTCCCGCCCCCTGTCACTGGCTCCTGTCCTAACTTCATCTCCCAGGCTCCTTCCTGTCACCGACTCCTGTCACCTCCAAACTTACATCAATCACCAGGGGGAAGTGACAGATCCGGTGACAGGAAGGAACCTGGGAGATGGAGTTCATGCAGTCATGACAGGAGCCATGGCGGGTGACGAGAGGATAGTTCGGCCAGCCACTGTGTCTGGGATCTGGGGAAGGGGAGAAGATTCTGTGTCTGTCTCCAGTGCTGAGAGTCTGCTGCAGAGCCGCCGGATAATCTTAGGACAGGCTTCCCCTGCAGACTTCAGGGAAAGGGGAGGGAGGGGGAAATTTGCGAGTGAATATCTCTCAAACCATAAAGATTTGAGAGATGTCGCTGGGGGCAAATAATTTCTCTGTTATTACTACAATATTGGGATTAGTAATTTTTAAGTATTATCCCTTTAAAGGGGAAATATACAGAAGGAGTGAGTGTCTCTTAATGTGTTTCACTGTAAATAGTTTGTTTAAAAACTGGTAACATCTAGTGTACCTTAAGTTCCATTTAGGTCTATTGAAGCTTATTGTTTCGAATGCATTGGTGTGACCCAGAGACAGACTTGAATAGCAATCTCTATAAACAGGAAACTTCACATGTAATACAAAGTATAAATATACACACCTGACTTCTATATGAAGGGTAATTACTAGGTAAATACATTATGAGCCACTTATTCATAGAATATAATTCCACTTTTTCTGTTGCCTGCCATGTGGACCGCTTGGATGCTAGATTTGTTCCTAATGCATTGCAAAGCAATGTGCTGGAGACCTCTCCCATTGTTGGTCCCATAGGTTTAAAAGGGATGTGTATGGGTAAAAATGTAAATAGAAAAATGGATTGCGCACGTGGTAGGGGAGGATGCAATAACATGAGATTAAGGGCTGGATTAAAATGCGAGTGCTAATTTTATCTCTGCTTTTATCTCCGGGTTTCCCCATAGCCTTCAATAGGAACATTTTTTATAAAACTAGAGGTAGCCTTTATCTCCTGCATTTGAAAGCCGTCCTAAATCCACTGAAAGAAACCTCTACAGTTCCACTGTAATTTAGTGGAGCACCAAGCAGAATTACCTAGGTGTTGGAGAGTTTCTTTCTTTAGTGCACCTCCCCCAAGGAATACCTCAACTCAATGGAAACTAACATTTGCGAGAATTATAGGCCATACTTGTTTCAGTTCATGCTCTTTAAAGGGTAATTCAGCTTGAGACAAGGTTGTTTTTTTTTTTTTTTTTTTTTTCTTTTTAACCATTGAGGACCAGATGCTGTGCATTACATTAAGAAACGATATGTTTAACACCACTGTGGTCCTTCAGGGGTTAAAGGGATAGTAATGTATGCCAATAAATGTAGCTCCGATTAATGCTCATATGTTATGTTTCATGTTGCGCTGTATATTAATCACATCCGACTTGTAATTCTAAAGTAATTCAGTTTTAAGGTGTCCCCTTCCCACACCTTTTGCCTCTTATATGCGTCTCCCTTCAGAGGTGGAATCCAGTCTCTTGATGCTCACAGCAAGGGACAATCTTCTTACTGTGAGCATAATGAAAACCCTCCTTGCCTTGACGAAGGAGGGCAGGATTTTCATTATGCTCACTGAAGATTGTCACTTGCTATGTGCTGTCCGGGCAGGCTTGGGGAGTGCATTGTGTAGGTAAAAGGGGGGAGGGGATACTTTAAAATTGAATTACTTTAGAACTACAAGTGGCGCATGATTAACATACAGCACAGCATGAAAAGTAACATATGAGCATTAATTGAAGCTACATTTGGCATACATTTCTATCCCTTTAAACGGTTATAACCCAAGGTGTCCTGAAACAATAGTGCTGTGTAACACAAGAAGCGTCCCTTCCCCACATACCATTTTTTGACTGTGCTCCAGCAGTGGTAGTTGTTCTCAAGGAGTTCAACACCACTGTTTTCCTTATGTGCCAAGAAACTACAGCTGCAATATGCTTGGCAGAGGATTAAAATAAAAACCAACAAAACAACAATTCAATGAATGTAACAATATTTCCTGTAACATTCTGCACTGGCAATTGAGATTAACACTCAATGAAGCTAGGTATTACATTGCAGTAGTGATAGAATGTGGATTAGTTGGAAATTAACCATTCAGTCTCAGGGTGCCTGCAGCACATTGCACATTAATTTGTTACTGGTGGTCTAGTGCTACATGGTTTAACTCCTTGAGTGCCAGAGGGTTTTCTAACACATTGCTCTGTGAGATATTGGACACACCTGTGGCACTCATGCTCCATGTATTTGTACCCTATACAGTGGTTCCTAGAACTCACAGTTGGCTTCTTAAACTTCTTTCTGGCTACTAAGCTTTATTATATTTTTGCCCGCCTCTGTGTTCAGTGTCACCTATTACCATTTAAGCAGAACTCTGACCAAGAGTAAAAATACTGACTAAACCATTTGAGTGCCTGAGGGAGCATACAAAGGGTTAAACCAGTGTTTTGCAGCCAGGGTGCTGCGGCACTTTGGTGTGCCACTGACATCCATTTAGGGTGCCCCATTTTATCTATAAGGCTTTGACAAAAATGTGAATTTAGACTTACAACTGTATATTTAAAGTGTTAGCAATGTCCCAGTATAAATAGACTTTATTTTGCAGAGCTTCAATAGTTGAATATAATGCAAAGAACCATATGTCTCAAACCGCTATGGTTTGAGAGATATTGGCATTCAAACTTTGATGTGTCCTGCTGTTAGCTGTAAAGCTGTCAGCAGGAGATCCATGTCGGCCAATAAGGAGGCTCTGCAGCAGAGCCGCAATTACGTTTTTTAAACAGAATGACTTCCTTGGAATGGTCTAAAAAGTGTGAAAATGCGATTGTGGCTTTGCTGCAGAGCCTCCATGTTGGGCGACATGGATCTCTGGCTGACAGCTTTACAGCTGACAGCAGGACACATCAGAGTTTGAATGCCGATATCTCTCAAACCATAGTGGATTGACAGATATGTTTTTTTGCATTATGTTCAACTATTGAAGCTCTACAAAATAAAGTATATATATTGGGACATTGCTAACACTTTAAAGCTATTACTATGCACAATATGTTTTAGTTGTGTTGTCATAACAATAACTGTATATATATATATGTATTTATAACCTTCATTACACCCTTGACAAATGACATAAAATTATAGGGGTGCCCTGAAAATGCCACACTGCATGTTAGGGGTGCCTTGAGAACCACTGGGTTGAACTATTTAGTGCAGTGTATTCCAGGCACCCTGAGAGTGAAAGGGTTAATTTCCAAATGATCTTCCATTTATCACTACTCTAGTGTATGGGATTAATGGCTGTAATCATGCAAATTACCCTGATTTCTTTTTATATTTGCTGAAGGTTTTAAGAGCACCAACAATTTTCCTAGCCGGTAAACATCCTGACAGGTGGCTGTTACAGATTCTAAGATCTATTTATTAACTCATGCTTTGACAGTGCTAACAGTAGTGAAATTTGTCCACTGCACAAACACACACAAGTATTGATTCCTGCAGCATATCTTGCCCAAGTGACATTTTCAGCCTTCCCACTTGCTGGCATTATGTATGAGCTTGTGCAACGACAACAGTTGCTCAAGACACCCAGTTCCTGTTCCACAGAGAAAACCGGTGTGATTCATATGTAGAGACGCCCTTAGAAGTCAGATTCCATTGCAGGACCCACCACTTTCAAATACTGTTCTATCACAAAAAGTAAATACAGGAGCTCTATGAGTTTCTTCTGATAACAGCACTGCTTACATCAGGATTTCTTCTCAGGAGCCACAGTGCCCTGACAAGTACGCTTGGAACTCATTTCTTATCGGAACAAAGAGTTGATAGGAACGCAAATGTTTCATGATAATTACAGAGAAGCCCTTTGGTTTCATTCCTTATCAAAGAAAATGTGCAGCGTTTAATATATTTTCCTGGCTTTAAATTCTCCAGGGTGTCTCCTCACAGTACGTGGCCAGTTCATCTACAAGGGAGGACTTCTAACAGGTGTGCTTACCTTGGCATTTAAGGCGTCATGATCTGTCATACTTAAAGGGAGGAGACACTTTTCAAACCCTTTCTGTAACATGCATGGTCTGGTTTGGATTCTTCAAGGATGACACCCCAGGTAAGTCCATTTCTCTCAAGAGTAATTTGTTGTAGCACTTGTGATAAAACAATTGTCCTTCTGTGCTTATCAGTTGGGGGACATGAGGCAGTAAGACACAGAGGAATATAGGCAGTATGTCTAAAAGCAATGTGGAGCGAACATGTGGCAAACCAGCTGCGCCATAGAAGAAAATAAACATGTATTGTAGACCTCTCTAGCATTCAAGGGGTTAATGCTGCAATGTGTTGCGAACCCCTCTGGCGCTCAAAGTGTTAAAAGCCCCATTTAAATCTGTATTTGACCTTTTATGGTGCTGTTGGTTTGCCCAGAGTTTCTTCAGATTTCCTTTATGCTCCATGGTGCATATGTATCAACATACTGCATTACTTCTCAGTGCATTGCACACCTCACTGGGTTAATGGTGACTTTGAAACATCCATATGTGTCACTCTTGTAAAGAAGCACTAATAAACAGTTTTAAGCTGCAAGCAAAACCCCAGTTGTGCTTGTGAAATATACATGTGTAAATGTATCAAAGTGTGAATAAGACTGTGTTGGCTGTCTTTAACCAATGCGTTGCTTACCCCTCAGACACTCAAAGGGTTAATTGTTAGGTGTACATCTTTTTTGTATGTTCTCTAGTGTGTCTTTTTATTACAATACTAGTGTAAAAGCCCGTGTACACGGGCCAAGGTCTGGGTAATATTAAGAGGCCGCTACCTCATTGCTCCACGCAATGCAGTCTTGCGTTGCCTCACTCACTGGATGAACGCAGGCAGTCTCTGCTGCGCATGACTGCATCGTGACAAACATCCTAACTAATTATTATATAGGATGCTTCATACATATCTCTCTAATTGGGTCTGTTGCATTTTCTGGGAGTCCTCTTTTGATCTCTCACAAGTCACTGATATAACATTTGTCACTATTGGTATAATAACTAGACACAAGTCTGTTGTGTACATATACCCTCATACATCTTGGTAGATGGGAAAAAATGTGCTTGCAACTCATGGGACAACAGGGACTCGTCTACAGGGGGTGTGGATGGTGCAGTTGTGACCAGGCCCAGCATCCAAGGTGGCACACTGACGTTTGATTCAAATAGCTTTAGTTTTACCCCTAGAGGAATATTTTTCATTTGGGGGCTCAAAATAATTGTTTACACCAGGCCCTCCAATTACTAGTTACTGAATCTTGTGGCAGGTGCCGTAGCATTTAACTACTTAACTCTTTAAGGACCACCCGCACACGCACGTGGCCGTCACTTAAGGACCACGGAGCATTTTTAAAAAAATTTTTGCTCATCCGATACCTGTCTCGCCGAACATGGTGCAGCTGCGCGGGGAGCCTAGAATTTCATGACGTACATGTACATCCTTGGTCCTTTATGGACATCCACCTCGTGACGTACATGTACATCATGGGTCATTAAGGGGTACATTGCTTGAGCTGTTGTGGTGCTTTGCAATGCATTGGAGGCCTTTCTAACCCCCTGCCCCAAGCCTTTTTGTTTGGGCTGCCACACACTGAAGCATAGGGAGAAGTACAGTAAATACAGCTCCATCAAGAGTACCGGCATTTTGCCTTCATGTGTTATCCAGGTCTTACACACTTGAGTATTAGCCTTCGTGAGCAAATGATGAGTATCACAGCAAGGGAGTTGGTGTAATTATGCCCCCACTAGAAAAGAGTGCCAAAGCCACTGCACTACTAAAAGATCAGCCGCCCTTGTGTTCAGATGTGCAGAGGTGGATGGTGCTCATTATTAACTGTTAGGTGTCTAGACAGATGTCTCCTGTTTGTATAGCATATGTGAATGTATATGAGTGAGTATGTGTATCTATCTATGCATGTATGTATATAATATACACAAACACCATTAGTAAGATCGGGCCTTATGCATAAAAGCATAACTGGAGCAATTCTGGGGCAAGCCATTTGCACCATAGAACTTCCCAGTAACACCACTGATTTAAAGGAATAGTAAGTAATGTTTCACAATAAAAGCAGCTCCAATTAATCTTCTTAGTATTTAGGCCATGGAGAGTGTTATTTCAATACTGTCAGAGTAATTGAATGATAAAGTATCCCCTTCCAACTAGTGTAATCCATCTCCCCTCAGATATGGAATCTGGTCTTTAGAACAGACAGCTCACAGCAAGGGACAATCTTCTTACTGTGAACATAAGGAAAACTGCCCCCTTGACAGGTTTTTCCCTTATGCTAATTGAAGATTGTCCCTCTCTGAGATCCATCTGGACAGTCTTGCTGCTCTGAGGTGAGTAGTGTTACATCAGTAAAAGGGGCGGGAGGGGGATATTTTATCAATCAATTACTTTTGAACTACAACTCTGACAGTATTGAAATAACACTCTCCATGGCCCAAATAATATGAAGATTAACTGGAAATTCTTTTATTGTGAAACATTACTATCCCTTTACTGATTAACATTGCTCACCTCAGAGCAGCAGGGTGGTGTCTAGGTGGATCACAGAGAGGGACAATATTCAATTATCATATGGGACAAACCTGAAAAACCTGTCAAGGGGGCAGGGTTTTCCTTATGCTCACAGTAGTAAGATTGTCCCTTGCTGTGAGCTGTCTGGTCTCAGGACCAGATTCCACATCTGAGGGGAGGTGACTTACACAAGGTAAAAGGGGAGGGAGGGGGATATTTTATCATTCAGTTACTCTTGAACTACAACTCTCACAATATTGAAATAACACTCTCCATGGCCCAAATACTATGAACATTGATTGGAGCTGCTGTTTTTGTGAAACATTACTATCCCTTTAAATTAGACTTTTTAACCCCTTAAATAGTAGAGAGGTCTCCAACTGATTTCTTTGCAATGTGTGGACGGACACCTTCTGTCTAATCTACAATCATACACATACTCACATGAAGGCAAACCGAGGTGGAGCTGTGTGGCCCTTTGGATATGCATTGGAATCCAGACCTGCCCTCTGTCTAAATGAGTTTAACACCCCAGGGTTAAAGGGAATTTTTAGGTATCTATAGTGAAGTTTACTTAAGACAAAAGGGTTCCTCCCCAGCAAAAGAATCTGTTGTAACCAAATTAAGTAACAAATAGGAAATGTGTAAAAAGAAAAAGGGAGGATGCTAATATCCAAACAATTACCTTCTTTAGGCTTTTTGTTTTCTTTACAAGCTTGATAATCAAAATATTGCCTTCCTGCCTGCACATTCATGGGAAGAGCATAGTTAAAGGGATAGTAATGTTTCAAAATAAAAGCAGCTCCAATTAATCGTCATAGGATTTGGGCCATGGAGAGTATTATTTCAGTACTGTCAGAGTTGAAGTTCAAGAGTAATTAAATGATAAATTATCCCCCTTCCGCCACTTTTACTGACACTCGCCTCAGAACAGAAAGGTGGTGTCCAGATGGCTTGCAGAGAGGAACAATCTTCAATTTGCATAAGGGAAAAACCTGAAAAATCTGTCAAGGGGGGCAGGCAGGGTGTTCCTTATGTTCACAGTAAGAAGATTTTCCCTTGCTGTGAGCTGTCTGGTCTTAACCCTTTGTGTGACAGAGGGGTACGCAACGCATTGCAAAGAGACCAGATTCCACATCTGACGAGAGGTGGCTTACACGAGGTAAAAGTGGCGGGAGGGGGATACTTTATCATTCAGTTAGTCTTGAACTACAGCTCTGACAGTTTTGAAATAATACTCTCCCAAATACTATGAAGATTAATTGGAGCTGCTTTTATTTTGAAACATTATTGTCTCTTTAAGGCAGATTTTAATGCTCCTGCATCAAATAGTTTTGCACATGCTTTCTATGATTTAATTTTAAAAATAAGTAATTTTTCTTTTTAAGCATTACTGTTCCTTCATAACACTGCAGGATTAATTAAAATTAACAAGCTATATTCTAGCAACATGTGTAGGAGATTAAGGGGCAGTTATCCTCCTCCTATGGGGACAGACTTAGTAAAAAGCCCAGGGTTGCACTGTGCAACCTAAAATGGCTCCTTTCAGCTGGTAAGGAAATTAGAAATCTGCCCATCCCCAGGTGGAATGGAAACAGGAAGTACAGTTAGGGAAAAAATTATGTGATCCCCTGCTGATTTTGTACGTTTGCCCACTCACAAAGAAATGATCAGTCTATAATTTTAATGGTAGGTTTATTAGAATAGTGAGAGCCAGAATAACAACAAAAAAATCCTGAAAAACGCATTTCAAAAAAGTTATAAATTGATGCATTTTACTGAGTGAAATAAGTATTTGACCCCTTTGCAAAACATGACTTAATACTGTGTGGCAAAACCCTTGTTGGCAATTACAGAGGTCAGACGTTTCCTGTAGTTGGCCACCAGGTTTGCACACATCTCCAGAAGGGATTTTGTCCCACTCCTCTTTGCAGATCCTCTCCAAGTCATTAGGGTTTCGAGGCTGACGTTTGGCAACTTGAACCTTCAGCTCCCTCCACAGATTTTCTATGGGATTAAGGTCTGGAGACTGGCTAGACCACTGCAGGACCTTACTGTTCTTCTACTTGAGCCACTCCTTTGTTGCCTTGGCCATGTATTTTGGATCATTGTCATGCTGGAATACCCATCCACGACCCATTTGCAATGCCCTGGCTGATGGAAGGAGGTTCTCACCCAAGATTTGATGGTACAATGCCCCGTCCAACATCCCTTTGATGTGGTGAAGTTGTCCTGTGCCCTTAGCAGAAAAACACCCCCAAAGCATAATGTTTCCATGTTTGATGGTGGGGATGGTGTTCTTGGGGTCATAGGCAGCATTCCTCCTCCTCCAAACATGGCGAGTTGAGTTGATGCCAGAGAGCTTGATTTTGGTCTCATCTGACCACAACACTTTCACCCAGTTCTCCTCTGAATCATTTAGATGTTCATTGGCAAACTTCAGACAGGCCTGTACATGTGCTTTCTTGAGCAAGTGGACCTTGCAGGTGCTGCAGGATTTCAGTCCTTTACGGCGTAGTGTGTTACCAATTGTTTTCTTGGTGACTATGGTCCCAGCTGCCTTGAGACCATTGATAAGATCCTCCCGTGTAGTTCTGGGTTGATTTCTCACTGTTCTCATGATCATTGAAACTCCACAAACGGAGATCTTTTATAGAGCCCCAGACCAAGGGACATTGACAGTTATTTTGTGTTTCTTCTATTTGCAAATAATTGCACCAACTGTTGTCACCTTCTCACCAAGCTGCTTGGCGATGGTCTTATAGCCCATTCCAGCCTTGTGTAGGTCTACAGTCTTGCCCTTGGCTATGGTGGAGAGTTTGGAATCTGATTGATTGCTTCTATGGACAGGTGTCTTTTATACAGGTAACAAGCTGAGATTAGAAGCACTCCCTTTAAGAGAGTGATCCTAATCTCAGCTTGTTACCTGTATAAAAGACACCTGGGAGCCAGAAATCTTGCTGTTTGATAGGGGGTCAAATACTTATTTCACTCAGTAAAGTGCAAATCAGTGTATAACGTTTTTGAAATGCATTTTTTCAGGATTTTTGTGTTATTCTGTCTCTCACTGTTCAAATAAACATACCATTAAAATTATAGACTGATCATTTCTTTGTCAGTGGGCAAATGTACAAAATCAGCAGGGGATCAAATAATTTTTTACCTCACTGTATGTTGCTGTCAGCCACATATTTAGTGGGTTGTGCACACAGCTTTCATAGACCCACTGTGTTGGCCTTCCAAGCCTAAACCAGAGGGTCTGTAGGGATTACATCAAGTAGGACAAGATGCTGAGCTGCAAGATTTTAGTATTGTTATTCAGTCTTCTCTTGTGGGACCAACAAAGGAGCCCTAGGGGTCTCTTTCAAGACCCCTGTTCTGCTCCCCTGGGTCTCACTATGCAGCAACCTTTTCATTTCCAGGTCTGCTTCCAGAGGGAGCAAATTGCCATTGAGTACTGTCCGGGTGATAGTTGTTGTATTTTAAGGCATTCATGAAACCAGATCTGGGAATTGAGCATAGTGTCCTACTAACTGCTGAATAAACTTTATAAACCAAGAGTTTTATGTTCAAAAGAAAACTGGACTAATTTCAGGCAAACCATCTGCACCATAGGGGACAAATGCAGATTCCAATTGGCTTAACCCCCTAAGGACCAGCCGTGCGTCCGGCACTTAAAAACCACAGGGAATTTTTTTTTTTCTTGAATCGGAATAAAAGGTCTTCAAGCGGCATGCAGCCACACAGGGACCCCTGAATTCCATGTCGTATATGTACGTCATGGGTCATTAACTGACGCTTTTAGCCCTTGACTGCTACAGAGATCTCCAGTACATATCGCCACAGTGCTCCAGAGAATACTCTATCGTTCAAAGCATTAAAGCGGAAATTTCACCTATTAATAAGTTGCCATTCAATCATTAAGCATGTGGAGACTAGCTTGAAAATACACGTCTTGCCTATCACAAGTGGCAGATTCTAAAGAAATCTTTACTCTTTGGAGACTGACAGCCAGGTTTGTGCAGTCTGCGTGTTGCGCCGTCAGTCCCTTCTGGTTAACATGTGGCATGCTGCAGTGCTTTACAGGAGACCGGGACTGACGACGCAGGCACGCAGACAAGATGTCTGCACTGTTACCTGGCTTCTGGTCTCCAAAGGGTAAAGATTTCTTTAGAGTCTGCCACTTTAGATAGTTAAGACTTGTATTTTCAAGCTAGTCGTCATATGCTTAATGATTGCATGGCGACTTATTAATAGGTGAAAGTTCCGCTTTAAATGTCCTGTTCAAATAATTAGAAATTTGTATTTGGCAACTGTGATGAAGTTGATTTGTCCTAGAATGATAATACAGTTTTCTTTTGAACATAGAGCTCTATGGAAATACCTTGTATATCAACAGGAACTAGATGCACTAAAGGTCGAAGAGGGCTATGAATGTCGATGTTCTGTCGGAGCAGTTTCGTAGGCACATCCTCCGTATTCTCAAAGTGTCTACAACATCACTTCACCAGAACTCCGACAAAAAAATACCCACATCGACATCAATATGACATGCCTTCACCATGTCTACGAATTTGGAGCTGGTCTGGCAATTAAGGACCAGTGACGGTCCTGGTACGTCACGTACTTTTACTCACCGCGCTCCTGTAGGAGAGTGGTGAGTAATACCGGGGACTGAAGCTGATCGCTCCAAGACCGGAGCGATCTTTCAGTCCCTTGTTCGGCATGCCGCCCCACGTGATCAGTCACGTGGGGCGGCACGCCAAAATTCCCTATCTGGTCCTTAAAGGACCACACATCCCGGGACTGCTGGTCCTTAAGGGGTTAACTCACCTTAGATCCTGGTCTGCTGGTGGCCCTTGAGGGTTGAACTTGGACAGCCCTGATTTAAACAATCAAATAGATAAGAGTTCCACATTCATTAGAAGACAGACCGTGCTGATGTTGCAAGCAATGCAGAATTTTTTTTCTTGTGTAGCACAGAGCAGGCTTACATGTGCAAAGGTAGCAGAGAAGAAAGGTCATCTGACATTTTTCAGGCATCCACCCTTAATTGTGTGTGAAAGAGGAAGTGTCTCTGCCCAGAAACTGGATTACTGGGTCAGGGATCTGACAGAAGTACATAAGTGGGTTAGTATTTATTCAGAAAAAATACACCTATGAGATGTGTGTGTGTGTGTATGTATGTGTATATATATCTATATATATATATAAAAGAGAAAGGCTCATTGCATAATTTATGTCTCCTCAGGAGACACACACACACACCCAGGGGTGGCAATAAGGAGGGGTTACTGTTCCCATTGGGTGATTCAATGGGGGCGTGATTTTCACACCAATTGCAGTGGCCGAAGGGAGTTGGCCCACCCCCACTATGCAGCCCGCCCACCACTATCAAAGTCAGAAAAAAACAATATGGCCACGACTTGCTCCTACACCACAGCAAACACACACAGCACCAAACTCACACACATGCCCCACTCACACAGCGCCACACACACACACATGCCCCACTCACACAGCACCACACACGCCCCACTCACACACACAAAAGCCAGAAAGAAATATGGCTGACACACACACACACACACACACACACACACACACACACACACACACACACACACACACACACACACACACACACACACACACACACAGTCACTCACCCTGACTCCCAGTGGCCTCAGCAGGACCTGTACTACAGCCACTGAGCAACAAAATGGCACTCAAAGGGTTAAGGTAGGTCCTCATTGCTCACTTATTTCTTCACTGTCATCATTTGCCATACAACACAGAGGACAGGCAGGCACTGACTGCCACAGGGTTGTGTATCAAGTTTTAGCCCTCAGTCAGTGTGTTCAAACCCCTCACACAGTAAACTTGCATTTCCCTCCCACTTCTCCTCCTTCCCCAGCCTATTACTAACACTTTCCACATTTATGTTAAGCCCCGCCCCTACTCACGATTAAGCCCCGCCCACTTTTAACCCAAATTGCCCCATTTGTCTCTCCACATCAGCACCACATAACTCCCCTCCAGAGACAACACAAATCAAAGTTCCCAGGTATGAAAACACTTCCCACTGCTATTTAACTCTGACATGCCTCTCTATAACTTAACCATTTGAGTGCCAGAGGGGTGCACAACTCATGCGTGCATGTGTTTCTGCGCATATATGCTGCGTGTGTGTGTACATCTCTGTTACATATTTGTGTGCATGTGTGCATCTCCGGTGTGTGTGTGCATGTCTTTTGCATGTCTCTGCCGCTCACTGTGTGCATGTGTCTGCCTGTGTGTTGCATATATCTGTGTTTATCAGTGTGTCTACATTTCACACACGTGCGCCCAACAGTCATAACATGAGGGCCAACGCCGTCCCACATAGTGTATAAGCGCCCAACATGTGTCACTAACCCTTTCAATGCCAGAGGACTATACAACTCATTACACAGCAATGTGTTGCGTACCTCTCTCACTCTCAGAGTTAAAGTGCTTCACTCCAACCAGCTGCTACACTAGGTGTGTATAATGCAGTAACCCTACAGCCCTGTATTTCATGTCTACTTCACTGTCTATGTATAGTTATTTCTCCCCCTCACCCATTACTTTACTTTAACACTTCACTGTCCCTCCTCTCCTCAATCTCTCATCTCCTCCTCCCTTGTCACCCCCACTCACCTATCCCCTAGCCATTCATCCATAGTCCCAATCTCGCCATTTTACTCCCACATCACTATTACATTATCTGTCACTGCATCTGTCACTTAACCCTCTGTCTGCCAACCTATTTCTTCAAATGTACTGCAGTATCCACTGCTGTAATCTAAATAATTCCTTTACTCACAAACATCTTCTCACTGTGACCTTCACCAAGTACATAGCACACTCACTTCAACTGTAAGGATACAGGGCCTTATTCACCAAGTAATACAGCACACTCACTTCAACTGTAAGGATACAGGGCCTTATTCACCAAGTAACACAGCACACTCACTTCAACTGTAAGGATACAGGACCTTATTATCAAGTAACACAGCACACTCACTTCAACTGTAAGGATACAGAACCTTATTATCAAGTAACACAGCACACTCACTTCAACTAGGCTTGCCACCCAGCCGGTATTTTACCGGCACAGCCAGTAATTAGGACCTTAGAGCCGGTGCTGGTATATCTACCTGTATTTGTTTGTGCGATGTGTCCAGAGTCAGTCTCCTCCACTCAGCCCTATATGCCAGCTGCTCATGTGGCTCGCTTAAAGTCGTCAGCGTCCACGCACCATCACCAGCCAATGAGTGAAGAGTATTTGGATATCAATGGTCCTCATTGGCTGGCTGGTGTGTCACGCTTGCCTGGTTTATGTGTCTGAGTCTTGTGACTGACAACAGGGAGTCAGGGATTGCGGCAGTATGCATGTGCTGTGAGAGTGTCAGTGCTCAGAGACTGTGGTGCACTGTGCACAGGAGGCAGTCTGGTCGGAATCCACTGGACCACTCGATGTCTGCGGCCTACACGGTTCAGCTCATCCTCGGCCTCTCCTGCTCCCCGGCTCCAGCCCTGGCAGAACTTGGAAGTAAACAGCATCGCCCTCAGCACGCACACACTTCCAGGTATGACGTGACAGAGGTCGGTAGAAGGCCAGAAGAAGCGGGCCTAGTGTTAATAATCCCTTATTGGTAGGCACTCAGTTGTGCTTGGCCAAGTGTAGGCAACCTACAGCTCTTCAGCTATAGCTGACTGGTGGAGAGGATGGGAGCCGTTTTTTATCAAAGTTAAACCATCCCCAAACATGTATTTACAACTTAAAAAAGTGCTACAGCCCATCTGCAAAAAACTGCGAAAAAAAAAAAATATATTACAGTATGTAACTGATGAGCTTTATGATGGTCGCTCTGCTTTATTTTACAGAGATACATATGGTTACTGAGACAGTTCAGGGCATTTCTGTGATGAATCTTAGCAATAACAGATAATGTCACCGCTACGATTGTCTTAATGGGATGTAGATATTTGTGTATTTAAGATCTTAGTGATTTGTACAGGTAACACAATGTGCATCTATGTCACACCTGTAGTACACATGTACTGAGCGAGAAAAGTAAGTAAATGTTGTGTCCTGTCTGTGTACAAACACTGGGCCTTATATATACAGGCAAAGTAGATCCGTTCTGGGCAAACCATCTGCACTATAGAGGACAAATAGGGCCTTCAATGCAGCGCAGTGTATTCCAGTATTCAAGCAACTTGACTAGGCCTCAAAGGCTTAATTGGGAGGTCTGATCACCTTTGTGTGTAGGTGATCCTTCACCACTCTGGCCTGGGAGAGCTTAGTTTGAGAGAGAGAGAGAGCGAGAGAGAGAGAGAGAGAGAGAGAGAGAGAGTGCTTAGTCTGAGAGAGACGGAGAGTGCTTAGTCTGAGAGAGAGAGTGCTTAGTCTGAGAGAGAGAGTGCTTAGTCAGAGAGAGAGTGAGTGCTTAGTCAGAGAGAGAGTGAGTGCTTAGTCAGAGAGAGAGTGAGTGCTTAGTCTGAGAGAGAGTGAGTGCTTAGTCTGAGAGAGAGTGAGTGCTTAGTCTGAGAGAGAGTGATTGCTTAGTCTGAGAGAGAGTGAGTGCTTAGTCTGAGAAAGACAGAGAGCGCTTAGTCTGAGAGAGAGAGTGAATGCTTAGTCTGAGAGAGAGAGTGAGTGCTTAGTCAGAGAGAGAGTGAGTGCTTAGAGAGAGAGAGCTCAGTCTGAGAGTGAGTGAGTGCTCAGTCTTAGAGAGAGTGAGTGCTCAGTCTTAGAGAGAGTGAGTGCTCAGTCTTAGAGCGAGTGAGTGCTTAGTCAGAGAGAGAGTGAGTGCTTAGTCTGAGAGAGAGTGAATGCTTAGTCTGAGTGAGAGTGCTTAGTCTGAGAGTGGTCATGCAACATTGAGTGGTTCTGCCCCTTTTTTGGCTCCTCCCTTTTGTGACCCCGCCCTCACACAGCTATGGCCGGTATTTTTTTTAGGAAAGGTGGCAACCCTAACTTCAACTGTAAGAATACAGGGCCTTATTAATCAAGTAACACAGCACACTCACTTCAACTGTAAGGATACAGGGTCTTATTCATCAAGCTGAAGAGCTGCAATTAAAACATTTTTTACAACTCTTATCAGCATATCTACATCACTACTGCGTCTGTCACACACTTTCTACATATCTGACATACGTCATGTATGTGTGTGTCTCTCTGTATGTATGCGTTTCACAGTCTGTAACACTGCATATTTCTGTTTCACACGCCGTCCCACATTGCTAGTGTGTATATATATATATATATATATATATATATATAATATTTATAATTTATTGTATAATGTATGTATATGTCTTGATAAAAGTACATGATTTAGCACCAAAACAATCTTAATACATGTTTATTTGATTTTGAGCGCAATCAAAAAGTCATGGTTTTAGTTCTATATCACATATTTAATATATATGATATTTCAGAAACTACAAATTCATGAGCAAACCAGCTGCAGTATAGGGGGAAGTATTCAACTAAAATGGGGCTTTTGACTCTCTTAATGTATTGGAAGCTTCTCTAGCATTCAGCATTTTAAAAGCCCCATTTAAATCAATACGCATTTTGGGAAATTTTATTTCTCCCCTTTGGTGCTGTTGGTATACTCCAGAATTGCTCATACTTTGCTTTCTTCATGAGGCCTTTTGCGATACGTTTTGTGGCTAAGTGAAGGATAATTGTTTAGTACATAAACGCCTTGTAAGGCAAATGTTTATAAAAAAAAAAAAAAAAGAATTTCTGAGGTAACATAGGCCTGGATTATTGCAGGTTTTATTTACATGTTTACACCTAGATTTCAAATGGAAAAACAGTAAAAAAAAAAAAAAAAATCACATGCATTGTAGTCTACACCAATGGTTCTCAACCTTTGCCCTCAGGGCTTACTAACAGGACAGGATTTGTGAATTTCCCTTCTAGAGCACAGGTGTATTGATCAGAGCATCAGTCAATTTGAGCCAAATATACTTTTTGATACCTTTTATTGGCTAACTAAGCAGATTTAGAATGCAAGCTTTCAAGACCTTATGTCTCTTCCTCAGGCATGTCATACAGATAAATATGAAAACATCTCTCTTAAAGGGATAGTAACACTTCGTTTTAACTTTATTTTATTTTGTAGGCATTAAAAAAACATGAAGAATGATATAAGTCTTATCTCTCAAACCTTTATGGTTTATGAGATATTCACAAGCAAAGTTCCCCTCCCCGCCCCTTTTTCCTAGTGTAAGCCATCTCTTCTCAGATGTGAGTCTGGTTGTATGACAGTACAGATAACAGAAGGGGACAATTTTCTTTGTATGAAAACAATGAAAGCCCTTCCCCCCTTGAAAAGTTTTTCAGCTTTTTCCATTATCTTAATTGAAGATTGTCCCTCTCTGCAGTCTACCTGGGCATCTCCCTTCTTATCTGGTTGAACAGGGGGGGGATACTTTGTTTGTGAATATCTCTTAAACCGTAAAGGTTTCAGAGATAAGACTTATATCATTCTTCATGTTTTTTTAATGCCTACAAAATAAAATAAAGTTAAAATGAAGTATTACTATCCCTTTAAATACAAGGAGACTATAAAACACAGTTACAGTGCAACTATTATTGACAGTCAGATACAGAAGGCTACCCAAATACCAAGAAAAAAATCTGTTGCTCTACAAAGAACAACATAAGGGAAACCGGGTGCCACTGGTGGTCACTTACCACCCCCCAGGTTGAAGTTCTACGCAAAATATCAAGAGAACTTCAAACAAAATTATTCCCTCCCTTACTCTCCTTCAGACAGCCTCCCATTTGAAACAACTGATGGCTGAGAACCACTATTCTATGCAGATATTGTAGGCCTTTTTCTCATGAGTAAAACAATCTATTTTTGTGGTGTGCCTAATGATTACGTTTTCATTTCAAATGGGTAGAATGCACATCTTTCATGGTGACATATTTAGACACCTCTAATACTGCTGCATTTGTGTTATTTATTTAGTTATTTAAAATTAAAGTTTATCTTCATGTTATTGTTTGTATGCTGTGTACACAGTTTCTATTGCGGTCTATGGAAAGATTTAGGTCTTTGACTAGAACACTCCATAAACTGATCAAGGGCTGGTTGGATAATTTCTAACATCTGTAGGTCCAAATATTCACTATTCTTGATTTATGTGAACAAGGGTTAAAATAGAAGTAATTTTAAAGTGAAATTGTCACCTTAATGCACCTTTTGGTAATTTTAAAGCATATTGCAAAATGTCTTATATGTTGTAGAGGTGTTCTATTTCTTAAAATTGTTTTCAAGCGATTATCATTTTTCTTTTCTTCTGTGTCCTATCCACAACAGTTCATTATGAGGTATTGTCTCCTCTTCCCAGAACCAATCAACAATGTTTAAGGTCTCTGGAGGTCCTTTTGGTCCTACAATGCTCGGAGTAGCATTGACTTTTAGTTGCATCCTTTTTGTACTAAATTTGTTGCAGTTTTCCTTTTTTTTTTTTTTTTTTTTTTTTTTTTTTTTTTTTTTTTTTTTTTTTTACCGTTTTCTTGCCGAAACCGGATTTCTTTTAAACCTGTATTCAGTGCTGCCCATCCAGAGGCTCATATCCTCTGAAACCGCTGGGTCCATTCAGTGGCGCTTGCTGGGGGAGAGTTAGTGGTGTCTTTCATCCCTAGTCCTCTTCACTCTGATTGCAGATGCCAGGGGTTTGAGGACCAGACTTTCAACATGATGCCAAGATATAGCACTGATTGTGCCTTTAGTTCCACACTTGGAACCCATGCCATCCTTCACATGCTTCTAGTTTCAAACCAAGGATAAAGGAGTCTAGAAAGCCTTTGGGCTCTGCTTTGAATGCATGCGTTAAGGTATGGGCTTCCTTTGTATTTTTTCTGAGTCTGCTTCCTGAGGAAATGTCTGTACATCCCAACAATGGAACACACTCCTATACACTATTTAAAGATCATTGGTATCGCTCTTAGATTATTGCTTAGGTAGGCAAGCTAGTTTTCGTTGAACAATTATCAATAAAGTAATAGTTTTAATTTATTTAACCTATGCTATGTTTGTCCCTTCCAAACCTTCCTCTGGCAATGAAAAATCACCTAGAAACAAGGGACTAGCAAAGAAAATAAAGTATAGAAGAAAGCAAAACCCTGTGCTGGATGTGAAAAGAAGCGTCTTCTGTCAGACCCAGCCAAGTTATGACTGGATCAAATGGCATCAGGGCAGGAGATGCCCTCTAAATGCCAAGATTTTCTTGCTTGGATGAAATCCATGCCAGGCAAATGTGTATCTCATGGCATCAGACCTCAGTGCAAAGTTCAAGAACATCTTTTCCCTTTGGAAAGATCAAGCAGCACTAGGGCAGGATGCCCTAAAGGTAACCTGCTTTTTTTCTCCTAGCTTACCCTTGAATCCCAGTTCCCAAGGCAGAAGTAATCTTGTGTACTCCAAAAGGCCAGAGAAAAGTATGATTCTCAAATCTAGTCAATTTATTAGCTCATCCCTGGTCTCTTCCCCTCTGACATAACCTTCTATCACAGGGTCCAATATTGCATCAGAACTCTCAGCACTTTTGAAGCTGATGGCTTGGAGGTTGAGCAACAGATGTTACTACAAAGGGGATTGCCAGAGCCTGTATACTGTAAGACTGTTTCCTCAGGCATTAAACCCTCAACATCTACAATTTATTGCAATTATGCAACAATTTCTGGATTTTCTTCAAAAAGGGTATGAAGCAGGACATACAGCATCCTCTATCAAGGTCCAGCTTTCAGTTTTATCAACCTTTTTATTGAAACAATTTGCAGTAGATGATCTGGTCAAGAAGACTAGACCTCAAACCTTGCAATTTGTGCCTATAGAAGATTCAGCCATCAATGCCTTGACATTAAAAATGCATTTTTTCACTTCGGCTAGTAGGCTGAATGAGCTGCAGGGTCTATCATGCAAATCACCATATCTGGTAAACCGTCAAGACAAAGTGGTCCTTAGAATGAAAACATCTCTTCAATCAAAAGCAGACACAGCTTTTCATCTAAATCAGGAACCAGTACTCCCCTTCCTTTTGTCCTAAGCCAAAAACAGAAAAGGAAAAACTATTTCATAATTTAGTTCTTGCAAGGTGTATCTCTTATTCTCTCACAAGAACAAAGAAGTTTATAAAAGACTGCTTCTTCATGTATTTTCAAGGGAAATACAAGAGTTCTCCAGCGTCCAAAGCTTTCTTCTCATGATGAACAATTGATTGTCTCAAGTCAACCTACACAGATGCCAACCCAACACCTGCAAAAATGGTCAAGGCTCATTTCACTACATGTCAAGGCCACTGCTTCTCCTGGGGGCATCTGTAAAGCAACCCATTGGTCATCGCTATCCACTTTTATCAAACATTATCTTACTAGTATTAAAGCCTGCAGTCATGCACAGTACTGACTGCCCGAGCACACCACGGCTGATACGGAGCGGGGCTTTCCGAATTCAGACCATAGTCCTCTCTGCTCACCTTCCTGGGACCAAGCTGTCCCAGGAAGGTGCGCAGAGAGGACTCCGGCCTGAATTTGGAGAGTGCCTCGGCATGGGCAGTCTGTACTGTGCATGACTGCAGCACGCTCAGCCGTCTTTACTGCGAGTGACAGCTTCTGACAAACATCCTTCGCGAATTATAATGTAGGATAGATGCTCAGGCTTTGGCAGAAGCCATATTTCAGGGAAAAGTACTCCAGGTGGTTCTTCCTGTTTAACTGGTAGGAAAATTCCTTTTGGTAAGGGTCTTCTCCCATCCCTCTTTTTTCAGAATCTGCTCCTTTTTCCCCCTCTGGCACTGAGTATGCTCCCCTTACTAGTTTATGCACTTCATGTGGATAGTTTGTGTCGAGTATTTTTGGTCTATCCTGACCCTTTTTTCCTCAATGCACTTCTTTTGAATATTACATAATGCACTGCCGTGGATAGGAAACAGGTAACATTTACTTTACAGATTTACAGATTGTTAATGTTTTTCTCTAACGTTGAGGGCAGGTATCTCCTATTCTCAACAACACAATTATTGCTTCCGTGCTGACATATAAATAGGTAGTTTTCTAACTTGTATTAAATTTCAGTAGTGTACATGTAGACATGAGCATTTTTTCCCAAGATGTTTTACAATTGCCTAATTTGTTTAAAGGTGACTGTTCCTCTTTAAGGCCAGAAACTGACTTATTGTACGTTCTTTTTTGCTTATCGAACAGTATTATTACATAATCTAAATTGGCCTCAACTTTCCCCCTCCATGTGGTGGTTGAAATGTAACCTGAGACAAAATGAACCATGAGATTGAGTATCTCTCTATAGTCCAATATTTAAGACCTTGATTCACCTCCAGTTTTCTCTGTGGGGGTTTCTGAGACTCTTCATTAACCCTTCAAGTGCAACAGTGGTAAGCAATGCTTTGCAAAGCAATGTGTTGCGTACCACTGTGGCACTCAAATGGTTAATTGATCTGATTATATTATGCTCCATACTTCTCATGGAGTAAGTACGCAGCATTATATGTATTAAAGTTTTAATGTTTTTTTTCTAAACTTTATAGCGTTATAATTATGAACTGCAGAGTCTGGCATTATCTCTCTCTGTCTCTCTCACCCCCCCCATCTCCCCACCCCATTAACCCTATGATGCTAGAGATGTCTCCATTGCATTGTTCTGCAATACTTTGAAGATGTTTCTAGCATACATGGGGTAATTAGCGTTTATTTTTTCCTATGAAGATGAAAAAGGCAAGACTGATGATGGAAATCAGCAAGCAAAAATACCGACAGAGATGAACCATTAAACAGAATGTAATCAAAGTGGACCTGACACCTTAGAAGGAGTGTAGTTTGTCTTACAGAGCATTAACCATTTTTTTCTGAAAAATAATTTGTGTTTTGGAGAAATTATTATTATTGTGGCATTGCTTGCCAATTATCTGCACAGTATGCTAACTATCTCTGTCCAAGGCCAGCTCATTGTGCTATTAGAAATGACCCCAGCATGTGAGCTGTGACTAGATACATTCATAGCACAGTGGGTGATAATATTGGCCCAGCACAGAAACTAATTAGCATCAATTGACAGATTATACGGCTAAGAAATAAAGGTTCTTGTCTGAGAAAAAATGTATTGTTAGCACAAGATAAGAGCAATTCTATTCTCTTCAAGCCCCTTTCATATGGGTGACAACAAATTAGCCATACTGTGAACGTGAACTATGGTGTTTCACACAGGCGATAACTACCTAGCATGATCACACCAAAGTCCAGCATGATACATCCTTACTACATTCCCTCATGAATGCAGTAAAAGTTGCGATATGGAAGCTCTGCAAAGCTGCCTGTGTTACCACCTGGAAAAAGAAACCAGAAGGGGCTCAATTCCAGACTTGCAGTATGAATTGAATATACAACAGTAGAATTGATACTCACAATGGATTAAAAACACCAGTTATAGTAAGCAGGGTATATGTGCATCTGCTACAGATCTCTAGATAAAATGCAGACTGGAACCAATTGTATATATAAAAAGTATAAAAATGTAATAAAAATATATATGAATCCACAAAGATAAAAATGTATCAGCCCAAACACTAAATGCACTTTGAAGCACTGCTTCTTTCTCAGTAGCGAAAAAAATCAGACTAGTATGTTAACTAATACACACCTTATTACACAAAAGTTTATTATTAAACAATGGTTCCAAAAACATATTAACAATTATAAATATAATATAAATAATAATAAATTATAAATAACAAAAAATGAAAATTAAAAATAATTAAAGTATATAATGAGACAAAAATTAAAATTGATAATAATGAAATTATAAAAAATATGGAAAAAAAAATATATAAGAAATATTGTTGGAGAGTTCAACCGATGTTTTTATCAATTGTGAGTATCAATTCTACTGTTGTGTATTCAGTTCACCCTGCAAGTCTGGTATTGCGCCCCTTCTGGTTTCTTTTTCCTTGTATTGCCAGTGTTCTCATCGAAGATCCCTGACTTCTGTTGGGTAGCAGCATCAAGTGTCCTATATTGGAGTGACAGAGAGGGGGGGCAGTCAAGAATCCTCCATCTGTCTGTCAACTAGTTAGTGGACTTCTATATTGTGAGTTTGGTGATTTATTGCTGGTGGTTTATATGACCCTGGATTTATTGCACTAGGAGCGCTCCTCCTTTTTTTTTCTTGTGTTACCACCTGCACACCTTTCATACAAGTCGTTGTGGTGGCTGCTCATTGCAACCTCCAATGAATAACCAATCCAAGTTGGCACCACCCAGTAATATTGGTTGGTGCTATGTGCATACCTGAGAACTTCCTCCCAATGAGCTCCCAGAGGGGGGATGTCAGTGACCCAATTCTGTTCATAAAGGGCTGGGGCTTAATAAGTTGGGTGAGTATTTATTTGCCAATGTGACAAAATGGGTGGGAAGTGAGTGGGAAGTCAGAAGAAGAGGATGAGAAAAAGGAGAAGTGGGTGTGAAGTGGAAGGGACAGGGTGGGAAGGAGAAGAAACTCACCACCTCCCTGTAGAATCAGCCTCTGTGCCCCCTGAGACCTGGTAAGTTAATCTGAAAACCCGAGTCTCCGGGGCAGATCCTGAGAGTTCCTAGGTATGCTCATGTGTGTCAGCAATCGGACAATTCTCTCATCCCAATTGGTAGAGAAACAGGAGAGAGGTGATTGAGAGAACACAGGTGACAAAGGCTAAAACAGTTTTTCCCAGTGTGAGAGGCCTTAAAATGAACTTAAAGGTGATGTATCGCCTTATAAAAAGGCGTTACCATCCGCTTTATGACTAAAAGTTGTTTTTTAAAAAAAATACTTTTTAAAGATTTTCCATTTAGAAGTGCAGAAGAGCTTTGCCGATCAGCCCAGTGTGTCCCATTATGCTGACCAGCAAAGTTCTTCTGCACCTCCTATTTCTCCTCCCACCTCCATCCCAGCTGTCCCAGGGAGCGCATTCACGCTTCCCTTCGGTGTGCTGTGAATGGCTCCTAGCATTACATCAAGCACCGGTAAGCATTATACTGAGGTTTCAACCTCCGTATAATGCTAATTGTAGCTTGCTGTAACGCTAGGAGCTGTTCACATGGCACCGAAGGGAAGTGTAAATGCGCTCCCTGGGACAGCTGGGATGGAGGTGGGAGGAGAAATAGGACAGGCTGAAGAGCTGTGCTGTGCACATAATGGGGAAGTGCACATCACAGAAGAGGGAATATCTTTATAAGTATTTAGATTATTTTTTTTTTTTTAAACTCAGCTTTCATATAATAACTTTTATTCACAAAGTGGATGGTAACACCTTTTTATAAGGTGATACATCCTCTTTAACCCGTTCAGTGCCAGAGAGGTATGCAACGCATTGCTTAGCGATGCGTTGTGCACCCCTCTGGCACTGAAAGGGTTAAAATGATCCTTATTCTACATACCCACTTAAAGGGAAACAATACCCTAGTATTAAATGGCCCTTAAGTTAACAGATTAATTTGCCTAGGAAGGTGCTCTTCATACAGCAGCCATACACGTCTGCAGTTTCCTGTATATGATAATGTCTGTGAAAGCCTGGTTCTAGGTGACTGTCTGACTGCTTTTTAAAGTATGCCTTCTGTTAAGTTATGAGCCCCTTATTCCTAGGGCATAGTTCCCCTTTACTGAAAGTTCCCAAGAGCTGTTACTTGATAAAGAGGATGCACAGAATAACATGGCAACTTTCTCAGAGGAATTGGTTTTTAAATTGCAGAGTGTATCGCATGCATGGAGCTGCAATAAATAAACACTGTTTAACCTTTTGAGTGCCATTGAAATGCAATGTATTGGATACCACTCTGGCACTCAAAGGGTTAAAGGAACACTAACATCTACAAATTATTTGAGGTTATATACAGTTAACTATCATACATTCCAAGCTAGCATCTGCAGAAATAATTTATTTTACTGTTAGATCTCTAATCCTAATCTTGTTGTTCTTCTAAAGAATGTGCAGACTTTTCTAAATAGACACTGTGTGGTTAAAGGGACAGTAATATCTCATAAAAAAAAATTCTTCTTATTTTGTAGATGATAAAAAAAAAGGAATTATTTGCAGCAAATCCCATCTCTCAAACTGCTTTGGTTTGAGAGATATTCACGTTGAAAGTTCCCCCCTCAGTCGACTCAGTGAGGCTCATCAGCAGAGCCGAAATCCTGTTATTTAAAAAGAACTACTTCATTGGAACGGTTTACAAAGTGTGCAAAAAAACTTTAAAAAGACGCGATTTAGGCTCTGCTGCAGAGCCGACTGTTGGTGCCCTGACCGGGATGTCCTGCTGTCAGCACAGTGCAGATGGTCAGGAGAAGGAGGTGGGGGTATTTTCAATGTGAATATCTCTCAAACCACAGTGCTTTGAGAGATGGTATTTGCTGCAAATATTTTTTTTTCATCTACAAAACAATAATTTTTTTTTATGGGACATGAGTGTCCCTTTAATATTGTTCAGCTTTTAATGAGAGACACACTCTAAGGCAGTTAATTCATATTTTAATGAGCCTTCTTGTGTTCAGAAAGACTTACCTCACAGTCTACAGACCAAGCTGCATTATCAGTTCTGATACACCTATCAAGCTATGCTATGGTGTGCTGCACAAACCATAAAGGACATTTGTTTATATAACTCTCTATTTTATGTTTAGTTTTTAGTGTTCCTGTAAAAGCGTCAGTACATTTGTAGCTTTCGATGAGTTGCTGTTAAACTTATTAAATTTTTTTTAAATGTTCTGCTATAAACTGGACTGCTGCTGTGTTTGCTTAGGGTTTGTAATGCGCAAAATGAACCACATTTTATTTTCTTGCACAGGTGACTCCAAAAACAATGGCCGGCAACAGTCAGCTTTGTATCCGCCGCTGGACCACAAAGCATGTGGCAAAGTGGCTGCGAGAGGAAGGGTTCTGTGATTATGTGGACATTTTGTGCAACAAGCATCGTCTGGATGGCACAGCCTTGTTGGCATTAACTGAATATGACCTGCGTTCCCCACCATTGGAGATTAAGGTGTTGGGAGATATCAAACGTTTAATGCTGTCCATCCGCAAACTGCAAAAGCAGCATTCTAATGTATTGGAGGAGCTGGGTCTGAGCAGTGATCAAACCACTGGAGCCCTCTGCATCAGCTCCCCTCCAAGTCCAGATTGGCTCTGCAATGGGGAGTTGTCTCGAGACTGTGATGGACATGTGACAGATTCTGCTGTTGATCAGCACCAATACTCTAATGGGAAGCACAAACATCCCCCAAAACGGTTGGACCCAGAGTATTGGAAGACTGCAATTAGCTGTGTCTACGTTTTCATTGTATTTGGGTTCACCTCCTTCGTGATGGTCATCGTCCACGAGCGTGTCCCAGACATGCAAACATACCCACCATTACCAGACATCTTCCTAGACAGGTAACAATCCTAAAGATGGTTGTGCAGGTGCATGCTGTGTTTATGAGAAAACATTTTGAGTTATTAAAAATATGTAAAGGACTAGATTATATGGGCTCCATATTTATATAACTATCTCTGTGGGTACTATACACTGAGAATCAAAGGTAATGGAACTAGAATACTAAGAGGGAACAGAAGAATGCTTAATTTGTTTTTTGACCTTGGATTACTTATTTTTACATTTAGATTATATTGTTAAAATATGTAATCCAGACATAGGCCAGAATTCAATTGTCCCTGGCGCAAAAATTGAATAGCTGATGGTATCTTTTCAAGCACAGTAAGCCATTCGATTACCTGTGCTCTGAAAAACTACCTCTGGAATAAAAGTACGTTGGGTGCCAAATTTTGCACCCATTTATCCCATGAAAAGGAGTCTGATTTTCCCTATCAAATCCATGCGTTGGGCATTAAACGGATAGTAATGCTTCTTTTTATCTTTATTTTATTTTCTAGGCATTAAAAAGACATGAAGAATGATATGTTTGAGAGATATTCACAAGCAAAGTTTCCCCTCACTGACTGAAATGGTCAAGTTTGCCATCTACCTGTCAGATTTGGAATCCGGTCCGCAGACCAGACGGTGACTCTTCAGCAGAGCCAAGATGGCAAGATATAAAAATAACTAGTTAATTGGAACGGTCTACAAAGTGTGCTTGCAAGCCAGGCACACTTTGTATACCATTTCAATGAAGTAGTTCTTCTTATATCTCGTGATCTCGGCTCTGCTGTAGAGCCGCGGCCGGTCTGTGGGCCGGATTCCAAATCTGACAGGTAGATGGCAAACTTGACCATTTCAGTCAGTGAGGGGAAACTTTGCTTGTGAATATCTCTCAAACCATAATGGTTTGAGAGATAAGACTTATGTTGTTGTTCATGTTTTTTAATGCCTACAAAATAAAATAACGACAAAAAAGTATTACTATCCCTTTAAAGGGATAGTAATACTTCTTTTAACTTTAAAGGGATAGTAATACTTCTTTTAACTTTATTTTATTTTGTAGGCATTAAAAAAACATGAAGAATGATATGTATTATCTCTCAAACCTTTATGGTTTATGAGATATTCACAAGCAAAGTTCCCCTCCCGCCCCTTTTACCTAGTGTAAGCCATCTCTTCTCAGATGTGGAATGCAGTCCATAGACCAGACAGAAAACAGAACAATGAGAACAATGAAAGCCCTTCCCCCCTTGACAAGTTTTTCATCTTATCTTAATTGAAGATTGTCCCTCTCTGCAATCTACCTGGGCACCTCTATTCTGCTCTGGCTGAGCAGTGTTACATCAGTAAAAGGGGTGGGAGGGGGACACTTTGTCATTGAATTACTCTTGAACTACAACTCTGACAGAATTGAAATAACACTCTCCAAAGTCCAAATACTATGATGATTAATTAGAGCTGCTTTTATTATGAAACTTTACTATCCCTTTAAGGGACCCACTTTATCGCCAGAAAATCTAGAGCCACTCCTCTTTTTAAGTGGCTAGTGTATGTGTTGATATGGGTCCCTAGGCCCCATATCAATACATCCAAAGTAATGAAACAATGTGTGAAATGTGAGAAAAATTAACCCTATAAGTGCCAGTGGGGTATGCATCCCGGAGGGCAGCCCTGCCAGTGCCGATAGGGGAGAGAAATTATGCGATTTGCGTCATAAAAGAGGCGGGGCTTAGTCACGTGGGGGGGGGACAAAAAAAGGGGGCATATGTTGAATGATTGTAAGAGGGCGGGGAGTGGGAGGAACTGGGGCGGGATGGAGAACAACCCGGAGATTGAGAGACTGCCCCAGAGACCCGGTAATTCACTGTGAAATCCGGAGAGTTCCCAGGTATGCCAACACCATCACATGAAAATACTTACCTGTAATCCTGATGTCCAGCAGGGTCTTCAGTACCCTTGTCATCTTCTGTCTTCTTTTTGTCCCAAATATGTCACTGGAAAAAAAAAAGTAGAAATTAAAGATGCCCCCAAAAAGAAAGCCAGAAAGATACCAGGTGTTAACCCATTGAGTGCTGGAGGGAAATGTACACATCTGGAATTCCAAGGGTTAAACTTATGCTGCCAATCCAATTATGAACAGTATGCTGGCATTCCAAGGATAAAGATCATGCTGGCATTCCAAGTTTAAAAAGTATTGTGGCATTCAAAGTATAAAATGTATTGTGACAATCCAAGTATATTAAGAGTTAATTGTTTGGAGGCGGTGACAGGAATGCAGGGAAAAAATCCCCCCGCCCCCCAAGTTACCTCTCTGCCCGTTGGCTGGGATGTGTCCCCTCATGCACCTTCCAGCCAGCCAACTTTTAGAAGGGGGGATTTCAACATCTCTTGAAACTGAAAAGAATGCCTTAGGGGGAGCTGGACAACAGCTGTGTCATAAATGGAGATCCAGACAAAACTCACATTAGAAAACAATACAGATCTGGTTGGTAATTTGCTTCCTGCTCTTCAGACCAGTTTTCACGCTTCTCTCTATCTCCTCCACAGCTAGCAATCAGTGGAGTCAGGTCAGTGTATGCTTACATTACATACAATGCCCTTTCTCCTTTTATGGTTCTGTTAACCCTTTGAAGACCAGAGGGGTTGACTGTGTACAGCCCAACTTTGTAATGCGTCAGTAAAAATTTCTGAAGCTCTGGTGTGGTGTTCGTCTCTCTACAATGTGGCCCATGTGTTATCACTCTTATCCTTTTCTGACTGTTCTTGGGCGCAGCCCACCCTAAACCAGCTTATGAGCATACCTGGGAACTTTTGAAACAGGGCTACCCGGAGGGTAACCCTGTCAGTGCCGACCTGGGAGGAAAATGACGCGATTTGCGTCATAAAAGGGACGGGGCTTAGTCGCAGAGGGGGGGTGGGACAAAAAAAAATACAAAAAACCCCCCTGCAAAATGTATCTAAGAGGGCGGGGAGTGGGAGGAACCAGGCAGGACTGAGCAGAAGTGGGCAGAGTTTCTATTTAAACTCTGCCCACCCGGTGATGCACACATTGCCCAGGAGACCCGGTAAATCACTTTGAAATCCGGAGTCTCCGGGGCAAAACCGGAGAGTTCCCAGGTATGCTTATGAGAATCTGTAAGTTTGTTTAGCTTGTTATTGTGAACAACAACATCCTGGGTTTTCCCACATGCTGCTGTTAAGCCATTCCCTGCCATTGTATCTTAGGTGTAGACTGGCAGGTCTATCTACCAATGGGCAAAATAATGCTTGTGGGGCCAAGTGCTCGTAACAACCACCAACATTCTCTGGTAGCTCAGGGGTTCATACCCTGTCACTTGGCCACTTCCACGTTGAATTCTGAATATTGAGGACAAAGAGGCTCCATTTCTGGGTTTAATCACTGACTGGCTCTCTAGTAACGCAGACTGATGCCACGAGCCTCCATAGAACCAGTACAATTGCACTGAGCTGAAAAATCCTGCACAATCTCACTGCTTCTCTTCAGGCTTGGAGAGCTATTCTCATTCCCTGTAGAGTCGGTCCTAGATCAAACCAGGGAGTGGAGCTTCCTTCTCCATGAGCTACCGAAGTATGTTAGCAGTAGTTAGGGACACATTGTTAGCATTTTAGTTGTTAGTTTTTTTTTATTGTGTTCCTTTACTTCTGACTTTCCACTAAAGGAACACGAACGCCTAAAATGAACTGGGGTTACATACGCTTAAATATTATCTACTTCAAGCTAGTATCTGTAAAACATCTCTATTTGATTTCTGAGGCCTAAAATTTTTTATTACATGTGCACTGAGGGAGCAGGCATTCCTGTTTTTTCCAGAGCACAAACGGATTGTCCAGTATTATCTGTAAGTGGGCTGAGATAAAATTACAACCATTCTGAATGCAAGAACAGTGGGGATTTATAGCAATCAGATAACTGTACTGAAAGATAAGAACAAAAGTCAATCTGCACAAAACACATTAAAGGGATAGTAATACTTAAAATGTAAAAAAAAATATGTTGTAGAGTTTATCCCCCTGAGTAAAACAAGGGTACTCCCACTGCTGAAACGTGTTTAATTCAAAAGTTATTAATTTTCATCCTATGGAGATTTATGGTCAACTGACCAGAGCTGTCCATAGGATCCTGTAGCAACAGCGCCACTGTACAATTTCAGGCCACTGTGATATTGCACCTAAAAAATTCAACTTTGAAAATTAATAACTTTTGAATGAAACACCTTTCAGCAGTGGGAGTACCCTTGTTTTACTCAGGGGGATAAACCCTACAACATATTTTGTGAACAGGACAATTCACACACACACACACACACACACACACACACACACACACACACACACACACACACACACACACACACACACACACACACACACACATTTAAAAGCAAGTGTAATGTATGGATATTTCATTTTACATATGTTGTCTGTGATAATTTAGTTTATATATATATATATATATATATATATATATATATATATATATATATATATATATATATATATATAACCAAAAAACCAAGGAGAGCGTCTTTGAGATAAAAAATCAATATAATATTTATTTCAGAGCGATCCACTAAATAACCACATCAACCTATATTGTTTATGGCACCATAAACTAAATACACATATCATAAAAAGGATAAAAAAGAATCTAATATTCAATATACAATCGGACAATGTAGACTTCCAAACATATACACTGAAGCACTGTTAAATACATACAATATAACAATAGGAACAAAAGTCAATGTGAAAGATATATCCAAAACAGGCAACAATCGGTGAAAAAGTTGCCAATAATTCACTGTCCTCCTTCAAGTAAGTGGAAATATTTTTATCCTTTTTATGATATGTGTATTTAGTTTATGGTGCCATAAACAATATAGGTTGATGTGGTTATTTAGTGGATCGCTCTGAAATAAATATTATATTGATTTTTTATCTCAAAGACGCTCTCCTTGGTTTTTTGGTTGTATTGTTTTTTCCAGGTTTATGCACTTCTGGACATCGGGATAGTAGCTGTTTTTGAGATTGATTAGAGGGGTTGTTGATAACAATTGGTTCCCAGACCTCATTTTGTGTTTTTATATATATATATTTTTTTTTTTTTTTTTTTTGGTTTACCCTTCACTTTAAAGTGGAACTGTCAGGTTCGAACTCTTTCCCTCCAATTGTTTTATACCCCTCAAACATGCTTAAAAAAACCAATGGCATCTTTATTATTGATCCCTCTGAGATGAAAATACACCTGATTTTTATTTATTTATTTATTTATTTTTTAGCTGCAGGAGGGTGAGCGCTGCCATCTTGATGACATTTACAATGATCGGCAGTTCTCTCCCTCTGAGGAGCTGCCAATCCTCCTCTCCAAGCCTCCCCCAGTGTTTCCTGTATTGTGTCCGTGCATTGCACAGAGAGAGGCGGGCCAAACACAGAAGAAATATAAAAGCTTACAATATTAAGTCATGTATATTTATTTCACCCATTGGATTCATTTATACATGTTTTCATCTTTCTTGTATTGTTTTCCACTGTATCATCTTATTTTGGGTAGAGATATGTATATTTCTATACCAACAATTTTTATTTTGTTCATGGACTGTTTATTTGAATTAATTTGTTTGGCAGCATTTTAGTGCACATTCTTTCTCAGTGTATCTCTGAGCAGTCAAATAACAGGGAGACAGTAAAGACTGCATTCCTCTAGCTCTCAGTCTGGTGTTTAGCTTGGGCTTGTCCCACTCCGTTTGACTCACCGGCTACTCATCTAGCCTGTTCGGCTGCAGATGCGAGATCAGCCATAGCTGCACTACACAGTCAGAGTTTTGTTGCAGGCTTCTTATCACACGTTCCCTTGTTTTTTTGTCATCCTGTGAGATTGCCCCTTTGACGTTAGTCCACAGAGTATAGTGCTCCGATGTTAGTATTTCTTTTACAGATATTCAGTGGCTACAGTTGAAATGTAGACTAGCGGGCATAATTTAACCATCTGAATGCTAGAGAGATATACAGTGCATTTACATGTCTGGCATTCTGAACGTTAAATTCTGCCCGCTTTTCTGCGTTTCAGCTGGAGCCATTGAGTATTGGTAGTTTCTCTCATTATCCATCTTATGCTGTCTCGTGCACTCTTTCACTCTGGCAGTCTACACAACAGGTGTATGCAATGCATATTAAATGCGGCCCAAGGCTTTAAATCTGATCTGCCACAGCTATCCAAATGGTTGCCCACATATCACATCTGGCTGGCTGACTAAAAGGAGACCCAGTGGCTAAACCGTGGCCTTTTTTATGTGCTTTGCCATCTTCTAGAGATTTTGAATGCCAGAGGGGTATGCCACACATTGCAAAGGGTAAGAGAACATCCCAAACCACCAAAGAACTTTGATAGCATCATTCCAACAATGGCATGCTCACACACTGTAAAAGAGACCTGCATCTCTAGGGTCTACTACTGCTACACTCCATGCAGAGCAGTTTTGAGGACACCCTTAGGTGTTTTGCTACCCATAGTTGCAGGTGCTGCATTGTGAGGATGATCGAGACTCTTCATACAGTAGCAAGCGAAGGACACTTATAGGAACAGGGTCTGTCTTTTCAAACATGAAGGTAATAAAGGGAGTGCTCTCGCTCCTAGTGAGAGCTGGGAGGGAGGTGGGAGGAGAATTTCAGAACAGGGGATGTCCTGCATAGCTGTGGTACAGAAAGAACTAGTGACATCAATGGGTCATTTTTAAAAGCCAGTCCTGTATAATAATTCACTAGGATGTTTGTCAGAAGCCGTAATGCGCAGTAGAGACTGAGCTCGCTGCAATCATGTGCAGTACAGACTGCCTGAACATGCTGCGGCTGATACACAGGGGGGCGCTCTTAATTCAGACCGGAGTCCTTCCTGGGACCGCTTGGTGAGCAGAGAGACTCCGGGCACCAGCCGAGGCTGCTGGGTGGAACTGTGGCCTGTGTACACGGACTTTTAAACTAGTATCTAATAAAGTATTACGCTTTTATCAGTATAGCAGACATGACTGTGTTTGTACACTGAGCCATACAAAACTCGACCAGTGGTCCATATTTTGATTTTCTCTGATTTTCTCTATACTAAACCTAATTTTCCACTTTTACACCTAAGCACTCCGTTTATCTTATTGCTCTACTTCTCTGTATGAATTTCTTAACATAGTTAAGTGTCGTCGGCAAAGATTGAGACATAACTTTCAATACTTTAAAAATCATGAATCAACAAATTAAAAGCGCTGGACACAGAACAGAACCCTGAGGTGCTCCACTAACAATTTCAGATGAGTTAGAAAATCTTGCTTTTAAATTAACCTTCTGTATTCTATCAGTAGATGGAGATTAATATCTCCCGCCATGCAAGAGGACAGAGTAGTACTGGTGTTAGGAAGAGAATATTCCTCCACTGAATGACAATTAGAGGAGGCAGGTTTCTATTTCAGTAATGCTGATTAGCTTCATAGATCAGATAAGTATTTATTTGCTGATTAATTTGTATTGTGTAAGAGACCAGGGAGTCTCTTACTCGGAGAGGTATTGGGAGACCTGAGTGCAGTGGAATTTATCAGTGTTCCCTTAAAGCGGAACTTCCACCGGACAACATCTTTAGCTTAAAGGGATAGTAATACTTCGTTTTAACTTTATTTTATTTTGTAGGCATTAAAAAACATGAAGAATGATATAAGTCTTATCTCTCAAACCTTTATGGTTTATGAGATATTCACAAGCAAAGTTCCCCTCCCCGCCCCTTTTACCTAGTGTAAGCCATCTCTTCTCAGATGTGAGTCTGGTTGTATGACAGGACAGATAACAGAAGGGGACAATTTTCTTTGTATGAAAACAATGAAAGCCCTTCCCCCCTTGACAAGTTTTTCAGCTTTTTCCATTATCTTAATTGAAGATTGTCCCTCTCTGCAGTCTACCTGGGCATCTCCCTTCTGATCTGGTTGAACAGGGGGGGGGGTACTTTGTTTGTGAATATCTCTTAAACCATAAAGGTTTCAGAGATAAGACTTATATCATTCTTCATGTTTTTTTAATGCCTACAAAATAAAGTTAAAACGAAGTATTACTATCCCTTTAATTAAGTTCCCATCTGGTGACTAGCTGCTTAGTAGCGCTAGTCGCCAGAATTATTACCTTATTTAATAGTTTTATGCTTTCTTCCATAGCTGACAGTAGCAGAGAGAGCGAACATCTTGCCATAGTGACGTCCATGTGCCTGCACTGTCAGTCCGTTTTGGAGCCGTCCGGCTCCTAGCAACGCCTCCTAGACCCGGCAGTGACTGACAGCGCAGGCGCGGACGTCACTGTGGCAAGATGTTCGCGCTCCGTCCTGCCTGTCACCCATGGAAGAAGGCTTAAATCTATTAAATAAGGTAATAATTCTGGCGACTAGCGCTACAAAGCGGCTGGTCGCCAGATGGGGACTTAATTAAGCTAAAAATGTTGTTCAGTGGTAGTTCCGATTCTCCTCAACTAACCAGATTAAAAAGTCAGCTTTCCCAGTGGTGATGAAGAGCTGTTGCTGCCAAAAAGGAGTACCCTAATGCCTTGTGAAAGGAGAGAGAGACAGCATAGAGGATGAAGATATATACTACATTTTTCTAGCTGAAAGTCCATGGAACATCTGGAAGGATTAGGCTGATGGTTTTTCTCTCTTAAATGCTTTTCTTCTGCTGCACTATACTGCACTTTACCCCTCCAACAGCTGGCCCTCCTATTTCTCACCTTAAAAACACCCGGCTTTGTCTACCTGATCCTTGAAAGCAGCTACATCTGCAACTGGTAAATGCCTGCATTCTCTTCTTAAGGTAAATTTTTAGGCCTCTGGAGCTACCTTTTGCCCTGCACTTACAACCTAGTACTGCCTCTTCCGTTCCTGGGGGTGGTTCAGTCCCTTATGGACATGCAGGACTTGATTCCAGACCCTCCTCAGGAAAGGTTTATGGGATTCTATTCCAGTCTTTTGGATATCATCTGGTCCTGCATCTGAAGTATCTCAATCATTTTGTTCATATGCTGTGGTTCTGGATGGAAACTTTGCATTTCTGCATGTTCCCATTCCTACGGATCATCAGCGTTTCCTTCGTTTCACCTTTCAAGATCGCCATTTTCAATTCACTGCACTTTCTTTCATATTGGCAATCATCCTGTGGGTTTTCACAAAAGTTATGGCAGCATTGTTTATGCACATTCGTTCACTTGGGATCTCCTTTTCCCTTAACTGAACAGTCTCTTGCTAAAGGCTTGGATGCCTTACTACTTCCACTATGCATATCCATACTGGAAAAGGCCAGCTGGTGATCAATTTCAAAAAGTGCCCTCCAGGTTCTAGTCTTTCTTGTCATGTGACTCAGCTCTTCTGGGATGGGTCTTTCTGTCAGAAGGAAAGGTTCAAAAGTAGTCATGGCAGGTGTATCAGACATTAGCTGGCCCATCAGTTAATTTCAAGATATCCTCTCTGGTTCTGTCCCAGATACTTCTCATCTTCGGCAGATTTTGTGCTCTTCAGATCTTTCTGCCAGAAGACAAGATTCAGTTATTGTCTGTACAAGGGTGTCAGGTCTTACTTCACTCATCCTCAGCTGTACGGGACTACATTAGGGTGTTGGGGTATCTAGTCTCAGTCTTGGAGGCAGTTTCATTCATCTAGTTTGCCACTTGTAATTTGCATATGTTTTTTCTGAAAAATTGGTCAAGACAGCAGTGTCACCTCTCCCGAGTGTTTCCTCTCTTGGGTCAGACGAGGGTAGATCTTTTATGGTGGATTCAGAAATATCACTTGACTTTGGGTCTCTCAATGATCATACTGGACTGGTCCATAGTGATGACAATATGTCATCCTAAATGATTGGGGAGCCTCACTCAGCTCTCAGACAGCCCAGGACCTTTGGGTCAACAGCGAGAATCTTCTTTCCATCAGTGTATTGGACCTTTGAGAGATTAGAGTGGCCATATGTTCGTCATATTTATTTTTTAAAGTTAATCATAAAACAAATATGCAGGGAGCCGATGCATAAGCTCCCTGCTCTTACAGGAGAGTCTCCAACACACAGACAGAGAGTGTTGTCTCTGCTGACAGGGCCCCGCATCTATTTAAAATTTTAGGTAATATAAAAAGAGACTTCTGCGTTAATCTGATAGTATCATGTAATAGTGAAAATGTATACATCTTTCAAGGCTTGTCTTGCTGCGTAAAATAAGGATATTCCCACTAGTGAGAGTTGTTTTATTCAAAAGTTATTGCAGCTCAAACTTGCACATTTTGGTGCAGTAGTTCTGTGGCCTGAAATTTTATGATAGCGGTATTGCTATAGCAATCTAAGGACAGGCCATGTAGGTACTGCATGAAAAAATTCTCAATTTTGAACTGCAAAAAACTTTGAATAAAACATCTCTCTCAGTATTTAAAAAATAATAACAATAAGCGCATATTATATTCATAAAATATAATTGGTACCTTGCAGTTTTAATCCCATAGTTGCAAAACTACAGCAAGTTCAACAACAGATTTTAAGAATAACCAAAAAAAAAAAACAGATAGATTATTGGCACTGTAAAATGCTTAAGTGTATGACCATACTTTCATTTTCAAGTATTGGATTTGCTTTAAGTGCATGTTAGTCTACGAGCCAAGCAGGACAAGAGTAAATATTGAAAGAAGGTCATTTAGAAACTTATGAGAGTGACTCTATGCAATTGAGCAAGTTTATTACAACATGGTTGGAAAAACTTTAGCCCAGGCAACATTTTTAGGAGCCATATTGCAGTTTTATACACAGGTTTAAATAAAATACTCCAAATAGGACCAGTAGTGAAATTTAAGGAGCCTTGGTGCCCAGGCTCTTGGGATTTTCCCACCTCTGATTTACACTGAAAACATAAGTTGACAGGAGTAAACCTTTTCCTTAGACAAATCAGTTCATGAAAGAAGTGCTGTATTATTATTATTATTATCTTTAATTAAATAGCACCAAATTATTCTGCATCGCCGTACAATAGGGAGCAGACATACAGAGATATTAAATAGTCGAATATGAAGAACAGAAGGGTTAGAGGACCCTGCTTGTTAGAGCTTGTAGACTTGATGAAACAGTTGTGACAAGTGCTTTTTAAAGAATACAGGCTTGAGCAGACCATTGGGTTATGAGAGGAGATATAAGGGCCTTATATATAAAAGCATATGGAGCTGCCTGCAAACCCTCCCCCACCCTCAAATCCCTTCTTCTTCCCCCCTCCTCCCTTTCTTTTTCTTCTCTTCTATTATTTTCTTCTACTTGCTTTTCTTCTTCTTTTCTCTTTTTCTCTCTTGACTGTTGTGATTTTTTTTCTATATGATAACTTGCTGTGTAGTTATTTTCAAATTATTACTGATACATTTAGCGAGCGTGCTTTATTTAGTGTTTCGTATGAGCCAATGATTTGGTCAGCATTCACACATGTGTATTCTATACACAAATTTGTTATTTTACCCCTTATTATTATTATAGTGCTCTTCAGTCTGTGTATGTTACTTTTTATGCTTCAATAAAGTACTTGGGGAATAAAAAGGGGCAAATCTGCACGATATGGGACAAATAACAACTCCCATTGATTTAAATGATGTTTTAATACTTAAATGCTAGAGTGTTACAATGAAATGTGAAGCAATATGTTTGAAACTGCCCAGCAGTCAAATATAGAGAAATCGCAGTGCATTGGCTCCATACAATAAGGTTGGAACTGGAGAACTGATATCACTGAAGAAGTCATCTACGCTTTATCACCTTTTTATCACTCCTTAGTGCATCTCCCCAAGAGTTTTAAAAGCCCCATTTATATCAATGGGGATTGTTATTTGTCTCATATAGAGCAGCTGGTAACCCAAAATTGTTCCACTTTGTGTTAACTTCGTTTTGCTTTTACACCAAGATATTTTTTAAAATTGGAACTATAACCCTAAATAAAGTCCTCCCCCAATAATACATAATACATACCGCGGTACTTATGCAAGATAATAGCACTGTTTCTAAGCATATCGCCATATGCCTAATTATTGGGGGGGGGGGCTTAATTTAGGGTGATAGTTCCGATTTAAGGAGGTTATATACATAATAGGTTGTACAGTGTTAGCTGCGGATAAAGTAGGAAACCATTTATTTGCTTTATTGTTAAAGTAGGATACTAGCAGAGTAAAAGTTATACATTTATTGGCTAACCGATTAAAGTTACTCAGCTAGCCAGTTTTACTCTACTAGTCTTCTGCTTAAAGGGATAGTAATGTTTCACAATGAAAGCAGCTCCAAATAATCGTCATAGTATTTGGGCCATGGAGAGTGTTATTTCATTACTGTCCATGTTGTAGTTCAAGAATAATTGAATGATAAAGTATCCCCGTCCCTCCCCTTTTACTGATGTAACAGTGCTCACCTCAGAGCAGCAAGACTGTCCAGATGGACAATCTTCGATTAGCATAAGGGAAAAACCTGAAAAACTTGTCAAAGGGGGCAGGGTTTTACTTATGTTCACAGTAATGAGACTGTCCCTTGCTGTGATCTGTCTGGTCTCAAGACCAGAGGTGAGGTGGCTTGCACTAGGTAAAAGGGGCTGGAGGGGGATACTTTATCATTCAGTTACTCTTGAACTACAACTCTCACAGTATTGAAATAAACTCTTCGTGGCCCAAATACTATGAAGATTGATTGGAGCTGCTGTTTGTGTGAAACATTACTATTCCTTTTAGGAGAGTTTCAAGAAGCATGTGTACGTAACGGACATGTTGTAACTCTATTGTCCTTTTAAAGAATATGAACGCCTACTAGTAATAAATCCCCCTTCATCTTACTGTGGCTAGAAAATCCTAATGGACCTTATGAATTTTTCTCTTGAGCCTTTGTTTAATAGATAACATGTACAATCAATCTTAGATGTCCTGCCCATAGAGGGAGACATCACAGTTGCTGAAGCAGGCACAGTGCATGAACCCATTAAACCCTTTAGGACAGGAGACGTTTGGAAGCATTTCCCATGTGCAGTGAGCAGAGACTGAGGTCAGGACATCCAGGATTGATTGAAGTTGCTCTCCCTTGAACCAAGGAACAAGGGAAAATGTCATAGGGTTTTCTGACTGTAGTAAAGTAAGTTTGGGTTATTATTAGGAGGTGACTTTTTTCCTTCAAAAAACTCTACTCAGAAATAAGAAGTATTTAAAAAATTTCTGTCTGAATACAAGGTGTGAGGAGGGAAGAGTGATGGGTGTTGTGCCTTCCAGCCACCAATGGTACATTAAATCTTTAGAGATTATATTGTGTAAGGAAGCAAGTTATTACACCACAAAGTAGTGTGTGGCACAGCAGCTGTTGTTTATTTCCTGACTGCAGCAAGGAATGTGACCTACAGTAACTTTGCAGATTATCTGTAACAAGGCTGGCATTATAGGCTGTTTGTTGAAATTGTCCTGGGAACAGATCTTTCTGCTTGCCCAACAGCCTTCGTCAGTGAAGGGCAAGGAACTCTGCACATATACCAGTGATACAAACATGAAATACTTGTTAGGAGCTTTGTTTAACCCTTTGAGTGAATATGTACTTTTATTGGATACGTGTTTTAAATACACTTGTTAGGAGCTTTGTTTAACCCTTTAAAAAGAGTAAAAACACTTCATAATAATAATGCTCCATTTACTTTGCTATGGTGAGAAAAACTTAATGGTCCCTCTAAATTTTGCCCTTGTTCCTTTGTTCAAGAGATAACATTATCAACCAGTCCTGGATGTAAGTTCCACGGAGGGCAACATGACAGTTGCTCGCAGGATCACAGAATCTCAAGCCCTGCTTACTTCACATCGTTATCCTAATCCTTTAAGACAGTACGTTGCACACCCCTCTAGCCCTTAAAGGCTTAATTAGGCTTGTGTACATCTGTCTGCATCAGTTTCAGAAACCACTGGCAACTTTCATGTCTGCCTCCATGGACGTGACATACAGGGCTGATAAAATGTTATCTCTTGAACAAAAGCACAAGGGCAAAACTAATGGGGGGCATTAGGGCTCTATGACCATATTAAAGTGTGAGTTTTTAGGAGGCATGATTTCTATTTTACAGGCAGAGGTATATGACCCACAATTTTCTGACCTGCTAAATAGCTGACAGGAACCAATGTGGGACTGCACAGTGCAGCACCAGGCATTCTACTAATTGTCCCATAAGAGAAGACTTTGTAAAAATCCCTTTAACATGGCTCCGGGTTTTATGTCTTTTCCAGTGCTCATTGTATACATTGTGATAATTATTCAGATTGGTTCCTAACTGGGAGAGTGTAATAATAATAAAAAAAACAAAAAAAAACAACAACAAAGAATTGTACAACAGTTAAAATCTAGGTGTGCTAACACCCAAGTGAAATAGCGTATTCTACGTTAGAACCAAGAGCGACGGTAAGAAGTCCAGTAGTCCAGAACAATGGTCCAAAAGAGAAATGGAAATGGTGCTGAAAATGCAATCAGTGAGCTAAATCAGTTGAGATATGGTAGAATACAGAACAAAGAAATGTATTTAGTAGAGGATAATTGTCTGCTTTAGGCTGGAATCAAAGTCTTAGTGTGTACATTCTTAATAGGTATGTGACCTTGACCACTGGTAACAGCTATTTAAAAAAGTACAAAACTGACAAGACAAAAATAGTCCTCAAGTGCAGCTGTTAAATAAAAATCAATGAGCAACCCCCCCCCAAGTAATCAAGTAATGCACTCACAATATGCTCATCTTGGGCTTTATGCTTCTCAGGAGTCCCTACATACTGTGCGAACTAGCACGTCTGCACCCATAGATACCTCCATCAGCATAGTCGTAGGGACGGACCAGGCCTAGCAGAACGAGTACTGGGGAGATACAATTTGTATTGTGGAGTCTCCATTCCACTTCCTCAGGGGTACAATGTAAAACTGTCCTATAGGCGCCATTACTGGCATGCAAACAATTCACAAATAACTATGTATTCTCAGTAGTAAGTAATAAAACAGTGCTAAAACACACAAATAAAATAACCATGAAATAAACCTGATTTGTGGAGGATGTTGTGGCTTTGGCACGTGTATGCAAATCTAGAAATACACCAAGTATGTAGAAAATCTAAAGGGATGTCCGTGCAGGTTCATGGGATGTAAGTGTTGGACACAATATAAGAGGGTATTCCCTATACCACCATTAAGAATAATGTAAGCCGAAGAAATAAAACTGCACTCCTAATAAGTTACAATATATCAGAATATTTCTGATATACAGTCCAATATGTCTGGAGCATCAGTTGGTCAGTTTCAGCATTTATCATGCTGAATAAGGAAAAAAAAATATTGCTATGACTAGGCTAGGGTTAGGCAACCTTTGGCCCTCCAGCTGTTGAATACACCCATTATCCATAATCAGTTGGAGTATTACTAATCAGGTGTGGTATGCAACAAGTGCACTTTATAACACTGATTTTCTCTCTGTCTGTCTCTCTCTCTCTCACACTCACTCAGCCTTCACTATTCAAGTATTCTTGTACATCTTTATATGTAGAAATTTTCATAGTGTTATTGATGGAGTTTATGTTGATTACAGTTCACAAAAATGTGTCTTTTAGCCCTTAAAGGGATAGTAATACTTAGTTTTATCTTTATTTTATTTTTTAGGCATTAAAAAAACATGAAGAACAATAGAAGTCTTATCTCTCAAACCTTTATGGTTTAAGAGATATTAACAAGCAACGTTTCCCCCTCCCCGCACCTTTTTTCCTAGTGTAAGCCATCTCTTCTCAGATGTGAATCTGGTTGTAAGACCAGACAGATAACAGCAGGGGACAATCTTCTTTGTATGAAAACAATGAAAGGCCTTCCCCCCCCCTTGACAAGTTTTTCAGCTTTTTCCCTTATCTTAATTGAAGATTGTCCCTCTCTGCAGTCTACCTGGGCACCTCCCTTCTGATCTGGCTGAACGGGGGGGGGGGATACTTTGCTTGTGAATATCTCTTAAACCATAAAGATTTGAGAGATAAGACTTATATCGTTCTTCATGTTTTTTTAAAGCCTACAAAATAAAATAAAGATAACATTAAGTATTACTATCCCTTTAAGAGCCAAAGCATTGTTCATTGTGCACCCCTCCACAGTAGAAAGGTTAAATACTGCAGGCTGTGCTCTATGTATGTAACATATTTTGTTTTTTTTAATTTCATAGTGTTCCTCGTATACCGTGGGCCTTCGCAATGACAGAGATGTGTGGAGTGGTTCTTTGCTACATTTGGTTGCTTGTGCTACTTCTCCATAAATACAGGTACTGAAAAAAACATATTATAGCAATATGAGTCCTAAACCATTGCTGTGTACCCCACCTCAAAGAATTCTGCTTACATGAATCATTCTTAAGGCCCTGAATGAGTGGGTGACCACGTGTTAATTGGTAGAATATGTGACAGCTTAGTTCTGTGGATTTGTTCAGATGGGCGGTTACCACACCACTTATAACAAACCATTGTAGCATGCTGCAACTTTAATGTGTTCAGAGTAATCACATCCAGGTTTCAGCATGATTGTTCTACAAGGCAGTCAGTGGGTCCACTGTACACATCCATCACACAGGAGATTTTGGAGGTTGCAATACCATTCACAACATCCAGTGCCTGACTGACCCATATGGGCGTCAGCCAATACATATGGCTGATGTTGACTTGGACAGGTGTCTGTGACATTCTTTCCAGGGCAACACCAGGGGAATGCAGAAGGACAGAGGTGAGTAAACAGGCGACTTGAACAGTGTATCATAGTAGCTCGGTTTAACTGCTTAGTATGCAAAATTTAATCTAGCCCTTGAGTCGGGCTGGCTGTACCAATATAGCAGTGCTGCTATACTGAGAAATACCACTTCTAACTGCCTCTGCAAAGGAAGAATGATACATTTTATCATAAACACATTTTTTTCATTGTACTATACTTCAGAGAGAGGTAGAATTGATGCATTATTTGTACAGTTTTATGGCTGTTAGATTTCTATATGACTAGAAGCACAAGGAACAACCAGACATGATGTGTAATTTTTGATCACATTTAATTCAGGAAGGATTACTGGAGCAGGCTTAGAAGTTAACCCTTTGAATGCAAGAGGGATGTCCAAACCATTGTTTTACAATGTGTTGGACACCCCTCTGTTACTCAAAGGGTTGAGGATTGTATATGGATGTGCATTTATTTGCATAAATGACTCTGGAGACTCTGGATTTAGGGCACTGTCTCTGGATAAAAATTAATCTCCAGGTAACACATGCATTAGCTGCTTCTGCTTATGTCATGGTTTGTTACGACTCTCAGACACAAGTTTTAGGTAAAAACACAACTTTATTGAAATGATTAAGATTATCACTTAGAATGGCAATTACATACATATATACTAAAAGTGAATGGCAATGACAATATACAGACTGTACCGGTCCTGTCAATATACCGGACAGGACAGTCTGGGAAAATGTAATAGTAGGCTCTACCGGCCTTGCCAATACCGGGTAAGGCAACCTGCAGATGGAATAGCGTCAAGGTTCTACTGGCCTTACCTAAATACCGGGCAAGGCAGCCCCAGTTAATACACGGTGTAGGCTCTACCAGCCTTGCCAATACCGGGTAAGGCAATATGAGGCGGGCTAAAGGCAGGCAGCCAATGGAAGCCCCCTACTGGTGATAGACAGGGAAATGCAGCAATCACGGGCACCGTGATAGCTTAGCTTTTAAGTTAGTTTAGGTGAAAAAAAGAAATGAATGGCTCCTGCACTAGTGTGAGGCTGAGGCATCTCATCCGTAGGCAAGTGACCTTGGCGAGCTATTGCAATATAGTGATAGGATAGACATTGGCACAGGTCAGTAGGAAGAGCAATGACGGCAGCGTAATTACATTGGCGTCACACAAGGATCAGGAGAAGGAGTGGAGCAGAGAACCTGCACACCTCTCTAGTCCAGCCAGTGTTGGCTGGTAAGTGTATTCTTCTTTTTTCATTTAACCCTGTGAGTGCCAGAGGGGAGGCAACATATTGCAAAGCAATGCATTGCCTACCCCTCTGGCAGTCAAATGGCTAATACAATCTACATTTTTTCTGAGCTTTAGAGGGATAGTAATACTTAAAAATTACTAATCCCTATATTGCAGTCATGTTGAAAAGAAATGAATTGCCCCCAGTGTCATCTCTCAGACCTTTATGGTTGCCCCCCTTTCCCCGAAGTCAGCGTTCTATCTGACTGCAGGGAAGCCTGTCGTACGACGGTCAGTCGGCTCTGCAGCACAGCCAAGATAGCGTTAATAAAAAAAAACTTTCACTGAAACGGTGTAACGGTTTCATTGACACACAGACTCGGGAGGTTATGGTAAAACACAGTTTATTAATAATACAAGAAATAAGGTAACCCACGCGGGTCCAGTAGATACAAATGATACAATACTGACACAGGTCAGGTGACAATAGTATACAGTAACCCACACGGGTCCAGTAGGTACAAATGATACAATACTGACACAGGTCAGGTTAACAGTTTGTGTGAATCCTAGATGAGACAGAAGAGCAGAGGAAACTACTAGGCCAAGGGATGCCAGCAGGCCCTAGTAGTACTGAGGTCAACGGAGACTCTCCACGCAGAGTGAACCCAGGATAAGACAAGCCACAAATGAGGTGGCGGAGTAGGAGGTCACAACTATCCCCAAAACTTAGGGTAGTCCGGAGAGACTAGGCAAGTGGAGACAATTGAAGGCCCTGGACAAGAGACAAACGGACAGAGACCCTAGACAACCCAATCGAACACACAGGACTGTAGGGTTCTGATGGCAACGACAGATGGTCTGCCCAACGTATAGTAACACGGTACTGCCAAGCAGTTTCAGAAAGGTATTCCCAAGCTGCCAGGACCAGCTGAGGGCAACTGAGCAACAGACTATCACGGTGTACCGCCCACCAGTGACAGATAATGACTGTGACCCTGAAGCTCAACAGCACCAGCCCGCAAGGGGTTAAACGAACGCTCAGACCTGGAATCGGCTTCAAGCCGTGGAGCCTAACCGAGGCGCCTAGAGACGGACCCAACCTCGGAAGAAAGTGGTGGACAGGTCAAGCGTACCAGGGTGCTAACCCAACAGATCCAAACACTGAAGTGTATAGATCACAATAGCGCATAGGAGTGGAGACTGGGTCACAGTATAGCAGTGCTGCCATCGAGGCAACCAAAGGACTGTCTAGGCAGACAGTAAGCAGGCACAGGAGGGGAGCCCTCCAGACGGGACACAGATGGGACTGACAGCAGTACCAGGGTCGGTACACAGAGCAGGAACATAGCCAAGCCGGGTCGGTACACAGAGCGGAACGTCAGCCAAGCCAGGTCGGTACACAGAGGCAGGAACAAAACAGGCAGAGTAGTCAGGCAGTCTGGGTCATACACGGGATTCACACAGCAAGTCAGGAACAAGAGCTAACAACTGGAACACCACGAAAGGGCGCTCATGAAATGACAGGGCTGAGTATTTAAGGGCTAGAACTGGGCGGAGATAGGCCCCAAAAGCCGATAAATGACAGGCAGGAAGTATACTGGACGTAGCAATGTCACCAGAGGAATCAAGGGCACTGTGATGAACAGTCTTCTACGTGTGCTTGGTTTGCAAGCAAATGTAGAAGACCATTTTAGTGAAAGATTTTTTTTTTTTTTATTAATGCGATCTCGGCTCTACTGCAGAGCCACCTGATGATCGTAAGACCGGATTTCTCTTCAGTCAGCTACAATGCTGACTTCGGGGAAAGGGGAGGGGGGATCTTTAAGAGCTATTATCTCTCAAACCATAAAGGTTTGCGATATAACACTGGGGGCATTTCATTTCTTTTTAACATGACCGCAACATACGGATTAGTAATTTCTTCTGTGTCCCTCCCCGGCATTCTTACAATGGGTAATGTCTCCACCCTCCAACTGGTTAGGACTTCTTCCAAACTCGTTAAATGAGAGCTGCGTGGTGGTTTCGTTTTTTTGTCCTACCCAGCTGGATGGACGTTTTTTATTTTAGTTCTACCGTCAGTTGGGGCTGCTTGTTATGCTGTCTAAATGTACAAACAGAGCGACGGCTCAGTGATCCGCTATGTAGCGCATAATATTTGTCATGGCACTCATATTGCCTATTTCCTCCTCCCTTGCCCTCCTCGCATGGCAGGCAGGATTCCTCTCCTTCCGATCAAGTTTTCAGCGTCCTCAGATGGATGGACGCCATCCACAGCACCAAAACCGGAAACAGGAGGTGGGGTCGCGATCTTTATTGCCATGCATTCCAGGCATGAAACCCAAGAGGCAGGAAGCTGTGCTGCATCCTAGGCAGATGGAATGGCGGTAATCAGCGATTTCCTCTTCCTCCCTGTTACCTGGCAGGTATAAAAGGTAAGGAATTTGCCTTGTTTAAATCTTGTCTGTAAAATCATGTCTGCCTCTAAGAGCCAGAAAGATAAAGAGAAGGATAAAGACAGAGAGAAGGAGAAGCCAGTTTCTGATGCTCCTACTAAGGAGGCTACAGGGTCTACTAAATTTAAAACTTGCCTCTCTTGTGATGCAAAAATAAACCCTAATGATGCTAGCAAGCTATGTCAGGAATGCTTCAAAAAAGTAGCAGGGCAGGATATGACGTCTCAATTCACAGACTTTTTATCCTGGATGAAAGTGTCCATGCAGGATACTTTCAAAGCTATGCAGGCAGGGGAACCATCTAAGAGAAGAAAACGAATGGACTCAGGGGAAGGTACTTCTTCTTGACTTGAAGAGGATAACCTGGAACCCAGCCTGTTTGACCCTGAGTCCGAATTTTCATCAGAGGAGGAAGGCGAATTAAATAAGGATCAAGGCTCCTTTAACCTAGATAGGGTAGATAGCCTAGTCAAATTAGTCAGAAAATCCCTTGGGTTGTCTGAGACGCCTCAAGATCTTAATGTCATTGATACAGCCTTTTTTAGGAAAGAAGAAGGAAGTTCCATTTTTTCCCATTCATCTGTCTATAGTGGACGCTATCAATGGAGAATGGAAACTGGGAGATATGAGGTCTAGCGTTCCTAGAAGATTTTCAGGTATATACCCCTTTAAAGAAGAAGATACTAAAGCTTGGCCCATACCATCTAAGATTGACGCAGCAGTTGCACAGTTAGCAAAACGCACTACTCTGCCTTTAGAGGATGGAACTTTGCTTCAGGACCCCATGGAGAGAAAGCTTGATGGGATTGTTAAGCGCCAGTTCACTGTCCTGGGACAGAACCTCAAAGCATCAACATCAGTGGCATGTCTAGCCCGCACTATGCGTATATGGCTTACAAATTTAGAAGAGAAGATCGACTCTAATGTCACGATCCAGACTACTAAATGAATTAGCAATCATGAAAGAAGCTACAAACTTTTCATGTGACGCATCCTCAGACATCATTCAACTTAATGCTAGATCATCAGCCCTGTCTATAGCTGCCAGAAGAACCTTATGTCTTAAATCTTGGAATGCGGATACATCCTCCAAGAGTAAATTCGTGGCATTACCATTTACAGGAACTTCATTATTTGGAGAACATCCGAACTACATTATTTAGAAGGCTTCAGGTGGCAAGAGTACCTTCTTCCCCCTAGAAAAACAACCTAGGTTCTCTCCTCCTAGATCATCAGGATCCAGAACCAGACAAACATCCTTTCGTGAACAGCAGAAATTCCAAGGGAAATCTTAGTATCGCAAAAAAAACCAAGCATTTCCTCAGAACACCAGAGGGGGCTACAGGAAAGAATTCTCCAGGAAGCCCCAGACAAAGAAGGCGTTCTAATGAAGGCCGGCGGACCCTAGTCCAGGATCCAGTTGGGGGCAGACTGGGTCTTTTTCTTTCAGCCTGGGAACAACTGGCGAAACCTGATCGTTGGGTACGACAGACTCTGAAGCTAGGGTATCCGCTAGACTTCCACAATGCTCCTACTCATATTGCATTTGTACTATGCAGGATTCCTCCCAATCCAATCAAGGCCAAAGCCTTCCTGGAATCAATCGGGAACCTGTTCACAAACGAGGTGATAGAACCAGTGCATTTTCTGCAGCAGGGTTTTGGCATCTATTAGGTGCTATTAATAGTTCCAAAGAATTCGGGGGGACTTCGGACCATTCTAGACTTGAAAGTATTAAACCAGTTCATCAAAGTATCTCACTTCAAGGTGGAATCTACAGCATCCATCATGAAAACTATCTTCCCAGGAGCATTCATGTCAACAATAAATCTCAGGGATGCATACCATCATGTTCCTGTCCTAACATCTCACAGAAAATTCCTGAGATTTGCAGTGGGAAACTAACATTATCAATTCAAGTCCCTTCCCTTCGGGCTATCCACAGCCCCAAGGGTATTCTCGAAGGTCCTGGCTTCAGCCATTCAGCCTCTTTGAGAGCAAGGAATACACATTCTGTTATATCTCTACAACATAATGGTACTGGCAGACTCTCAAACACTTGCAGTCCAGCACACACAGAGATGACTTGACCACCTTTACCAGTTGGGATGGCTCATAAGACCAGAGAAGAGTCAACTGTCACCTTCCAGATCAATAACCTTCCTGGGGCTCGACCTGAATTCTCAGAATTATACAGTCAAACTAATGAAAGACAGAGTCATCAGGACTACCGGACGGATACGTCCGTTTCGAAAGCAGCCTGATCCATACCACGCAGGATTTCATGGAACTACTGGGCAATCTGTCATCTGCAACCCAGGTGGTACCATGATCAAAGTTCCATATGCGACCCATCCAACTCAATATCGTAAAGTTTTGGAACAGGGATTCTGGAAATCCTTTACAAAAGATACTGCTTCTTCAGTCAACACGGACAGAACTAGGTTGGTGGCTAAAGAAATCAAACCTTAGGAAAGCAACGTGTCTGGGAGAACACGACTGGAACATCCTGACTACAGATGCCAGTCTCACAGGATGGGGAGGCACATGGAAATTAGTCTTCATTCAAGGACAGTGGAGAGCCTCAGAAACTAGTCTTCACATAAACATCTTCGGGACGAAACAACAACTTAGCAGACTATCTCAACAGGAGTCTACTAGATCCAGGAGAGAGGTCCCTAGACCCTTTAATCTTCAACCGGATTTGTCACAAATGTGGCCAGCCAGAGATAGACCCCATGGCCTCCAAAACCAATACCAAATGCCTAAGGTACCTATCCAGGTGGAAAGATCTGGAGTCAGAGGGTCATGATGCACTAAGAATCCCATGGACATGCAAACTGGCATACATATTTCCACCTTTCCCGATAATTATGGATGTCATCCTGAACGATCATGCAGATGTCATTCAAATTGCTCCAGGCTGTCCCAGGAGACCTTGGTACTCTTTCCTGGTGTCAATGTCGATAACACCTCCTTGGCAACTCCCACTAATTCCCAATTTTCTAACCCAGGGACCAGTCTCTCATCCAAACCCCAACCTATTACATCTGATGACCTGGAGGTTGAATGGCTCATGTTGAAGAAGAAAGGTCTGTCTGAAGCAGTTGCCACTACCATCATTTCAGGTAGAAAACAATCAACCTCAAAAGTATATTTACGAGTTTGTGCAACCTTTTCTTCCTGGTTCACATCGAAGTTTCCCCATGAATCCTCAATATTGGTTCCCAAAATATTAGAATTCCTACAAGATGAATTTCAAGCGGGATTGCGACCTGCATCCCTTAGAGTTCAAGTCTTGGCCTTGTCAGACACTCTTGCCACTCAATTAACAGAACATGACCTTATCAAAAGATATTTGAGGTAAATATCTAAAATCAGGCCCACTATTCATAATATTATTCCACCATGGGACTTAAATTTGGTTTTGGACCAATTATCGAAGGCACTTCCCTTTGAACCCCTGGAAGAAATTCCCCTAAAGAATCTTACCTTAAAAGTACTTTTTCTTACAGCAGTAACTTCAGCTCGCAGAGTGAATGAGTTACAGGCCTTATCCTGCAAGAGCCCATTTTTGTTTTTTCACCACGATAAAGTAGTGTTGAATCCAAAGCCATCATTCCGTAGTAAGGTTATCTCCGAATTCCAACTTAACCAGGAAATCATTCTGCCCTCGTTTTGTCCTAACCCTCAGACAATAAAGGAGAAACAGTTTCATAACCTAGACCTAGTCAGAGCCCTTAACATATATTTAAGGAGAACAGAAGACTTCAGAGCCTCAGACTCTTTATTTATATACTTTCAAGGACGACTCAAGGGTAAAGCGGCCTCAAAAGCTTCCATCTCTAGATGGAATACTGAGTGTATTAGGATCGCATACAGAGAGGCAGGTCTACAGCTTCCTAAAAGTATTAAAGCCCATTCTACCAGTGCCATATCCACCTCATGGGCTAAGAAAGCTGAAGCTTCTCCTTCGGAAATATGTAAAGCAGCAACTTGGACCTCCCTGTCCATATTCATCAAACGTTATCACCTGGATGTCCAGTCTTCAGCTGACGCTAAATATGGAAGAAAGGTCCTGGAGGCTGTCATTCCAACCTAAATTTGGTAGGATTTATCCTCACTAATTGCTATTGTTTAAATTCTCTTGGCTTATATCTCCCTCCCCTGTCTATGGGTACTGCTTTTTAAGTCCCATTGTAAGAATGCCGGGGAGAGACACAGAAGAAATGATACATTTTCTTACCGTTATTTGTATTTCTTCTGTGTCCCTACACAGCATACCCTACCCCTTCTTTAACATGTTTACTCTTTATATCTTGCAGCTCGGCCAAAAGGAAAACTAACCAAACCTCCAGGCAGCTCTCATTTAACGAGTTTGGAGGAAGTCCTACCCAGCTGGAGGGCGGAGACATTACCCATTGTAAGAATGCCGTGTAGGGACACAGAAGAAATACAAATAACTGTAAGAAAATTTATCATTTTTAAGTATTACTATCCCTTTAAGGGTTAATAACACAAAGATCTCTGGGTGGCCGTATTGCAAAAGTTCACAGCTATGTTTATATGTACACAAGATGCACATTGCTCTGTTTTGAGATGTGATACTGTTATGGCCTTTAGGGCAAAATAATTGCCCACCCCACTTTAGAATCCAACAATTGTTTAAGAGCTTGGTACTGTACAACCCTGAAATTCTGTTTGTGGAAAAATCTCATGGTTTACAAAGGAGGAAAAAAAAAGTTTGGGTAAACCCCTGAGGGTTCCTAGGTATGGCAGTTGTGTTCAGGAAAGAGACACTTTTTTCTTTTTCTTTTCATCTAATGCAAGGGTATTGGCGTTTGGGCATCAAGGGCTGCAACAAGCTATTATTCCCCTGCCATTGTGCTCAGAGACACAAATCTTAAAGGGATAGTAATGTTTCACAATAAATGCAGCTCCAATTAATCTTCATAGTATTTGGGCCATGGAGAATTTTATTTCAGTATGGTCAGATTTGTAGTTCAAGAGTAGTTGAATGATAAAATATCCCCTCCCTCCAGTTCTACTGAGGTAACACTGCTCACCTCAGAGCAGTAAGGCTGTCCAGGTGGATCTCAGAGAGGGACAATCTTCAGTGAGCATAAGGAAAAACCTGAAAACCTGTCAAGGTTCAGAATAAGAATATTGTCCCTTGTTGTGAGCTGTCTGGTCAAGTGACCAGATTCTACATCTGAGGGGGGAGGTGGTTTACGCTAGGTTAAAGGTGTGGGAGGTGGATACTTTTTCATGCAATTACTCTTGAACTACAACTCTGACAGTATTGAAATAACACTCTCCATGTCCCAAATACTATGAAGATTAATTGGAGCTGCTGTTTTTTTAAACATTACTATCCCTTTAAGTCCTAGTCTGCTTGCATCCTTTGAAGTCTGAACTTACACTCTTGATCTAATGTTTGAATTGATCAAGCATGGTTAGTTCACATGATCAACTTTTTTTTTTTTTTTTTTAATCAGGGGCACTTTGCTCCCACAGTCAACATTAATAGTTTTGGCAAATGTTTTGCTTGATTGTTTTATTGAGCATTGTTTTATTGAGCAAGCATTTCGCCAGCATATTTGTCAAATATCTAATTCTATAATTATCCTTTCTTTTAGCCTATTTCTATCATAGACCAAATTAACATTTTGGTACATTCTGACCTGAAAAGCACCAGTCTCCACTGCAAATGTGGATGAAACATTTATATACGTGAAGGGATTCAACTAAGTACAGGAGGGAAGTACATTTCAAAGGAGTAGAAATGTTAGGGCAAGAGGCCATAGTCTAAAACTAGAGTGAAAGAGGCTTTGATGTAATATAAGAAAGTGGAATAAGTGTATCAGCAGAAGTGGTAGAGGTTAATACTGTGAGGGAATTTAAGTATGCATGAGATAGGCATAAGACTATCCTGATCATATGTCAAGACTAAGTAAGGTTTGAGGTTTTTACAGTAGGAAAAATAGGCAAACTATATGGGCCAAATGGTTCTTATCTGCAGTCAAATTCTGTGTTTTCATGAAAAAAGTGCTACATGTGTTTGAACCAGTACATCAGAGCCATGAATCTCAGAAAAATAAATTTCCCTATAAGACCTGTCTTGGTGCCAAATTTCAAACATATCTGTAAAGTAGATTTGGCAGTATCCATAGGCAATTTTTCATGACATCATGACAATTTATAATGGAGAATACATAGAATATATTTATGATTAAGCCAACATAGATCACATTTGCAGAATTATGAGTACTGGCACTACATAAATTCTGAATTTCAATGATAATCATCAAGTCCTTCAAAAGTTAAATAGCCACTTATCATGTAACCTTCACTGGAATTATTGGACAGAGTAAATGAAAATTCTATATAGTGTTACATTAAAATCATTGCAATTTGTGCATACATTTACCAGTACCTACCTCACAATAAGTAGATAAGTAAATAAATACTCTTATACATGGCTTAAAATTTGAAGTCCTTTGTTACTCGCCAGACCTGAAAAGTTACTAGCCACTGCAAGCCATAACATACCTACCAGGGCTGAATTTCTACCTGCCAGGGCTAAATTTTCACTCACCACTGGTGGAAATTTTGAACCCTGCTTATATAATGATTAAAGCTGACCAAGACTCGGCTCTCAGGATAAAGTAAATTAAGGTTATTAAATGCCTAAAGTAGGAGAGATTCAGCTCCTAAGACAAAGCATATTGAGGTTAGCTACTTGCCAAAATGAGGTAGCTTGGCATTGTTGGCAAGCTTAGCATTTTATGGCCATATAATGTAACTAAATCCTCATCTTTAATATAGTAGTGATATGCAGGCACAATGCCGCAGAGTAAAGGGTTAATAGTAATGAAAATTTGGATGTGCACCAATACTTTGTATATTTGCTTTTATGTATATATATCCTATATAATATAATAATTTGCTAGGATGTTTGTCAGAAGCCGTCATGCACAGTAGAGACTGCACACGTTCGGACAATCTCTACTGCGCATGAAGCGGACGCTTAATCCTTTGAGTGCCAGAGGGGTACGCAATGCATTTGTACCCCTTTGGCACTCAAAGAGTTAACATTACCCGGACCTTGGCCCATGTACACGGGCTTTTACACTAGTTTATATATAATTTATATATTAAAAGTATGGGATGGCGTTGCCCGTTTGTTTGCTTATTTTTCAAGCAATGCTTAACCCTTCCAGTGGCATAGGGGTACGCAACATATTGCAATGCATTGCGTATCCCTGTACAACTCAAAGGGTTAACACTCCTCCATGCAGGCTACCTAGCCGCTCCCCTGTCCCAGGTAAGATTTGTTCCATCACCTAGTAGGAAGGCTGAGAACACTTCTGCTTAGTTTTAATTAATTTATTATTTTCTCTTAAATGTGGGGTGTCAAAATTCCCCCATTAGGCGGGTTACCATTACTGACTTCCCCTGGAGGATTGCTCAGTTAACAGGTGCTGTCTGTGGACCCTTGCAGCCCTGGGAGAGAACATGCAGCCCATGTCTCTCTCTCTCCAGAAGGAGTCTCTTTGAGGCGTCTTCCTTTATAATGGTAATCTGAAGAAAAGAAGATCTGCAGAAAAGGGGAGAAAAGCTTTGAGTGCCATGGTCCACATGTCCCACTGGTCCCCTCCGCACAGGGGCTGTTCTCAAAACGCCTGCATTCATGTTGGGTATTGCATTAGTCTGTTCCTGAGGTCTTTGGAGCATTTTGTGCTGTGTGGTAATATTTAACCCTTTCCTTGCCATGTTATTCTGAGGTTGGGGATTTTTTATCTAATTTTTCCTTTGGATTAATGTGTTTGTTTAGCTTTATTGGGTGTTCTCTATGTGTTTTGGCACATTTCAGGCATTTTTTATTTTTAACACTTTATTTGAATTCAAGGCGTGCTTTACCACAACGCTGCAATGCTTCATTGATCTCTATGGGACAGGCTGCTTGAGGATATGAGAGACTGCTCATTCTTCTTGTCTGCCCTTGCAGTGCACTCCGGTTCACATCTTCAGTGTCTTGGGGTTCGCTGTGGGGTTCGGACTCTGCATTTGTTACTTTTTTCAAGGGAAAATACATTTATCATAAACGCCCATTTTAGCGGGCTGTTTTCTGATTGGCTCTGCATTCAGGAGCCATTTTTTCTCTCTCTCTCTCTCTCTCTCTCTCTCTCTCTCTCTCTACATGAGTATCATACACAGGGCTTGGACTCCTTTACTCTCCTCCTCAGGTTAACTCTTCGCCTGCCAGATAAGTACTTTTAGGCTTTCTGGGGTGAAATCCTTGATCTGGGTGACAGTATTTGGGTTCCCTATTCTGTAGACACTATTCTCTTGTTAGGATGTTGGATTCTTAGGGACATGGAGCTATGTCTAAGGAAGCAGGGCGTCTCTGACCCCCCCCCCCCCCTTGCTCATTGTTCCTCATGCCAAGCGGGGCTTTCCAGAGAATAAGCAGGTCACTTGTGCCCCTCATGCTCTGTGGCCCCCTACTTCTTTGCCAGGGCCCTCCAGCCATGAACAAGAGCCACAGTGGGTCAAGGACTTAAAGTCTTCCATGGCACAGTTTCCTCTTTCTTCTGTGTCCTATCCCTGGCTATGATAACGGGTGTTGTCTTCGCCCATCAGCTGGGGTAGGACCAACCAAATGTATCGATATAAGGGAGCCATTTCACCGGTACCATCAGTCTCTTTGGTCCTACAAAGCTGGGTGTAGGACTCGTGCCCTACGCTTAGTAGGACAAAGTTGGATTACCCGTTTGGTATCTTTTTATTTTGTACTTGCTTTCTGGCCGCAGTTCACTGCTGCCAAACCAAGGGAGTTGTGTGGATTCCCTGAAGTGCCCTGCGTCCACCTCTATGCAGTTCAGTTGGCAAGGGGGAGTTTTCTTCCAGCATTCTGCATGCCAAACCCAGAGCCTCTGCAGGAACCAGAAGTTCGGCGTGTGATGTCATCATATGTCGGAGGACCCTGCGTTCCACAGTGAAACGCATCAAGCTGTGCAAGCCGAATGCTATCACAGGAGAAAGGCAAGTGGTTTTTGTTTTATCCTTTTTCCCACAGGAAAGGGAGGATCTTAATGGACTATTTATTTCTTCCTGATTTTGCCTTCCTTCATTGTGTATCCTTGTTAGGCAGGGGTAGGGAGTGTAACATTGAATTTTTAAATGTTAACATTCTTGATTGTAAGTTATTACTTCTGTCCATGCAAAGCTGCCTTCCGGTAAGAACAAACCCCCTTCCAGTACACCGTACTATCACTGACCTTATTAAATCTGAATGGGAGAAAGGTGACAAAAGAATTGGACTCACTAAAAGATTTTGTAAAATGTATCCATTTAACGAAGAAGACATTAAGTCGTGGTATTCTCCTCCTAAAATTGATTGAGCAATTGCTCATTTGTCCAGAAAAACTATTATCCCTATGGATGATGGGTCATCCTTAAAGGATGCGATGGATAGGAAAATGGAGTCCGCATTAAAGAAGCAATTCTCCATTATTGGACAGGACTTAAGATCTGCTACAGCATTGGCCTGTGTTACCCGCACCATTAGGATATGGTTAAATGAGTTGGAGGAGAAGATTGACTCGTCTGTCTCTCGTTCCAAACTCATTAAGGAAGTTGCATCCAGAGCATCGACTTTATCCGTTACTGCTAGGTGTGCATTATGGCTCCGTCCTTGGGGAGCAGATACAACTCCCAAGAACAAGCTGGGAGCTCTTCCTTTTAAAGGCCAGATGCTTTTTGGACAACACCTTGAGGAAATCATCAAGAAAGTCACAGGGTAAAAAGCTCCTTTCTCCCACAAGAGATGAACTCAAGATATCCTCCTTCAAGATCCATCAGCTTTAGATCAAGGAGGTATAATTTTCGTGACTCCAGTCTGGAAGATATGAGCAAAGAAGATAGTCATCTTCCCAACCATCTAGAGGAGGTTTCAAAAAAGATCCTTTCCAAAGTTTCAATTTTAAGACCCACAATGAAGAGAAGTGGTCCCTGTCTCCAATCCCAGTGTGGGGGTCGACTAGGGTTTTTCCTTCACTGCTGGCCATCGGGCCCAATCCCAGACCGATGGGTACAACAGATTTTGGAGACAGGGTACCCACTGGAGATGGACCCCGTTCCCCATGGAAAAGTTTTAGGAAATTGGAATATTCCTGGGAATCACCTCAAGATGAGGGAACTCATGATAGCAGTAGAAGGCATGTTATCAAAGAAAGTCATAGAACCCGTTCCACTGTGCCAGGAGAAATTGGGAATTTATTCCATTTCATTCTTGACTCCCAAGGTTTCAGGTGGTTACAGGGCTATATTAGACCCAAAGTTTCTGAATTCCTTCATCAGGATCCGTCACTTCAAGATGGAGTCAGTGTCTTCAGTCCTAAGAGCAATCCCAGGGAACGTGTTCATGACAACGGTGGATCTCAAGGATGCTTATCATCAAAGTCATGTAAAAGCCTCACACTAGAGGTTCCTAAGGTTCCAACTAGGAGATCTTCATTATCAGTTCAGGGTTCTGCCATTCGGGTTATCATCAGCACTGAGGGTCTTTACCAAAGTTCTGGCAGTAACCCTGCAGACCCTCAGGTTGAGGGGAATTTCAGTAATCCCCTACCTGGGCAATCTACTGTTCATTGGTGGATCCAGACCACAGGCCCTGGACCATACGTTCCAGACCCTAAATCATCTACAGGAACAGGAATGGATGATAAACTATCAAAAAAGTCAACTGGAACCATCAATGTGCTAGAATTAAAGGCAGTGGAAAACTGTCTCAAAAGATTCAAGCCTCTGATACACCAAAAAGCAGTTCTGGTCCGATCGGACAATATGGCGACAGTCCTATACATAAAGAGCCAAGGGGGAACCAGAAGCAAGAGAGGATATTCTTGTGGGCCAAAAGAAATCTAAAATCCATCACAGCATTTCACATCGCAGGGAGAATAAATCAACAGGCAGATTTTCTGAGCAGAACACATCTGGATCAAGGAGAATGGTCACTGAATCAAGAAGTTTTCAGCTGGATCACAAGCAAGTGGGGCATGCCAGACATAGATCTGATTGCAACCAACCAGAACAAGAAGTGCACCAAGTTATTTTCCAGATGGCACAATCCAGCAGCTCTAGGACAAAATGCTCTGATATGAATTTAGTCATTCTACCTACCTTATGTGTTCCCTCCAATACCCTTGATTCATCAGGTATTGAAAAAAATTATCACAGACAAAGCAGAAGTGATTCTGATAGCTCCATCCTGGCCAAGGAGGACTTGGTTTGCCTCTCTAATCAAGCTATCCCTGAAACAGCCTATAAGCCTTCCTGTCTCTTAGAACCTGCTATGCCAAGGTCCCCTGTTCCGTCCAAATCCAGCCTTCTTCAAAAGAAAGACCTGGAGGTTGAGCGGCAGATGCTTTTACAGAGAGGGCTATCCATTCCAGTAGCCAGTACTATTGCGGCAGGCTGGAAATCCTCTACCTCAGCAGTATACTGCAGATTATGGAATGTATTTAGGAAATGGTGTAAACCTAAAAATTACAGACCTTAATTCAGCCAGGATTTTGGATTTTCTCCATAAAGGGTTTGAATCAGGACTAAAACCATCATCTATCAAAGTACAACTGTCAGCGCCCTCAGTGTTATTATGTAGAAAATTCACTGATGATCCCTTGGTTAGGAAGTACATCAGGGCAATTGAAAAAGCTAGACCTCGTATTAAGAACATTGTGACCCCATGGGACCTTAATCTTGTTTTGGAAGAATTGGATAGCTCTTCACACTTTGAGCCTTTGGATTAAATTCCCATCAAGGCTCTAACTTATAAAACTATCTTCCTCACTGCCATAACCTCAGCTAAGAGGGAATGTGAGCTACAGGCTTTATCCTGCAAATCTCCCTACCTTATATTACATCAGGACAAGGTAATTCTTAGGTTCAAACCATCCTTTAGATCTAAAGTAGTTTCTGAGTTCCATTTGAACCAGGAAATAATTCTTCCTTCATTTTGTTACAATCCTCAAAATGACAAAGAGTGGAAATTTCACAACCTAGATTTGGTAAGGTGAATTTCCTGCTATCTGGATAGGACAAAAGAGTTCAGAAAGACACTCATTATTTGTCCATGTTTTTGGTAAATTCAAAGGCACTTCTGCTTCAAAATCTTCTATAGCTTGGTGGTTAGCTCAGTGTATTAAGTTTGCATACCTCGAAGCCAAAGTGTCTCCCCCATCTCAAAATTAAGGCTCACTCCACTAGATCTGTGTCTACCTCCTGGGCATGTAAAGCGCTAGCTTCACCAGAGGAGATCTGCAAAGTAGCAACTTGGTCTTCATTGACCAACTTTATCAAGCACTATAATATTGATGTCCGTGCTTCTGCAGACACCAAATTTGGTAGACAAGTCCTTCAAGCAATCATCCCCGACTGATCTGGTAGGAACTTCCTGTTTCATTTGGGGATCCCTTTTCACTGTAATGTTTTTGTTCTTTGTTATTAGTATCCCACCCATATATATATATTGGGTCTCTGCTGTGGTATATCCCTTTATCATAGCCAGGGATAGGACACAGAAGAAAATTAGAAATTTACTTACTGGTATTTCCTTTTCTTCTGTGTCCTTCCACGGCTTGCCCTACCCTTAACCTATTGTTATATTTTCTAGCTTGGTCAAAGGAGACTGATGGTACTGGTGAAAGGGCGATACTTTTAATTGGTCCTACCCCAGCTGATGGACGGAGACCATGCCCGTTCTCATAGCCGGGGAAGGACACAGAAGAAAAGGAAATATCGGTAAGTACATTTCTAATTTTCCCTTAAGCGGGTTCTCCAGTCCTGGAACCCCCCCCCCCCACACACACACACACACACACACACACACACACACTTCCTTCAGGTTTGTGGCCCTTGGCATTCCTGATTTATCTGACTCCTCTGAGGGGGAGTCACTTGTGTCTGAGGATGGTGTTTGTTCAGAAGGGGCTTCTTCCCAGTTTCATGGCGACCCCTTTGAGGCTGACCCTGAACCCTCTGCTGAGGATCTCATTAAGGCGGTTTTATCTACCTTTAACATTTCTGTTAACCCTGTAGAGTCATAGTCTACTTTTGACGTCTTTTCCAGGTGCAATAAGTCCTGTACAGTATTTCCGCCTAATCTTACTCTGTATCAAATTATCCTGGATGAGTGGAAGACTCCTGACAAGAGTCTCACTCTTTCTAAGAGATTCTCCAAGCTGTACTCCTTTGCTGATGCAGCTTTCGCTCAGTGGGCTACACCTCCTCAGGTGTGTTCCACTATTTCTAGGCTCTCAAAATCTACTGCCTGAGCTTAAGGATCTGACAGAATGGAAGCTGGAGGCTATCCTTAAGGCTATCTTTTTTGCCATAGCTGCTTCCTTGAGGCCTTCCTTGGCTTCCACATGGGTTAACAGAGCCATTGATATTTGGACAGAACAGCTGACTGACACTGTCAACAAAGGTGCCCCTAAGGAGGACCTTTTGCCCATTTTGGCTAATATTTCTGAGGCTTAGCACTTTATTACTGATACTCTGTTTAATGCCATTAGGCTTGAGGCTAAAGACTTCTGCCTTCTCTGTGGCTGCCAGACATACGCTGTGGCTTTGGTCTGCTGACCTGATTTTTAAAAATTTCACTGGTCTCTCTTCCTTTTCAGGTTATAGCTTTCTTTTGGCCCTGAACTGAAGAACATTATCAGTGAAGCCACTGGGGGTAAGATCACGTTGTTGCCTGAAGTTCCTAAGAGCAATCCTTAAGCGAGGAAACAGCGTTCCTTTCATTGTCGCCAAACTGAATCGCAAAGGCCGAACCAGGTGCCAGCTCAAGCTAGCACCCCACTTTCCACCCCCAAGTCCAGGCAGCAGTGGAGGTTCAAACATGCCTCCACCAAACCTACTTAGGCATGACTCATTGAACCTTGGTCCGCATACACCTATGGGTTGTTGACTGTGTGTTTTTTTTTTTTTTTTTTTTTAAGTACTTGGACAGGCTCTGTAGTGGATCAGTGGGTATTGCAGGTGGTTTCAGGAGGTTACAGGATTCCCTTCACATCCCTACCTCCCTTCAGATTCTTCCCTTCTCGCTCCCCTCAGGCACAGGAAAAGCTCAGTCTTTTCAGTGGGTCGGTTCAGGCTCTCTTGGACAAGGGAGTCCGCTCCAGTACCTCTGCCAGAGAGGTTTCGGTTTTTATTCCAACCTCTTAGTTGTTCCCAAGAAGGATGATGGCTGCCGTCCTATCCTGGATCTCTAGGACCTCAATTCCTTTGTGGTTCATACACAGTACAAGATGGAGTCCAAGGGTTTATGATCTTGCACATACCTAGCCTAAAATGAGAAAATCATGAAGTGGTGTTTCAAAAATCAAACGGATCAAAAATCCCTTTAAGATTAAAAACCATGTTGGCTGTTTTTAGTGACACATATCCCTAAAAAGAATATGGCAAGATGACTCATTTGCAAGTTGTATAATATAACCTAGGGTTAGGTCCATGATTTACAGTTGGTGTGAAGACCAACAGCTGTGTCCCTTTAATCTTCAGAATGGGCTTCAGAAAGAGCTTAGTTTTAGTACTATCAAGGTCCAGATTTCTGCTCTATCTGTGCTTTTTCAGACACGTATTGCCTTATTGCCAGATGTGCAAACCTTTGTGCAAGGGGTGGCTCATATCTATCCAGTCTTTGGGATCCCACTCCTCCGTGGGACTGGAACTTGTTCCTGGGAGTGCTTTGGAAGGCTCCCTTTGAGCTTCTGTCTTCTGTTTCTCTTCAGTTCTTGACTTTTAAGACTGCTTTCCTGCTGGTGACTGTGGCTGTTCAGCACTTGGCTGATCTTTCTGATCTTTCATTCTGATTGGGTTGTTTTACGAACTTCCCTTTGTGTTTCACCCCGAAGTGGTTTCTGAATTTAAGATTAACCAGTAAATTGTTCTTCCCTCTCCCTTATCTGGCTCCATCTAATAGATGGGAGCAGGAGGCTCACTGTTTGGATGTAGTTAGGTGCTTGAAGTACTGTGTTCATTGCACAAAACCTTTTTGCAAATTGCCTCACTCTTTTCATTCCTAAGGGCCCTCATGCGGGCTAAATCACATCTAAGGGAACTGTGGCTTCTTGGATCAAGGTGACTATTCCCCAGACATATGTCTATAGGAAAAAGCAGGTGCCCTTTAGGGTCACAGCTTTTTGCACCAGACTAAGTGAGTACCTCCTTGTCCAATAAGAATCAGGCCTCTGTGGAACAGTTGTGCAAGGTGGACAAGTAATCTTCCCTTCCCACGTTTTGATCTATGCTATACATTAAAGCAGAATTATCAGTCATATAAAAGTCCCCCCCAATTAATTTTTACTATAGCATTAAGCATATACATCCATTTATAATCCTTATTAAGTCCAGCGTTTAGAAATCTTAAGTTATTTGCGGAAGAGGCATCTGTGTGCCTGCGCTGTCCATCCTTGTCTGTACTTTAAAGTACAATCAATTCCCCCTTACCAGTTTCTGAGGAGGCAGGGATGGATAGTGCAGGCTCACAGATGCCTCTTCGGCAAGATGTCTGTTCTGCGCTGTTGTCTGCCGGTGAGTATCTGAAGAACTTATAATTCAAAATTATGCAGGACTTAATAAGGATTATAGAAGGATTTATATACTTATAGTAAAAATTAATTGGGGGGCACTTTTATATGACAGTTCCACTTTAAAAATGAGATTGTCTATTAGGGGTAAAGTGGAGTTAGGGAGGGAGTCTTTGTCTCCAGAGAGCTTTTGTTATGCAAGTGACCTACCCTTCTGTGGAAGGATACTTTTCCCCATGGTTTTTGTGTTCCACATTGACTAAGAGAAAAGGATTTATCAGAAAGTACACAACGATACCCGCTTTTTTCCTTTTTGTTAATATAGTGCGTTTGTTTTGCTCCATAATGGATTCACTTTGATTTTGATAAATATGCCCTGCAGTAGTTTACAATATGGAGTCTGCCTATACATTAGTCAAACTATGTAATCCATTCATTAGGGAATTTAGAAAATCTGGTGACGCTGCTTTTTCCAACCCAAGCCTGTCATCACTTGTTTTCCAAATGCTATTTTAGTTGCTACTTTTTCTCCTTGTGTAAAGATAACATTTTTATATATGAAATATAATGCTTTAGGAGCATACATTTTAAAATATACAGTAATTTCCTCTGAAAGATATTAGTTGTCTCAACCTCTGTGTATATTGTGTGTGGGGGGGAGGGCACAATGTTCAGTATCTATTTAATGTTACACATATAGAACCACACTAAGGTAAGAAACTGTAATTCTGGAGCAAATCGGCTTCATTATGCAGGAGAAATTAAATGGGCTTTTAACTGCTTAAATGTTAGAGAGGTCTCCAACACATTGCTTCACAATGTGTTGGTGAACTCTCTATCATTTAAGGGGTTAAAAGCCCCAATTCTCTCTCCTCCATTGTGGCACATTGGAACCATGTATTCTATTGCTACCTCTAAGAGGTAGGGCCTTACAAGCTAAAGCTATCTGGAGGCAGAAGCCTCTCCCAGTTTCACATTACACCCACCCAGTAGCAGCCTTCAGTTTTAAAACTGCTCTGCTTAGGAGAGCAAAAGAGGTGATTCTTCTCTTTTGACGTTCTTTTCTTTTATATATGTTTTCTTATTACATTACTCACAGAGGCTAGCTCCTTATATTTACCTGTTACTCTTTTAATCAGATCATACAGTGGAACATACTTTGTAACCTGGACCTGTGTTACATTTTGTCTGCAATGGGATAGCCAAAAAACCTCTAGAGACCACTTTCCATGCATTTCTCTTTTTATTCCACAAAAGGATCCAGAAGAATTGCAGGTGGTTCAGGTTTTGTTAATATGTCTTGTCAGTTTTCCTGTCTGTCAGACACAATCTGAGGTCTTCTTGTGCTGCATGGCTTATTCCTGCATTCTGCCTACTCATTCCTGTTTATTTTATTTATGTTATTCTTTCCTGGTTTTTCAAACTTGTTTTTCTTACTTGTCCATCTTGGAGAAGAAGATGTTTTCAGAGGACATGGATACTTTAATTTTTATGGGGGCATGCAGTCTTTATGGATCTGTGCCTACAGTTGCCATATTGCTTATTGAGCTCCGGCTTCAGGTAAGTTTATTTGTTTTATTCTCTGTTCTTTCTGCCTCCCTGGGTCTCTTTATTTGGGGCTGTGTACACCATGTTAGAATCCAAAGGGAAGCCCAAGACCACAAGAACTTAAACAGCTACTTCTGCAGTTGTCATTTGTTTATTTTCTCAGACCAGTCTCCCTAAGGGTCAGACAATTCAGTTGTACACTTCTTATACTGTGACCCCTACTCAGTTGGTTCAGGAGCCAGGAACCGACATGGGTTAAGACCCTTATCTCAACTATGTCTAGTATTCCAGCATTTATCAGATGTGTCCTTGAAAAGCTAGATCAGGGTTCCCCTGTTATGCTCAAGAAGAGAGTCTATTCTCCAGTAAAGAGTGTTCCTGTGGAGTTCCCTGGTGTGTGAGCCATGGTAAATGGGACTGCTTCTATGGTGGAGATGAATTTCCCCAGTAGAGAGGACAGCTTTTTGGCTGTAACTGAATCATGAGCCAGAACAGCAGAAATCCTGTGGGCAATCTGGTGAGCTACCTTGTCCGTGAGAAATACCATGCTCTGCTGAGTGTCAATGAGACGGTCCAGGAAGACCAGACACTGGGATGGAACAAGATCTGACTTGTCCATGTTGATGATCCACCCGTGATGGGCGAGAGCATGAATGCAGTCCTGAACCTGCTGATGAAGGAGTTCCACAAAGGGGGCTTTCAGAAGCAGGTCATCCATGTATGGAGTAACTCTGATGCCTTCCCGGTGGAGGACGGACACTAAAGCTCCCAGGACCCGGTTGAAGACTTGAGGAGCTGTAGTCAGACCAAAGGGAAGAGCTGAAAACTGAAAATGCCCTTGGTCACAGGCAAATCTGAGATAATTCCAGCTCTCTGGATGAATGGCGATGTGTACATACACGTCCTGAAGATCCAGAGAGGCAAGGAATTCCCCCGGGGACATAGCAGCAATCACCATCCTTAGGGACTCCTGGTGATTATGTGTCCTGATCACAAAGGAATTGAGATCCTTCAAATCCAAAATGGGACAACAACCGCCGTCCTTCTTGGAGAGCACAAAGAGGTTTGAGCAAAAACCCATACCTCTGTCCAGAACATCCTTGTCTAGAAGGGCCTGGATAGCGCCATTGAACAGATGACGTTTCTCTGTGCCCTGGGGAGTATGAGAAGGGAAAAAGTGAAAGGGAGGAAGAGAGACGAAAGGGATCCTGCACCCTTCCACTACCACCTGTAAAACCAACTGGTCCAGCACTGAATTCTCCCACACGCTGTGGTAGTGATGTAGACGGCCACCGACAGCAGAGTGGGGACCTGGGTTTGGCGAGTCATGCCGAAGAAGGCTTGGAAGCCTTAGGCTTGGAGCAGACCTTGGGCTTCCATTGCTGTTTGGGCTTGGAGGAGGCACGCAGAGCTGAGGGAACTGCCTGATTCGCCGGACGTGTCTTAGTCTGGAAGGAACGGAAAAAAACGATTACGCTTGAGAGGGGTTTTCTTCCTGTGGACCAAAGACAGAAGGGTACTTTTACCCCTGTGGCCTCACTAATCAGATCCTTGAGATCTGGCCCAAACAATTAAGTGCCTTGAAAAGACAATGAGAGCAAAGCTTTCTTGGAAGCAGTGTCAGCAGTCCAGATCTTGAACCAAAGAGCTCGTCTGGCAACCACAGACATCTTGGAAATCCTTGCCACCAAACGGATGGCATCAAATAAGGCAGCAGAAACATAGTGCTGGGCCTCAGAAATGTTGGCAAGAAGCCGCAACCTATCCGGACAGCCAGGGTGAGCTGTTCAGTCCAGACAGCAATGGCCCAATTAACCCATGCCACAGCGTAACGCTGGATGCATGGCAGTACCAGCAGTGGCAAAAATGGACTTGAGGGAAACCTCAAGTTTCTTGTCAGTCCAGTCTTTCAGAGCTGACTCATCAGAAACTGTCAAGGCAGTAGACTTAGATAGCCTGGAGATAGGAGCATCCACCTTGGGGGGGATGAACCCACTGAGCAAACGCCGCCTCAGAGAAGGGGTAAAGCTTGGCAAATTTCTTGGAAAGTGAAGGTTTCCTGTCCTGAGATTTCCACTCAAGGCAGTCAAAAGTGGTGTTAGGTGGAAAACAAGTAAGGGGCTTTTTAGGCTCCTGAAACACATGAAAGGGATCTAAAGAAACCTCCCAAACTAAGGGAATGTTTAGGGTATTCAAGACATCCCTGATCAGGCCCTCAGCCGAGGGATCAGGATCAGCCTCAAAGGGGTCCCCAAAAACTGAGAGGAGCCCACAGCAGAACTTTCCTCAACATCTGAATCTACGAACAGTTCCTCCTCAGAGGAATCTGATACATCAGGTACTCCCTGCGGTTTAGGCAGGGAAGATTTGACTGAAGTAAGGGTCTGCCATGAATGGAAGACCCCCTGTAACTGGGATGGAAAGCGTTGCAATGTAGACCTAAGGTCCCTGGTAGCAACCTTGAACTCTTGCACCCAAACTGGCTCTAATGCATTGCTGGAGGTCCCTGGCAGAGACTCGGGGACATCAGAATATGCTGGGTATAAATGACCTGAGAATTTTCTAGGTAACCCTGAATGACATGAGGAGCAGTGCACAATAGGGGACACAGAGACCCCAGCATCCTTAGTCTTAGGCCTGGCCCCAAGCTCCAACGGATTAGACATTCTCACAGTGTCAAAAACCTTTAGAGTATAAGGAATCACCCAATGCAGTGTATAAGATTAAAATTTCACCCCAGAAATTGCTAAAATACACTTGTCTGGCAGGTGAAGGGTTAAGAAGAGACAATTAGGAGAGTCCAAGCCCTGCGTAGGATACTCATTCTGGGAAAGGCACAAACTGGCTGCAGCGGCGGGAGCCAATCAGGAACAAGCTCGCGAAGCAAGCACTCGTGGGAAATGTAGTTTTCCAAAAAAAGTACCCCAACAGTGCCCGAAGCCCCCTGAGCCCCCCAACACACATAAAATGTTAACCAGATGATAGAGCAGAGACAGGCAATTAAAATGAGCCATCCCTGAAGTTGTTATGTTGAGCGGTTGCAGAGATATGTCCCAAACTACATAGTCCCATAGAAGTGAATGGAGCAATAGCGTCTATGCGGTAAAGCTCGCAAACTCAAATTTTTGCAAAGTTGAAACAGTAAAATAAAAGTACATGAAACATCACTAGAACATGTTAGAAGACCCAAAAAAACACTGAACCCAGTAGGGAAAGTGTTAATACTCCCCCCCCCCGATGCAAAACCAGCAGCTAAAGGGTTAAGTTACCACATAAACCTGCTCCAAAACACCCAACAGACATACAGATAAATCCAATGAGTGCAGGAGTGTGCAGTAGGAACTCCAAGGGAAAAAAACCCTGTGTGGATGGGCACTGTGGGACATGTGGACCTGCAGCACTCAAAGGGTTTCTCACATTTCCTGCAGATCTTCTGTCCTCAGACTACCATGTATTAAGAAGAAGCCTTGGTGGGCAGATCATGAGGAAAGAACTTGTACCCAAGATTCCCCCCCCCTAGGGCTTAAGGTCCACAAAAGCACCTGGTTACTGAGCTAGCCACATCTAAGGGCATTGTCCGTTATGGTAATCCGCCTAATGGTGGTATTCCATTTCTAAGTGAAAAATAAAAAATGTTCTAAAACTATAGCAGAACTGTTCTCTTGCCTGTGTCTTCATCAAGGAACAAATCTTACTGGGGCTGGTTGGCTAGCTGCAGCCAAGGAGGGAAGGTAGGCTTCACCCCTGCATACAATTCTAAAATTGTTCCTGCCTAAATAAAGGGGGCAGATCTCCTACCCAAAGTTACCAGTAACCTGTATTGGACGACAGAGAAATACATATTTCAGCCTCCAGGGCAACCTTGCTCCCAGCCTTGTATGTAGCTTGAGTGGCAAGGGCCACAGTTATTTGGGACAGTTTCAATCAGTGTACCTCAATCAGTGGCATTTCGGGCAATTTGTTTCTTCAGCCTTGGACCCAATCACTTTGTGGCCTTCTGGTTTGGATTAATTCCAGCATGTCAAAGGAGTTGGCTTATGCCAACTGCCAAGTAAGAACCAGAAAGTCAGCCAAGTTGTCCAAGGTTTGTCTGTCTTTTGTTTGGGCATAAGCTCATGTTCCAGCTTTCTCAGCCATTCACATTTGGGGGGTACACGGAAAACCATAGTTCAGTAGTGATGTCTGCCAGCTGTGGGCACTTTGAGAGCTCTGATGAACCATTAGGTTTCTCTGTTTTGCTCCAGATCTTGGGATCCACTGGCCCTTGCAATAAAGGCGATAGACATGATGTGGCATTTTCCCCTGGTTTCCAGGAATTGAGAAAAGTCAGATTGAATCAAAGGCGTCTAAATCTGATTGCATTTTACAGACCTCGCCAAGCATGGTTCTCGTATATGACCAACATGTCTGTGGTCGAGCCTTGGCATCTCTCTTCTCCTGGACCTCTTGTTTCAGGGTTCTCTGTGTCATCCATATGTCTGTCATCTAGATGTGGGGAGGCTAGCTGTGATAGTGTGCCACTTGATTCCTGTATCCTGAAGAAATAGGATTTTTCTGAGACAGTCATCACAATTGTGTTTAATAAACCTGTTTTTTCTTGGGCATATCATAGGGTCTGGTCATTGTTCTTTAAGTGTACGATGGCCATGGCTTGCGATCTCATCCTTTTCATCTTCCATTGGTCTTGGTCTTTCACAAGATAGCCTCCAAAAGGGGCCTTACTGAGTTCTATCAAGGAACAGATTTCAGCCTTGTCAGTTGTTTTTCCAGAAACATTTTGATTTTTTGCCAGATTTACAGACCTTTGTGCAATGGTTAGCACATACCTATCCCCATATGACAAACCTGGTCCATGGAGTACTCCGCTTACTTGCTTTGGGTTTCTTCTAATGGTGGTTTTTGATTTTCATCTTAATCAGGAGACAGTGCTTCCTTCTTTTTGTTGTGCTACATTTAATAGATGAGAACAGGAACTTTGCAATCTATACATAGTAAGGTTTCTTAAATAATATTTACATTACACTGAACCTTTTCACAGATGGAGGGCCTCCCTGCTTACCATGTGGCGTCTAAAGTGACAATAGCCTCTTGAATCAAGGCAACTATTTGTCAGGCCTATGTCATTAAAGGGATAGTAATACTTATAATAAAATGCAGCTCCAAGCCTTTTTTATTTTATTTGTAGTACGTAGCTCTATATTTCAATACTAACAGGCTTGTAGTTCAACCACAATTGAATCAGAAAGGATCTTCCTTTTGCCCCTTTCTCCTGCTTTACTGCCTCTCATGCTGGTCTGGATGGAGCACTGCGAGAGATAATATTCAGTATACTTATTGAGTGAAGATTGTCCCTCGCTGCACGCTGTCTGGTCCCAGGACCGGATACCAAAACTGACAGGAGGCGGCCAGAAAGGATGGGTGGGGCATTCATTTGGATCCAATTGCAGTTAAACTACAAGCCTGTTAGTATTGAAATATAGCCCTATGTGCTGCAAATAGAATAAAGTAGACTTGGAGCTGCACTTTTTTATAAGTATTACTCTCCCTTTAAGGGGAGGTGGGTCCTTTTAGTGTTACTGCTCATTCCATCAGAGCAACGGGTGCTTCCCGGGTCTACAAGAACCAGGCCTCTGGGGAGCAGTTGTGCAAGGCAGCAACATGGTTGTGACTTAACTATTTGGTAAACATTACAGGATAACATACTGACCATGTATGAAGCCAGCTTAGGGAGAAAGGTCCTGCAGGTGGTAGTAACTGTATAGGTGCCTCTTTTTCTTTAGCTCTAGTAACCTTTCTGCAGTCACTTAATTTATTTGTGTGGCAGTGTTCGTTTACACCTGTGGTTCATGGCTGTACCTGAACCATGGTTGTCTTTCTAAGACCGGGGGAAGATTCACTAAGCAGTGATAAAGAGGTGATAAAGTGGAGATGGTTTCTCCAGTTTATCACTTCTCCAGTTCCTGTGTTACTCTATGGAGTCTATGCAATAAGATGTCTTCAGCTTTGGAGATCTCATTGAATAAGCACCATAGAATAACATAGGAAATTGGAGAAGTGATAAAACTGGAGATGTCATCTCCATTTTATCACCACTTAGTGAATCTCCCCCAGGTCTCTCCAAGACCTTGAATATTAGATGGAATAGCTTTGGTATATCCCCATAGTTCCTGTGTTCCACAGTGGATGAAAGAGAAAAGGGGATATTTGAGTACTTTCCAATAAACTATTCCATTAGTCCTGGTGGACCACAGGACATCCCTCCTTGAAAAAAACATATTGTTTTAGTTCTGGGCAGAATTGTACTTTGGGGTTCTCAGGTGTGGTGCCAACCTTCCTGTCCAACTTCTGTTTACTTGCATCTTTGCTATATATTGAAACTGAAGGCTGCTGCTGATAGGCAGGGTTTAAGTGAAGCTGGGGCATGATCTCTGCCTCCAGAGAGTTAGCTTGCAAGTGCCCTTCCTCCTTGAGGTAGCAACTTAACCCATGGTTCCTGTATTCCACAAGTACTAAGAGAAAAGAATTGATTGGTAAGTACACAAAAATCCCCTTTTAAATCAACAGGAATTTTAATTTTTACCCTCTAGTGCAGTGAGTTTAATACATCTTTTTCTTCCTTAGGTCGATTCTGCTTCGTCGGCTCTGCAGTCTGATGGGAACAGTGTTTCTGCTACGTTGTATCACAATGTTTGTCACATCACTTTCTGTCCCGGGAGAACATCTTCAATGTTCTGGAAAGGTAACATAGCTGCCTGATATCTTTGCTGTTTCAGTACAAAGCTGCCTGTCTAAGAGCACAATCCATGTCTGCAACCTAATAACTGATTATTTACCTTTCTTAACAATATATAGGCTTTTCTGTGCTGCCGTTCATTTATGCCAAGAGCAAATAAATTGCCAAAGGCTGAATGAGGATGATGGGCATTGTAGTCTGACAGAAGCTGGATGGCTCTTAGTGTTCAGAGTACTTTAATGGCAAAATGAATACGCTCTTAAAAATTAACAGCATTAAGAAATTAAGCAATATCCGGAAGCGCTTAAAGATCGTTATTTAGCTCTTTTGATTATGAATACTGGCAAGCCAGCATTGCTCTAATTAAAGGAATATTTTTATAATGTCTTTCATTTTATGTTGAGTCACACAAGGGAACTCCCACTACTTTGAGATTCTTCGTTTGAAATTACAGTTTAGACATATGCATTTTTCTTCTTCTGGATTCTGTCCCAACTGTAACTCTCCCTCAGAAAGTAATATCAACTCTGCCACCTAGTGATGAGCTTTCATACATTGAACTTCGTTTTTTGAGTTTAAACCCAAAGAAATTCCTGCAAAAAAGAAACATGCCTGCCTGCTTTTACTTAATATCTAGTATTCTTAATATCTAGTATTCATTCAGGATTAACCCTTTAAGTGCCAGAGGGCTATGTTACCCATTGCTGTACAATGTGTTGCACACAGCTTCGGCACTCCAACGATTAATTGTGGAAATAAAAAACATAAATATAAATAACTGATCGTTGTTTGAAGGACACCTACCTAAATACGTTTTTCTGATAAACCAATGAAGAGCCACTTACCTTACAGTGCAGTTCCGCAGGGCTCAGACAACAATCCTTGGATTTCATGTTTACTTTGCACAAACTGCAGTAACTAGCAGTATACATACAAGTTATATATTTGAATTGATAAGGTTACCTAAACAGGATACGATGCAGTAGAACCTAGCTGCAGATTATCCTAAGTCACCTTATATATTCTGATTATGTGTTCGTATTGCCTATGGAACATTAAAGATGTTTTAGATATTTTCAAATGCAGTACTTGTTGTATACTAAATAAAGGATTTCTGTTTTTAAAAAGACATTTTTTTCTCTTAAATGTTGTATTTTCCATTTATTTCTCAATTATGCAGTAACGCTTTTGTGACATTATTGGAACAACACCGAAGCTCTGTTAATTTTGTTTCCAGATACAGTTTACATCTGACCATTTTTTTTTTCTTTTCAGCTTTATGATAACATGTGGGCCAAACTTCAGAGAGCTTTTGCCATCTGGAGTGGCTTTGGCATGACACTGACTGGAGTGCACACGTGTGGTGATTACATGTTTAGTGGGCACACTGTGGTCCTGACCATGTTGAATTTCTTTGTCACAGAATGTAAGTTCACCTGGAAAAGCATTTTTATATGAAAAAGGGTGAGAGACATGTATAGCCGAGATTTAATCACATGGCTTTATTTTTGTATATTAATATTATTAACCATTTTTGGTATTTACGATTTTTTCGTACTTATACAAATGGATCTTGGTTAATAGTTAAACAGTGGTGGTATGGTAGAACAGTATAATGTAAATACTGCAGAGGCAATAACTGGTTTGGGCTTGTTCACACAGCTGACATTAGGTCAGCATCAAATCTGCACTATTCACTCGGGAGACAATAAATCAAGAGTACAGAAGCTTGAAAAGGTTGGGGATAAGCTGTGGAGGAGATTCACTAAGCTGTGATAAATAAATGGTTTATCACTTCTCCAGTTCCTATGTTACTCTATGGATTCTATGCATTAAGATTTCTTCAACTCTGGAGATCTTAAATAGGCTCAATAGAATAACATAAGAACTGGAGAAGTCATCTCCACTTTATCACTGCTTAGTGAATCTCCCCACTAGTGATCTTATATATTCTTTTTTCTTTTTTTCTTTCTTCCAATTCCAAATACATGGGGATGAGAGGTTTTTGTGTGTGTGTGTGTGTGTGTGTGTGTGTGTGTGTGTGTGTGTGTGTGTGTGTGTGTGTATTGTGCAATACAGGATGTAGCTGCCACCAGTGACAGGAAGAGTAATTTCTAAAACTAAACTGATCATACTTATCAGAGGAACGATCCTGAGAGCCTTTAGAATTTTACACGTACATTGCAATGTTGCTATGGATTTCAAGCACAGGGTAGTTGCAGATTTTTTTAAAAAATGCATTGATTAGTGTTCTGCTACTTCTTTTGAGTACAGCAATACCCAGTTAATGCAGGGTTGTGGAATTAATATCGCCCGACACCCGGGACATGTAGTTCCAGGCACCGGGCAGGTACATTTTTCATTACATTTATCACTGCTTCGGGGCAAGCAGAGCTGGACCTACAGCCCGGTGAAGCTGCAAATTTTTTTTTTTTATTTTCCATTTTTTTCCCCCCAATAAACAGCATCACCATGGTTCCCCTGTGCTGCTGCCCTAAGTGCCTTGCAGTCCGCTCTGGATCCCGGCGCCTACAGCTCCCTTCATTGAGTCTATTGACTCAATGAAGGGAAGCTATTGTGAACTGCGCATTCTGGTGTGCAGTGATGTTGTGTCTGCTTGGACCAACAAAAATGCTTGGCGCACAGTTGAACAGAGCACGCCAAGCCAGTTCTTCACCAGCTTTCGTATGCTGGCCTGGCACCAACATCACAAAGGTCCTCCTGGCTGAGCCTCTGAGAGGGAGGCCGGAGGCAGCACTTCAGTGACCTGAGGTGGAGGAGAGTGAGCACAGTCTGGACTGGAGGAGGCGTGCCTGGAGGTAAGCACTGGTCTGAGTGCCAGTGTGGGCAGGGTGGACACAGTGTGGAGGTGGACACAGGTTGGACAGTGTGAAGGTGGACACAGTGTGGAAGTGGACACAGGGTGGGCAGGGTGTGGAGGTGGACACACGTGAGCAGGGTGTGGAGGTGGACACAGGGTGTGGAGGTGGACACATGTGGACACAGGGTGTGGAGGTGGACTCAGGGTGTGGAGGTGGACACAGGGTGTGGAGGTGGACACAGGGTGTGGACACAGGGTGTGGAGGTGGACACAGGGTGTGGACACAGGGTGTGGAGGTGGACACAGAGTGGGCAGGGTGTGGAGGTGGACACAGGGTGTGGAGGTGGACACAGGGTGTGGACACAGGGTGTGGAGGTGGACACAGGGTGTGGACACAGGGTGTGGAGGTGGACACAGGGTGTGGACACAGGGTGTGGAGGTGGACACAGAGTGGGCAGGGTGTGGAGGTGGACACAGGGTGTGGAGGTGAACACTGGATGGGCAAGTTGTGGAGGTGGATACAGGATGTGGACACAGGGTGTGGAGGTGGACACATGTTGTGGACACAGGGTGTGGAGGTGGACACAGGGTGTGGACACAGAGTGGAGGTGGACACACATGTGTTTCTTTTGTTAGGCATCGCCCTATAAATTAATACTTTGAGTTCATTCAAAAGGTTAAAAAGAGAACACTCCGTTTAACTGGGTACACATATTTTGGTGGCTGTAATTAAAATAATTATTTTGTGTATCAGGACAAGTAGATTGGGCTCCCGTTTTAGTCCCTTGGATGAGTAATTTTTTTTTTTTTAAATTTCCACACCCCTATAATACCATGCCTCATCTGGGGCTGTATACCAGTGCTCCACTTTAAAATGTTCCCCCAAAAGTATATTGTTTTGAAAACTAGACAAAGCTGGTTTTCATTTTAGGTGCATTTTTGCATTTTTCACACGTTTTACCACCAAGCCTTCTCAAAACCTGCAGTAAAAAAAAGCAATTCAGTGTTTTTCACACTTATATTTCAGTTTTGCTGTGGATTTCAAGTGTAGGATAGTTTGTTAGGGGTTTGGGGGAGCTATGGGGCCCAAATTGGAACATGTACGTTTCCATTTTCACACATGGAATTTTCACAGCTTGCTTAAATGGGGTCATGTCTCATTTAGGGCTGTGTATCAGTGCTCCACTAAAATTTACCCCCAAAAAATTATATATTTTTTGAAAAGTAGACAACTCAGTCTTTCATTTTACATGCTTTTTCACACAGTCATTTTACCACCATTCCTTCTGAAAACCTACAGTAAGAAAAAAAAAATCAGCGTTTTTCACTCATTGTTGCTGTGGATTTAACACATTATTATTATTATTCTTTATTTATGTAGCTCCAACTTATTCCACAGCGCTGTAAAATAGGGAATAGACATACAGAGATATTAAATATTACAAATCAAATGTGGAGAACAGAAGGATCAGAGGGCCCTGCTCTTGAGAGCTTACAGTCTAGATAGGACAGTTGCACATTTAAAAAAAAGGACTTTACCACCAATCCCTCCCAAAACCTGCTTCCCATTATATTTCCATAGTGTTAGATTTAAGGAAGGGATGCATTCTGAAAAATAAAAAAAACAGGATATTTGGGAGGGGGGGTGGCCAAATAATTACTGTTACAGCACTACTGTATTTCACATACATGATATTTTTGGAAGCAGTCGCTAGTGCAGAGCCCAGGTTTTAAAGGGCAATCAGGACAGTAAAAGGTGGTGTCCATCCTTCCTTTGCTGTAGCACATTGCAGAGTTTCTGTGGGTTGTTCATTTTGGTGGAGACTAGAACAGCTAGTGCCCTATACCAGGTCTCTGTGCCCCTTGAAACAAAAAAAAATGGAAATCAAATGAAGTTGGAACTGCAAAAATGTGCATTTTGGAGTAGGGTTTGCCAGTTTGAAAATTAAATAGGAATTATATGCAGTCTGCATCATGTAAATGGCAACCTTTTTGTACCAGGTCCTACATTTCCTCATAGTGAGGTAAGGCTGCATAAGCTGATCACGTAGATTCACTCCCCTCATTTGTTTGTTACAGTATCTGATGCAGACTGACTTTCTTAGTACTTCAGTTTTGCCACAGACTGAGACTGGCACAGTTCTTTCATCATGCATGGTGGTCAGCATGTACATGTCCTTTTCCCTAAACTTAACTGCCAGCATCTCATTTTAGCACAAAGCTGAAGGCATGCCCTTTTTCAGTACTTGGTACTTAATAGTTGTTTGGGCATATTGCTGCAGTTGCATTGAACAGTGCCATAGGCCACTGTGTAAAAAACAAGAGTAACATAAATAAATAAAAATTGTCCCGATATAAATGATATCCTTTATTTAATAAGGGGTTAATTAGGTCCCAAACAATTTTTCCATTGATTCCCAGATATCTGGACAACCAGGCGGATCAGGTTGGCAGTCTTTTCCATCATAAATTTGGAACGCCTGAGTATACCCCGTGGCACTTTTGCACAGTTTATACAATTTTGACTCCAATCTTGGAGCACTTAGAGGGGATATATTGTTTGACTCCTAACCTTTCCTTGTATTTCATAAGGGATTCATCAATACATATACATATATGTTTTTGGTGCTTATATACTTCTTTCCCTGTAAATAATTTATTAGGGGGGGAAATTTTATACAGCCTGCCCTACTGGGGGAGTTTTTGGGAGACACAGGGTATTGTCACTGAAATGCATGAAGTATAAAAGCATTTCATACCTGGTCCTGGACATTACTTTTGTTAAAATGAGGGTCACAAATGGGATTTTTGCTCCAGTGGGACCTAATTCTTGTTTTTTATTTATCCCCATTATCATTGTTAGGGCCCAGAATTGTTTGAATTCAGCCATATCTGTGGGTTGCCATGATTGCTGCTTTGCAACAAAAGATGATGGATTGGCGGCAATGTATTTGGCTGCAATGTACTTGGCTGCATACACATTTGTTTGTGAGACAATCTCCCCCAAAAGATATTCTCCCCAAAATAAATAAAAAAAAAATGCACATGCTTAAATCATGCCACATCCACTTGATTTCCTGGGTTGTGTATGAATGACATAATTCAACTGGTGGTACGCATTGCCTAGGGGCAGGATGAGGGGTAGTACTTGGTCAGCGCATCTAATCTTAACAGAAGGCCCAGCCTGATCACTAGAGCTATCACTTGATGTATCTGTAAACTGGGTTATATCAAAATCTGGGGCAGTGTCAGTGACTCCTGAATCAGACACCAAAAAGGCATATGCCTCTTCATCAGAATACATTCACTGCATTTTGTTACTTAGCTACCTACCCTAAACTTAGCTACCTACCCTATCTTCTACTAAAAAAACTTCCCACCCACACTTACTAACTTACGTAAATGATTATGCTGGATACACCGTGGCACGGTGTCTTTTTCTGCCTCCTCCTCACGATGTGTGTGAGAGGAGGGAGACAGAAGTGTTTACAACATTGTGTCTGTCATTTTGCTTCTGAAACATGTGATTTGCTGACTGAAACTAAGTGCGCCACTACTGGATCACTTAGTAACAGCCTTCTCCTTGCTCTCCCATCCTTGTCTGCAGCGGCAATGGGAGAGTTAACCCTTGGCATGCAAAGACCGTCACAGGTCCTTAGGTTAAGGAAATTGGTGATGGTCCTGGCACTTCACCAGTACTTAAAGGTTAAAGGGACATTATCACCAAAAAGGAATAGGGTCCATACCCTTTAAAATGTTATGTATTCATAGGCAGCACTTGTATTATTTACATAGCTGCAAAATATGTTATACACCCGCATTTCCTATTTCTATGTAGACATCTATGTCTATTTATACAAGCCCACGATAAGTGAATTCTGTAGCATGATGGAGGGAAAGAAACAGGAGATATGTTTCTGTGAACAGATACGAAATGGTTCTCATTTCAAAATAATAATAATCTAGTTAAAGTTTTTACATGCCCCTAACACATTTGATAACATATGCAGCAAATTATAGTCACTAGTCTTTTACATTCATTTATTATCCATTTTAGAACTTCTTATCAAAGGTAAGTGCTTGCTAAGAATACATAATTATTAAATGGAAATTAACCCTTTTTGTGTTTGATGATAATATCCCTGTAATGTGTATGTATTTTAAGGAAGAGTCAGCAGGTTGGCATATCTTAGCCTGACCCTTCAAATATATATGTACCTGCAGATAACCATTTTGCAGTGTTCAGCTTTTGTTGCCTTATTGTAATGAACAAGGTCAGATAGTTCAGTACTGGCAAACCATTTCTGTATGGATCTCACATTGTGCACTGTGGTATTGTCGTGTTGAAACAGGGATCGGCCAAATTTGGAAGCACAGAATGGTCTAGAGTGTCATTTTATGCTGCAGCATTAAGATGTCCTTTCATGGGAACTATGGGGCCTTAGACTATTCTCTTTGAAGTTTTCTCTTAGATATTGCTCCACCTTGCATTTCACACTGCTGTGTATGTGCCTTAGCATGTGTTCAAAGTTTTCAGTGTTCGATTCTTATGTAGGACCTATTCCCTAATTAAACCAATACTGACCACTGCTAAAGTTAAATGACTGATTGTCTGCTGCCTGCCTCAGACTTCTGGCTAGATCAAATGAACATTATCTCTGCCTGCCACCTGTTGCCAACCTCATCCAAGTTGTTTTACTACTCTGTTGTCTTATTGAACAACACTGGTTTGAGCCTTAGCTGGTCAAATCCAGATCCCATTTGCTGTGGACAGTGTTCTAGTTAGGGCTTCCCCTTGGCTGCAACAATATAACTGACGCTCACAGACTTGAATCAAAGGAAAACTAACACCTCCTTATAATAACCCACTCTTATCTTATTATGGGCAGATAATCCTATTGGCCCCTAAAAATTTAACCCTTGTCTCTTTTCAAGAGATGTAACCTCTTCAGTCAATACTGGATGTAATTTCCATGGAGGCAGACATGACATGCCTTGTCTACCTTTTCTTCATGTCTGTAGCTGTTACAACAGTGTAAGTGTAGGCACAGTGCAGTCCATAAGTATTTGGACAGTAAACGGGTTTTGTTGTTTTGACTCTGTAGTTGAGCACATTACATTTGAAATGAAACTGTGACTAAAACGATAAAGTGCAGACAGTCTGCTTTAAATCTGCTTTAAATTGAGGGTATTTGCATTGGTAAACTGTGTGGGTATATGGTATCAAATTTTGGGGGATCAAAAGTAATTGAACAATTCACATAAGCTTGCTTTGTTGTAATTCCTTCACAAATTCCTTTGCATTCAATGACTGCCTGAAGTCTGAAACCCATAAATATCACAAGGTGCTGGGTATCATCCTTGGTGATGCTCTGTCTTGCATGTACTTCAGACATCTTCAGTTCCTATTTGTTTTAGGGAATTTTTCCCTTCACTCTTGTCGTTAGCAAGTGAAACATGCTCAGATGGATTCAGGTTGAGTGACTAACTTGACCAGTCAAGAACATTACCCTTTTTTGACCCTGAAAAACTCCTTGGTTGCTTAAGCATTATTTTGCTGCAAGGTGAAATGCCTTCCAATGCGTTTTGAGGCATGTGGTTGGATCTGAGCAGATTATATGTTTCTATACATTTTAGAATGTATACTGCTGCTGTCAGCTGTAGCATCATCAATAAAGAAAAATGAGCCAGTTCCAGTGACAGCCATACATGGCCAAGACATAGCCCCTCTGCCATGTTTCACAGATGAGGTGGTATGCTATGGATCATGTACAGTTATTTTGTTTTGCCACACTTTTCTCTACCTATCATTCTGGTACATTTTACTTTTCATCTCTTCAGTCCATAAGACTTTATTCCAAAACTCTACAGTTTTTTTCTTATGTCTTATTTAGCAAACTGTAACTTAGCCTTTCTATTCATGATGCTTACTAGTGGTTTGTAAACCCTCTGTAGTTGTGCTGGTGTAGTCTTCTCTTTAATGGTACACTTTGACACTTCTATGTCTACATCCTGGAGAGTGTTCTTGATCTGGTCCACAGGTAAAACGGTTTTTTTCTGCACAATTGCAAACATTCTTTGCTCACCCACTACAATGGACTTTCATAGTCTACCATGTCATTTGCTATTGCTGAGCACACCTGTGTGTTCTTGCTTCTTAACAATTTACAATACAGTTGATTTTGACATACCTAATGTCTTGGCTATATCTCTCATGGGTTTATTCCAGTTTTTCAGCCTTACAGTGACCTGCTTTACTTGTACTTACACTTCTTTACTATTCATCTTTATAGATAATGGCAACAGACTCCAAAGGAAAACACCACACCTAGAATTACGCGTAGACCTTTTGTTAGATTGCTTGTGCATGAACTAGTAATGTAATGACACATACCTGGCCAAGAAAGAGCTATGTAGCCAATTGTCCAATTACTTTTGGTCCTCTAAAATGGAGTGATTATGTAAAAAAGGGTTGGTAATTCCTATGAGGTTCACGGTAGATGGATGTAAATGCCCTCAGATTAAAGCTGACAGTCTGCATCTTATTCCTTTAGTTCTTATTAAATTTCAAATCCATTTTGTTGGAGTACAGAGCCAATACAACAAAACTTGTGTCACTGTCCAAATGCTAGGACTGCATTGTATTGCAGTTATGTGATCCAGACACCACCTACGGCATGTTGTTACACTAATGGGGTAGTGTTTTACTCAGGAGGCCTCTAGTTATGAAACCAAATATAGTATTGAATGGTTTCAACGAATTTCTGTATACTTTTGAGATCTATTGCATGTAGGGTTACATGGCACAAAATGGGGGGAGGAAGAAAATTGTATTTATTTTCAGTTGCTAATTTGTATAGGAAGACCTATGCTTAAAATATGAATTTGGCATTTTCGAATAACCATTAATGCTAAACTTAGAACTGTAAACATTTGGTAGTCGAACATAGGAAAATACAGTCCAGGGCAGTTGTTTTTCATTCATTGGTTTAGAATTTCAATGTATTTTATTTTTTTGCATTCTAGGTAAGTATTTTGCTCATATTAGGGAATTTCCACAAACCAATGGCATCTTTTGAAAGTGCAAGGTCATTGTATGAGGTGTGGGTTATTTGCAAAAAAGTAGCAACATTTTTCATTTTACTGTAAACTACCACATAAGCGTGAACATTTGCTTAACATTCCTTGGGTGAAAATGCTTAGAAGAGAAGTGGTAGGTCTAGGGCATCAACTTATTTAAGCAGACAGTTCCTCCATACTCGATGACATTTATGGACAAGTCTGGTCCATAAATGTGCATGTGACAAAAATATCTTAGGCATTCTACAAATCTGGACTGTATGGCAAGGTAAAAAGAAGGGGAAGCCATTACTTAAGAAAACCCACCTTAAAAAAAAGTGCTGTGATCTGACAAAATTAAAATGAACCTTTATGGACTAAATGCAGTGGTTTATGCTGTGATGTGTTGGTTTTGAGGACAGTCACCTAAAGAATGCTATCCCTACACTGAAGTATGGTGGCAGCATCATGATCATTCTATGGAGACATTTCTTATTGGTAGGTACTGGGGCAGTTGGCAGTTTAGACAAGAGAATTAGTGGAGCAATATACAAAAATATCCTTGAGGAAAACATGAAGTCCTCTGCAAGAAAATTGAAACTGGGATGGAAGGCTATCTTTCATATTGTCAGTGATCTAAAGCACACTATTAAACGTACACTGAAGTGGCTAAGGAACAAAAAAGATAAAGATTTTAGAGTGGCCCAGTCAAAGACCTGGCCTAAATCATGCCATGAAGAGTGCTGTTCATTAACAGTCCTCAAGGAATGTGGCAAAGCTTGAGCAGTTTCATAAAGAATGGTCAAATATTGCCAAATCGTAAGTGTGTAAAGCTGGTAGAAAGATATCCCAAAAGACTTACAAATGCAATAGGTGTTATGACAGGGAGGTGAAGACCTATACATTTATTCTATTTACTTTTTGTATTTTTAATAGGACCTGTACTGTAGTCCTATTGCTCTGTTCAGCTGACAATCCTGAGTGCAATAATGAAGTCACACTCAGGCACTAGGACTGTCAGCTGAGCAGAGTAGTAGGACCAGAACACCTCTGGCTAGAGGAACAAATGTGAGGCTCAGTAACAGGACCCAGAACACCTCTGGGTAGAGGAAGTGTGAGGTGAATTATTTATGTATGTGTGGAGGAGTTCTTCCTGCACAAATTGTGCCTGGTGTGGAGGGGCATAAAGTTACTTGGGCGGCAGAAGAGGAGCAAGCAAGCCTGCTCTGCTTGCAGAATTAATGCTTGTTGGACAATATTGTCCCATTAAATAGACAGGCTAAAATATAAAGAGGCTGGTTAGTCCGCCAGTCACAGACCAAGTCTCCTGCAGGGAGTGCATCTAATTGGCTCCAGTAGCTGGAGTTTAAAACATAACCTTTTTTGGGATTCATACACACACATGAGGGAATCCTGGCTTACCTTCCTACTGTGGGAGCAAGTCTCTGTAGTAAGATCTAAACTAGAAACTAGGAGCAGTAAATATTTGTTATGGAGGGAAAAAATATTTTTAGAACTTTTCCTGATGAGTAAAAGAAGGATACTCTCACTGTTGGGAGATGCTCCATTCCAAAGTTATTTCAGTTCAGACTGTTAGGAGCAGTGCCACCTGGTGTACCGAGAGTCACTATTGCATGAGAGCCTCTGTAATAACTTTAGAATAAAGTAACTTCTGGTAGTCAGAGTATTATTGTACTTTCCTGCATGCTATACTAGCACTTTATTTGCAGCTTGAATTGTTGCCTCTGGATCATCAGGAACTCCTTCCATATGGCAGCTGCATACTTTCTACATGGTGGATAACACTGTCTTTATGGCTCTTGAATTCTTATATACTCTGTGGTTTGTGATTACTCTCACTTTCTCTGTGTCATGATTCTGCTCTGTCACTCTCTTTGGCTCTGTGTTTCTGATAATGAGTTAGTCCAACTACAGGTTGCCCTCCCCTGCTTTAGTCTGTGCACATTATAGGCACAAGTGTTCTAAATGTCCAGCGCTGTTTTTCTCAACTGTATTTCTCTGGGCACATAAAAAGTTCAGGTTTTAAATATATTCCTGCTTGTTTATAGGTGTGTAATTAGTGGCTTAGTTATAGTGATCTCTCCATCTCTACTTAAAACTTAATATCTGACCTTTTGGTGTGCCGAGGACTGGATCACTGGTCTGGAGCAGTGCCTAGTAAAGCATGACTACAGGTCTGAGAATGGATTACTTCATTGGATGTGTGTGTGTGTGAGATAGGCAGATAGATGGTTGTGTGGATGCACGCATCTATATAGCTACATAAAATGACACAAGTACGGTATGTTTTGTTTCTATTTCTCTTTAAGATACATATAAGAAGTATCCCTTCTATTCTTGACCTTATTTATTTGTTTTATTCACTAGACACTCCTCGAAGCTGGAACTTTCTCCACACCCTGTCCTGGGTCCTCAACCTGTTTGGCATCTTCTTCATTCTGGCTGCTCATGAACATTACTCCATTGATGTATTCATTGCATTCTACATCACTACACGACTTTTCCTGTACTACCACACTCTGGCCAACACCCGAGCTTACCAGCAAAGCCGGAGAGCGCGTATCTGGTTCCCCATGTTTTCCTTCTTTGAGTGCAATGTAAAAGGGCCAGTTCCTAATGAGTACTGCTGGCCATTTTCCCGGCCTGCCTTCTTGAAGAATTTGTTCAGCTAAATTATTTCATAGTCCGAAAAGAAAAAACAAATCTGGACAATCTGCACAGTAACATTTAAGCTAACTGAGGAAAAGTGAATGAGCATTAAAGTGATAAGGTTTCTTACTCTCTGTCTACTTTTGCTTACTATGGGTGCAGGTACTTAGCAGCATGAAGCACTCATGTCAGCTGAAGAATATGTGTTTATGCATCTAAAAGTGGAGGCTGAGTTTTATCATTGAGTTTTATCATTTTATGATACGCTAAAGGGCTGTTTCAGTTGAGTAACACAAGGATACTTTATGACTTTGCATCCTTGCATTTTTGTGCAAATTTGAATGCAGTATTATTTTGGTACTGTTGCCTTTGTGGTCTTTGTAGCGTCCTGGTCACCAGCAGTAGCTCTTCATAGACTGCAGTAGCAAAGATGTCACTATTGTACTCAAATGCTCACAAAAATTCACAAGGTTGTTCTGTGATAACTTTTGATTTTATGATCTCACAACAGTGGGAGTACCATTTTATTACTCTGCAGAAAAAGACCTACTATGGAAATAGTTTATTTGCTGAGCCTACAGCTGTTTGGTTTTACAGCACACATCGTTCTTAATCAGTCAACTGCTGGTTGGGGACGATGGGAGATGGAGGTTCTGCAACTGACTACCCTGAATTACTATAATATATACTGTTTTACTACTGTCCCTTTAAGGCACCTGTCTATTCACTGTAAGCTCGTTGCCTTTGCTTATTTTGGATAGATGGCTGTTCTTGTTATGTATTTTTCAGCTGCCATCATCTGAAAAAGGGATACAAAATGGATCAATATATGCAAAAAGGAAAAATACAGAAATAAAAAATAATAATTTTCTGCTCCACGGAGCATATTCTTCTGCATATTGGTGCTTTAACCCCTTAAGGACAGTCGTTCGTGCATGCGGCCGTCACTTCAGGGTGTGCAGTCATGCGGGGAGCCCTGAATTCTATGACGTCCTGGCACATCATGGGTCCTTAACGCAAATCTACCCATGACGTGCCAGGACTGTCAAGGGTCGTTAAGGGGTTAAAGGGAAACTCCCCAACACGTTTTTGGGCCTTAATGTAAGAAGGAATGCTGTAGGTAGAGGTCCTTCGTACAGCAGTAAAGCACATCTAGATACTATATTATTTTTTTTAATTTGATCTGTTATAGTCTACTGTTATTTTCAGATTACAATTTGATAAAGACAACTGACCCATACAAACTAATCAAGGCTTGTGAAGCCTTTTGTTTGTTGGGAGAAAATATGACCTAAAGCAGACTTCAGAGATTATTAACTCTTTCAGTGCTTCGCAATGCGTTGCGTGCCCCTCTGGCATTGAAAGGGAAATATGAAGGCAACTGCAGTTCCAGTGCAGAAAAAAATGGGGGAAAATATATATGTATATATGAAATTACTAAGTATATTGCGGGGTACGTAACCTTAGGTAATCTAGCTGTTGGAAACTACAGTTCCCATCATCCTCAACCAGGCAATGGATGATGGTAGTTGTAGGCTCCAACAGTTGAAGACTGAAGGCTGCAGGACCCTTGGTAACACCCATTTACTGGCAGAGGGGGGTGGCATTGCATTGTATTAAGTGTTGGAGTACTTGTGGTATTTTTCCACTTCTTTATATGAAGATGCGCAGAGTATTACGTCACCCTTTCTTTGCCAGATTGGACTGCAATACATTACTTTATTCCTGCTGCCTATAGGATAGCTAACTGGTTCACTGACTTTTGGAAGAACTGTATTAATATATGCATGGGGTTGCTAGTGTTCAGATTGCTGTATAAACCTCTGCATTGTAAATAATTGGCAAAATGATATTTTTAATATTAATGTGGCTGCTATTTCACATCGGTTATACCTAAGCGTTATTTATTAAGTTGATCCAGTTTTACTTTGTTCATATCGCTTTCTATAACTTGCAAATATCTGTGCTAAAGGTTGAAACTAATTAGGACTTTAACCCCTTTAAGTGCCAGAAGGGTGACCAAAACTCTGCTCTGCAGTACTTTGGACTTCCCTCTGCACGCAAAGGGTTAACCATTTCAGGTGGTAGTGGCATGGGCAACTGATACACATCCATTATTAATGCGCATATATTAAAAATGGACTAAGTTTCTAATTTGTAATGACTATTAACTTTAAAGCTGACACTTGTTTCAGAGTGAATAGAAATATTTTGCTTTTGAAAAGATGTTGCATTTGAACAATGGCAATTAAAAATTACTATTAATTCCTTGGTTACTAGAGACATTTTTAATGCATTTCTTTTAAAGCCGGACTTTCACCCCAAATAAATTTCCCCCCAATAATTATTCATATAGCGATAAGCTTAGAAATAGTAGTTTTATCCAACATAAGTCTAGAGTTATTAAGAAATCCTACTTGATCTGAGACTGACGTGCAGGCTTCTTGCTTTAAAGGCATCTGTGTGCCTGCACCGTCAGTCACTTCCTGTTACCTTATGGTACAATGCAACGCCTCCTAGAGGAAATCTGGACGGACAGCGCAGGCACGCAGATGTCTCTAAGGCAAGATGACTGTGCTGATGCCTGCCTGTTCATCTCGATCAAGTAGGAATTCTTAATAACGCGGTACTTATGCTGGATAATACTACTATTTCTATGCTTGTTGCTATATGAATAATTATTGGGGGGGGAGACTTTATTTGAGGTGATAGTTCCACTTTAAATGTGTTGGGCACATTTCTGTCACCCAAGAGGTTGATAACAGAAGTGTTGCTTTGCTTGCAAGGGAATAAAACACGTTAGGAACTGCTATTATCAGAAAGTTTATAACTGTGTTGCATTATATTTGAACTCCAAAATAGAATCTGGTTAAATGTCGAAACTGCATCCGTATAACAATCATATGGTTTGGTTAATGGTGTGAACATTCCCACCTTAATGCCACCATCTACCCTTTAGACTTTTTGTGTACATTTTCTCTAACTGGGAAAGTATAGATTTGTTGTCATATGTGTTATCGTCTAATTTCACCAGCAAAAATACTAATATGTATAAAGATATCTATACTCATGCAATTTTTTACAATATCCAATGTAACCCCCTTCAGGACAAAAGATGTGTCAACAGGGTTTAAAAAAAAAAAAAAAAGAATAATTGTAATAAAAAGCTCTCTGTCGTCCAGTGTGGAACACAAGAACTATAGGGTAAAGAGTTCTCTGGAGGAGGAGACTCCCTCTGTACTAGGGTTGCACCGATACCGATACTGGTATTGGTGCTGATACCGGCATTTGCGCGGGTACTCGTACTCGCTCAAATGCGGCCGATGCCAGCACCAATACCCTGTGTCAGGGTCGGTACTGCAGAGAGGGAGCCCGGGGAGCTGCTCACAATTCTCCCCGGTTGCCTCTCTCCATCCTGCAGCGTCAGAGCGTTGCCGCAGGTTACCATGGCAACGCTCCAATGCTGACTTCTGCTGGGGCTCGCAAGAGAACAGCGAGCACCCGGCAGAGGAGGGTAAGGCAGACAAAGGGGGATCAAGAGAGGCAAGATGGGGCATCAAGAGCGGGTGAAGAAAGAGGCAGAGAGGGGGGTCAAGAGGGAGAAAAAGAGGCAAAAGGGACTAAGGGAGAAAAAAAAAAGAGGCAAAAGAAGGAAGGATCAGGAGACAAAAGGAGGGTAATTGGTATCGGTGAGTACTTGAAAATCGTATCGGTATCGGTGCATCTCTACTCTGTACCGCTTATTAGGCTGACCAGACATTCTCCATTTTAAAAAATTATCTCTGAGATACACCAAGTATTCTTTTGGCTAGAGTTTTTGTTTTCTTAATTTATATGGGGCTGTTTAATCTCCCATTTAGGTGGACTCCAATCCTTGTGCCTCTTTGATGGATACAGACCTAGGTCTGCTTCAGCATGGCTCTCTCTTAAACATTGTATTCTTTCTGAGGTATGTGGTGAAATTGCTAATTTTACACACTGTTATTTCTTTCAGCCCCCTTCACATACCCCTCCTTATCAGAAGTGGCCTGTTTCACTCCTTTGCTAAAATTTATATTGTTTTAATTGTGTTCATTTATGGGCTAGTGGCGCCTTTAAGAAATGTTGCCCATATTGGTGAGGCATTGGCATCCTGCTGCACCAGGTGGTCTCTTTTGGGCAAGGGGGGGACTTATATTTCTATCCTTTTATTATTGTGTAAGGGGACACCCTTAGGGGACCCCTGACCTCCACCCCGCGAATGCATGTGATGGCTCGAGAGCCAACACGCTGTTCAGCTCTTTGAAGGGGAAAATTTTGTTTCCCATAACACCCATTTTTTTCCAGGACCTCATGGGAAGAGGAAGGGAAAGTCATGCCTTTCTTCCTTTCTGATGCAACATGCAGTCCTCAAGGCTGAACTCTCCCTCCTTGCACTCTGTCTGTAAACCCTTTCAGATAAATGATAATTGTACATTACATTCTGTCTTATATTCTTTATATGGGGACCTCCTGGTTATGTCTGAACACAAGGGAGACATAGGCAAGTTAAACCCTACTAGGGCTTCATGGGTCTCCCCATTTCTCCACATTAACCCTTTGCTGTTCAAATCAGACTAGTCTTCCCCAAGACTTACTGGAACTTTTTCCAATTTCCTTTATGTTCCTACACGACCATTTCTGGGTCCCTCTTCTAAAGGACAGGAGCCTGCATTTGTTCAAGCCCTTATTTCTACTGTGAATATTATTCCTTCCTTTATTCTTGGAATCCTTGAAGAGCAAAAGGGGAGAGTGCAATTTTTCCCTCTCATCATTCCTTATACCAGGGTAGTCCTGGAGGAGTCACCTGATAAGAAACTTTTTATTCCTTCTTTCCTGATGACCTGTTGCAGTGGAATACCCCCCTCCAACAGCAGACCCTCCACCTTTCTAAGCTTATAGCATTGCTGCTTGTACATGCAGCTGCACTTAAAGGGATAGTAACACTTCGTTTTAACTTTATTTTATTTTGTAGGCATTAAAAAAACATGAAGAATGATATAAGTCTTATCTCTCAAACCTTTATGGTTTATGAGATATTCACAAGCAAAGTTCCCCTCCCCGCCCCTTTTACCTAGTGTAAGCCATCTCTTCTCAGATGTGAGTCTGGTTGTATGACAGTACAGATAACAGAAGGGGACAATTTTCTTTGTATGAAAACAATGAAAGCCCTTCCCCCCTTGACAAGTTTTTCAGCTTTTTCCATTATCTTAATTGAAGATTGTCCCTCTCTGCAGTCTACCTGGGCATCTCCCTTCTGATCTGATTGAACAGGGGGGGATACTTTGTTTGTGAATATCTCTTAAACCATAAAGGTTTCAGAGATAAGACTTATATCATTCTTCATGTTTTTTTAATGCCTACAAAATAAAATAAAGTTAAAATGAAGTATTACTATCCCTTTAAGGACCACACAGATGAATGCCAGGATTAACTCCTCAAGGCAAATTTTACAGCTTCTGGTGCCACTTTGCTTCCAATTTTTGTGCTTGTTCAGGTTACAAGAAACATTTCTGTTTGGGGGAGCAACTCTTAGAGGCAGTCCATGCGGACACACCTAAGGAGGATGTAGTTCTTGCTGTTTCTACGATCTTTAAGGCTAGTGCATAGATTACTAAATCGGCCTTTGATTCTTCTAGATTCACTGGCAATATTTTGGCACTTTCTGTTGCTGTGCTTCCTACCCATTGCTGTGCTTCCTACCATTTGGTTGACAATATGGTTGGCAAATCAGTCTTCCAAGAAGTCCTAGGCTTCTCTTCCATTTGTGGGGAGGTTGTTTGACCCAGAACTGGAGAAGATTATTAGCCATGCTACTGGGGGCAAGAGTGCCCTGTTACCTCAGGTTACAGTGAAGCATTCCTTTTTCCCACAGAAAAAGGGTGGTTTTCAAAACCCCAGATAGTGCTGGTATGCTCCAAGGTTTTCTGCTTCATCATCAGCCCACATGCACCCTACCTGAAAACCCAAAATAACGTAGGCAGGCAAGAAGCCTACCCATAAGTACCTATCTGACAAGTCTACATCTCCATGACTAGCAGGGGTCTGGTCCATCTCAGGTGATCAGAAGTTGCCTCTCTTTCACAAAATCCCTTCATCCACTTTGTTGCTATATGTCGAGAGTCCCTAGTGAGTTAGAGTGGGGTCACTTATTCACAGATGCAGTTTCTTCCCTACTGGGCATGCAGGTTCTGGTACCTGTTTCTCCTCAAGAAAGATTCATGGGATTCTATTACAGTCTTTTCATAGTTTACACTAAGGATGGCGGCTGTCATCCTGTTTTGTACTCGAAGGGGCTACACTGTTTTGTTCATATGTCCCAGGTTCAACCTGGAGTCTTTGTGCTCCTTTATCACTGCAGTTTGTCCAGGGGAGTATTTTTGCCTCCCTGGACATAAGGGACGCTTATCTGCATTGTCATCAAGGCATAGCTTCAGTGGTTTGACTTTCAAGAGCATCATTTTCAGTTCACCAGCCTTCCTTTTGGCCTGGTGTCTGGTCTGCAGATTCTTACAAAGGTCCTTGCAGCCCTGGTGGTCCACAATCTTTCTCTAGAGATTTCTTTAACTCGCTATCTAGTCAACTTTTATTAAAGGCTCCTTCAGCTAAGGCTCTGCACTTTCAGATTCAGACTTGCTTGTTCATTTTCAGACAACATGGTTAGGTACTCTGTTTACAAGAAATCTTCTCTAGCTCCTTTCTAGATCCTTCTCTTTCTTGGCACGAGGGTCAACACTTCAGGGAAGGGTCTTTCTACAGGGCGAGACAAGGTTCAATTGTTGCCTCAGCAGGTGTCACAGGCCTTACTTTGCCCAACAGTGATAGTGCAGGAATACATGAAGGTGCTGGTGTATCTGGAGGTGATTCTCGGTTATTGGTCCAGATAGCAGTGCCATTTCTCACTTACAATGATTCTCTCCAACTGTTCATTGCTGGTGTGAGGTGTTCTGTCTATCTCTGAGAGAGCCATTGGTCATTCTTAATTGGGTGATAGTCACGATGGAAGTCAGCCTGATGGGTTGGATAGCCACCTTGGGCTCTCAGACGGCACAGGGCCTTTGGTCCAAGAGTGAGAGTCTTCTGTTTGTCAGCGTGTTTGAGCTACTGGTGATTTGCATTAATTACTGCTTTGGTGTCAGCTACTCCAAAGTCAGCCAGTGTGGATTCAGTCTGACAATGCAACTGTGGTGGACTATGTCAACTACCAAGGAAAGGCCAGGAGCATATCCACAATCAGAAGTGTGATTGATTCTTGGATCAACCAAAGCTTACATGCCGGCTCTCTCCATTGTTCACATTCCACGGGTAAACAAAATATTGGTCATTCCGTGGCAGTTTCCCCTGGTGTATATGTTTCCTTCATTCCCTCTGATTCCTGGGGTATTGTGGAAAGTCGGAATGGAGCAGGCTCATATAATTCTCATTGCCTCATTCTACCATTGCTGGGCATGGTTCTCAGATCTGTTCAATCTTTCCATAGTCAAGCTGTTTTGGCTTCCACGCCTTCCAAACCTCTTGACTCTGGGTACTTGTTTTCACCCAGAGGTGGAGAAGTTGGTTTTGACAGCTTGGCTCTTGATGTCTGCATCCTGAGGAAGAAAGGTATCTCTGATTCTGTCATTGCCACTATGATAGAGGCCCACACGCAAATTTAATCCAAGGTGTAAAATAGGATATGGTTCTTGTTTTTCAAATGGTGCAAAGACCACAGGTCACAGCCACATCCCTTTTGTCCTTTCTTCAGGATGGGCTTCAGAAAGGGCTTAGTCTGAACAGAAATGTAGACCTTATTTGAACTATTTGTACTTTTTCACGGGTGTATAGCATTATTGCTTGGTGTGCAAACCTATGTGCAGAGGATGGCTTATGCCCACCCAGTCTTTTGGGATCCCATTCCCCTGTGGGACATGACATTAATCCTGGGAATGCTTCAGAAGGCTACCTTTGAGCCTCTGTCTTCTCTTTCCTTTCGGCATGTGGCTGAACTACATGTTTTATCCAACAAACCCCCTTTTTGATTTTTCATTCAGATAGGATGGCTTTGTAAACTCCTGTAGGGTTTCTCCGTAACATTGTTTCATAATCTCTCATTAATCAAGAAACTGTCCTTCCTTCTCTTCATCCAGCTCTGCCTAACAGATTTTGGCAGGACTCTGCTGCCTGCATGTAGTTGTTCCTAAGGGTCATTTTGTGGTCCAAGCTGGGTCTAAGGTGACGGTAGCTACTGTGATTAAGACAACTATTTGCCAGGTCTACGTCCTTAGGGAAACACTATCAAAGCAATTTTCTGGCTTTGGCTGAATCCAGTTTTGGACGTTTTGTAGCTATACGTATTCTATTTTTTCCAGCAAACTCATGTGTTGTTGGTTGGTTTGGTGTGTAGGTGACCGTTGACAACTGAGGTTCATGTTTGTTCCAGTTCATCTCTGTTGGAACTGGTTTGTAGGGGATTTTCCCTTCCTCTCTGGAATCTTGGTGGATAACTTTGATATATCCCCATGATTCCCATGTTCCACATTGGACAAAAGCAAGAAGGGGATTTTTTTGTACTTTTGATAAATCTTTTTCTTTTAGTCCATGTGAAACACAGGATTTCCCTCCAGGAGAATACCAAATTGTTTGAGTTCCATGACGGGAGCTCCTTTGGGTTCTCTGGTTTAGGTGACCCCCTTCCCTTCCTTCTATTTTCCATCTTCGCCATAAGTTAAAACTGAACATGTCTAGTGGGGTTAAAGTGGAGCAGGGAGAAAATCTCCACCTCCAGATATCTATTTTAAGTGTCCTGTCCTAGCTGGAGGATACTTTAACCTATGGATCCTGTGCTCTAAGCAGACCAGGAACAAAGGATTTTTCAGTAAACACACAAAATATGTGTATGTGCTGGCTGGGTGTTTTCTGCTGAGTAAAATAAATGACAGGTTCTTCATTCAAACGTTACCAAGTTCAAAATGGCTTTTTCTTTTAAGTTTACATTTTCTTTGACCACATCCTTAGGTTTCACTGTTTTTATTATGATGTGTGAACAGCTTTGGCTTGCAACTCACAAAATCACTCAAATTTCCATAGACAGCAGTAACTACAGCTCTACCTGGAAATAATGCCCCCCCCCAAAAAAAAAAAAAACAAAATAGAAAAATTGCAGGTTTGTGCTGTAATAACTCTTGAATAAAGCAGTGGGATTACCCTTGTTTCACTCAAGATAAGAAACCCTGTTGTGTATATAAAGTTTATATACTTTTTTATTCTGTGGGTTTATTATGTGTTTAACCTTTTTAGTGCCACATCCGTCTGGCACTCAAAGGGTTCAAAAAACCTGAAGCATATGTTCATTGAAATGTACTTGTCCCTCTTAATCTACCATTACACCTTTATTCCTATATCTTATATAATAATTCGCTAGGATGTTTGTCAGAAGCCGTCATGCGCAGTAGAGACTGCGCGAACGCATGGAATGCTGGGCATTCTCTACAGTGCATCGAGTGAGTGACGGCAGTAAGCAGAGCAGGACTGGCCTTTTAACCCTTTGAGTGCAGGAGGGGTACTCAACGCATTGTAAAGCACTCAGACGGTTAACATCTCACAGACCTTGGCCCGTGTACACGGGCTTTTACGCTAGTAAATGATAAAACAATAAAATGTTGCCACAGTGGACCAGGCATCATCCATAGAAAATCAGTAATTCTGGAACATATCAAACTGTAAATCAAAGAATTAAGCTGCACTGGTGAACTCCACGTCATTCAAGAGTATTCATAAAAAATTGTATTTTATTGCCAAGCTTCATAAAATCAAAGCAGGACATCAAATTTCAACAATTCACACAGCTCAGAAACATACAGTACACACCAGTGTTGATCTACAACACTGGCGCATACTCTGTGTTCCTGAGCTATGTGAGTTATTGAAGTTTGATGTCCTGCTTTGATTTTATGAAGATTGGCAATAAATTACGAGTTTTTATGAATGCTCTTGAATGATGTGGAGTTCACCAGTGCAGCCTAATTCTTTGATTTTCCTCTGCTGTGGCAGGAGGGAGCCTTGACTTTGCATGGTTACTTCAATGCTTAGAGAGGTGTTGGAGCCCGGGAGTGTAGATGAATGCTGGGTGGGTGTCCTGGGAGCCGTTAAATGTTTCTTCTCTTTCCAATTCACAAATAAAACTGTACCACGGAGAATAAATCTCCTTGATTTATCCTCTTAAGAACCACAGTCTGCAGCAATGCTTTGCACACCATTCTAGTCCTCAAGGGGTTAAACTGAGCTTTTAATTTCATAAATGGTAGAGAAGTCTCCACTCATTGCAAAGAACAGTATTGGAGACATTTATAGATTTGTTGGGGTTAAAAACCACATTTCATTTAATAAGAATTTGTTTTTGTTGTCTATGGCATAGCTGGTTTGCCCAGAATTACTTTACTTTTCTTACTAACATAGGGCCCTTAGTCCTCCTGAAAAGTAGTTTAACTCTTTAAAGGAACACTAACACCTAGAATCTAAAATTAGTTATTTTATGTTCAATTCCTAAAATGTAATCCTCTGCTTGCATTTATAATTCATGTGTAAATTGTCCCATATAGACATCATCTGATTAATTTTGTTATGTGAGAAATTACCTAATGCAGTTAATTTATTGAGGTTAGTTCCCACTGCTCTTCTGTTCATAAAGGTTATAAACATACCTTAGCTCAGGGCTCAAAATTTCCACTCGCCACTAGTCAATGGCGAGTAGAAATTCAGCCCTGGTGGGTATGTTTTGGCTTGCAGTGGCGAGTAACTTTTCAGGTCTGGCTAGTAGCAAAGACTTAAAATTATAAGCCCTGCCTTAACCCATTTACAGACAGCAAAACACCAGCTTTTCTCAGCCATTAATAAAAGCTGCATACTGGAAAGCCTTGAAAAGTCATGAATGACAGCCCCCAGAGACCAAATGTAAGACTAGATTTTAGGCCTATAATATTTACAGATGATGTCAGGGAGTGCAGGGTACATGTATGAATTAACAGGTAACAAGGGCTGCACCATCGAAGAAGCAATGAAAACAAAATGGTAGTATAAAAATATTAAAAAACACCAGGTCCACCAGTCTCAACTTCACTGAGTTTCCCCATGTCCTGTGACTTGATGCCTTCAGAGTCTCTAAATCAGTTTTCTCTTTGAATATGTGTATGAATTACCCCAGATCATTTTTAGGTGTTAGCGTTCCTTTAAGGACCAGAGGGGTTTTATAACACATTGATTCACAGTACTTTGCATACCCCTCTTGTCCTTAAAGGCTTAAAATGTCAATGATGTACCCACAGACATTTTCCTTAATCAGGGGTTCCTCAACATTACTGATACTACTTGACCATTAGAGAAAACCCAATTACTGATGTCAACCACTAACACACAAGCAAGCATTGATGATTATAATGTTAATTTAAAATAATAATTGTCATTCCAAACGATTGATACTACTGCATGTTTACAAATTGAGCAGTATTGAATTGTGAAGATTCTTCTTGTTCTCATTGTCACTGAATTCCTTATTTTATTGCTTTCTTATTCTTTTGCCATTTTGTCTGTTTTTGAATTTTTCTCATCACAGGATTGGATTCCGTTAGCCTGAACATATGTTTGGGTTGTGTTCTGTTTACATTTCTGTATAGTAATAAAGATGAGACAGATTTCATTGGGTTGTATTACTTAAATTCTTTTGGGTCCACCTTAAAGGGACAGTAATACTTTGGTGTAAAAATGTTTAGTATTGTAGAAATTAACAATAGAAGTAGAATAAACTACCTCCCATCTCTTAAAATGTTATAGTTTGCGAGTTTGTAGCATTTAAAGTCCCCCCCCCCTTTTCTCATACGTCAACGCTCTAGCTGACAGAGGCAGATCATGGGACTGGCGGAGGCTCTTCAGCAGAGCTGAGATAGCACTACTTAAAATGCCTCTGTCAGTTACAGAGCAGATGTATGAAAAAGGGGAGGGAGTGGGGAACTTTAAATGCTTCAAACTCAAACTATAACATTTTGAGAGATGGGAGGTAGTTTATATTACTCTACAATATTAGAAATTTTTAAACCAAAGTATTACTATCCCTTTAAGACTGTACAACAGAGGGGAAACAGAAGAGCATATACAGTGGTGACAAAAAGTTTGTGAACCTCAATGATAATTAGAGAAATTCAATAGTTGTACCATGATAGCCTTTCTGAATCGAAACAACTAAAGGGTTGTGTACTTTGGAATGTTGACTTATTTGTGGATAAATGTTGACAAAGTATCATATTGCTGTGTCATAATTAAATAGGTTATCTTTATTATTAGGACTAAAATCACATACCAGTGCATGTGTAAAATACGTGACGGCCCTAAACTTTTTCTCACCACTGTAATTATTAATCTAATTTTAGTTCTCTGAAAATGCTTTCTTTGAGTGTAATGAAAAACTGTTCACCAGAATCTATGCAGTTACTGAGAGCTGTGTTCAATAAGCAATTCTGAAGCAAACCAAATGCACCCTAGAGGATACGTAAACATTCCAAAATTCCCATTGAGTGGGGATTTTAACCCCTGGAATATTATCCTCCCTAGCATTCATGGAGTTAAAGTGTTAGTAATGTCTAAAAAAAATTTTTTTGCATTTAGAAGAGCTCAAAAAGCTGATCTAAATGCAAAAAAACGTATCTCTCAAACCTCTATGGTTTAAGATATATGGGCGTTTGAAGTTTGATTTCTCCTACTGACAGCTGTAAAGCTGTCAGCAGGAGATTCGTGTCGGTCGACACTGTGGCGCTTGAGAAGTGCCGGGATCTTGTTACTTACACAGAATCCCTTTATTGGAATGGTCTAAAACGTGTGCCTGAACATTAGACACATGTTTTAGACCATTCAATTGAAGGGATTCCGTGTAAGTAACGAGATCCCGGCACTTCTCAAGCGCCTCTGTGTCGACCGACACGAATCTCCTGCTGACAGCTTTACAGCTGTCAGTAGGAGAAATCAAACTTCAAACGCCCATATATCTTAAACCATAGAGGTTTGAGAGATAAGTTTTTTTGCATTTAGATCAGCTTTTTGAGCTCTTCTAAATGCAAAAATGTTTTTTTTAGACATTACTATCACTTTAAGTCACATTTAAATCAATTGGAATTTTTATTTGTGTCCTAGTAGTTTTTCAAATGACAAGTATCTTGCAAGTGCAGTCAAATAAATTAAATAGATAATGTCTGAAACAAAATGCAGCTCTGGTTCTTCTTCATATTATTTGTCCAACGTAATGCTGTATTTCAATACTATTAGACGTGTAGTTCAGCAGCAGTTGAATGAGAGAATCCCACTCCCATTCCTTTTAGCCGCCTCCCATCCGTTTTGGAATCCGGTCTCTTGACTGGACATCTCGCAGCTAGGAACAGTCTTCTTGCTTGACAAAGGAGGGCAGGATTTTCTTGTGCTTACTGTAGATTGTCCCTCACTGTACTCCATCCAGACCCTCTTGGAGAGCAGCGTGACATAAGTAAAAGGGGTGAGAGGGGGATTCTTTCTCATTCAATTGCTGTTGAACTACACATTTGATAGTATTGAAATACAGCTCTATGTGGGACAAATAGTATGAAGAAGAATCGGAGATGCATTTTGTTTCAGACATTACTATCCCTTTAAAGCTTGCAGTAGAAGTTTCCTAAGACACAGGCAAAGTGTTGTTAAAAGTTGACAAATCATTGGAAGAAAAAGTTCTTGCTCTTTTGTCCAATGTGGAACACAGAAACCATGGGGTAAAGTATCCTTCAGTCTGGAGGGCAAGGCACTTGCCTTAAAAAGGCTGTCTTGAGGGAGAGAGTCCCTCCCTACTCCACTATACCCTCACTAGTCATGTTCAGTTTTAAAGGGATAGTATTGTCTCCAAATACCTTAAGTTTTGATCATTCTTCAACGTTTTTCTACAGTTCAGAGCTTTATTAAAATGCCATACGGTGTATAGTTCAAGTGTAATTAAATTATAAAGTGTCCCCCTCCCACCCCTTTTACCCACATAATGCTGCCTCCCCTCAGATCTGGAATCCATTCATCGTATTGGACAAATCTCAGCAAGGAACAATCTTCTGGCTGTCAGTATAAGGAAAACCATGCTCCCCTTGATGAAGGAGGGCAGGTTTTTCCTTATGCTCACTGAAGATTGTCCCTCGTCGTGATCCATCCTGATGGTTTTACTACTCTGAGGAGAGGCAGTGTTATTGAAGGTAAAATGGGTGAGAGGGGGGCACTTTATAATTTATTTACATATGAACTAGACACTGTATGGCATTGTAATAAAGCTCTGCATGGCAGAAAAATGTTGAAGAATGATTGAAATTATTATTTGGAAACATTACCATCTGTTTAAAAGTAACCTCACAGGAGGTCTATCTTTCTTCTTCTTCTTAAACTTATATGGGGTTGTGTAATGCCCCATTAGGAGGGCTCCTATCTCTATCCTTCTTGATGGACACGGACCAGAGTGCAGACTGTTACAAAACCTGGGTCAGCTAGAGGATGACTCTCTCTTCTCGGCTTGTCTGAGCATTTTCAGATTATATATAAATACCGGGTGGTGAATAATCGTGAAGGCTGGAGAATCTTCTGGCCGTTTTTAAGATCCTTGAGATTAATGCATATTTTAATCTGCATTTGATGCTGCTAGGCTTACTGGGAAGGCCTCGGCTCTTTCTGTTGCTGTACCATGCTCTGTGTTTTAAAAATGTGGTCAGCTGGCCAGTCTTTCAAGAAGTCACTGGTCCATTCCATTCATGGGCAAGCAGTTGTTTGTTCTGGAATTGGAGAAGGTCATAAGCCAGTCTACTGAAGATAAGGGTGCCTTTTTACATCTGTTACCCCCCAAGTATTCCTTTTTTCCACAGAAGCGATGTGGTTTTCATTATCCTTCTCAGTATGGGTGTGTGTCCAGGGTGTCTACTCCTACAGCAGCCCAATTGTGCCTTTCTCCTGAAACCCAAACAGGCTTGGGCAGTCAAGAAGAAAACCCAAAGGTCCACAGCTGGCAAGTTTAGCTCTACATGACTCACAGAAGTCTGGTCTGCTTCAGGTAATTGGTGGTCGTCTGTGTCATTTTTATGAGATGCAGCCTGTCTCTGTGGTAGACCAGTGGGTGTTATGGGTTATCATGCAAGGCTACAGCATAGATTTCAAGCCCCTTCCTAAATGTTGCTTCATGTCCAGAGTTCCTCTAAATCCATTGTGGGTCTGTCTATTTTTAAGACACTGTCTCTTCCCTGGCAGGTCTTGGTGCCTCTTCCATCTCAGGAGCGATTCACGGAATTCTTTTCCAACCTATTCATAGTTGTCAAAAAAGGACAATTGATGCCATCCCAATTTGAATTTGTAGCACTTCAACCGTTTTGTGCTTACATCCCAGTTGAAGATTGAATCTTTGCATTCTGTCATAGCCATTATGTGTCCAATGGAGATTTTATTTTTCCTAGATACTTTTCTCCATGTCTCCATCCCTGCAGATCATCAGCATGCTCAGTTTCAAGAAATCCTCTCTGTGACCTTGCCCGGTACTTCTCTTTCTCAGCATGAGATTTGGCACATTACAGTGGCTAAGGCTACCGACTGTTTACAAAAAGTGTGTAAGTCGGTATACAATTATCCTAGCAACAGAAACCATAACTGACATTGGGCCAAAGTATCCGACTTATGGCCAAACGTTCATCTTGTGTTTTAAATTCCAAATAGCGTGAGTAATATGAACATCAAAGGAAAAGGGTTAACAATCGCTAAACACACAGTTACCCTCACAAACACTAACCCTACACTACCCCTAACAGTGAAGTACAACAGTACTACCCCTGACACTAGCCTAAGACTGAGATCTATGTAACACTTACCTGTCATCCACTGTTCAACTTCTCCTGTCATCTTCTATTCTTTGTCTTCTTTCTCTCTATCTTCTGTCTTCTTATCTTCCTGGTTTCAAATAACAACCTGAAAAGACAAAAAATTAAATGTTACATCTGTCCCAAAAACATAACATGGAAATATGTGCATTGATTAACCCTCTGAGTGACAGAGGGGTATGCAACACATTTCAGATCAATGCTTTGCGTACCTCTGGCACTCAAAGGGTTAGATTAATGCATACATTCCTCCTAGTAGGCTGGAACAATTCTGAAAGAAGAGCAGTGGTGGAGCCTCCTCCTCCTCCATATCAGGCTGCCTTAGCCCCTCCCTGCCAGATAGATTTTTTTTTTTCCATTACCTAGCAAGAAGACTGTGAACAATTCTGCTTAGTTTTATTTTATTATTTTTTTCTTAGATATGGGGTGCCCAAAGTCCCCCATTAGGTGGATTACCATTACTGGCTTCCCTTGGAGGATTGCCCAGTCAACAGGTGCTGTCTGTGGACCCTTGCAACCCTGGGAGAGAATCCTGCAGCCCATGTCTTTCTCCACCGGAGTCTCTCTGAGGCTTCTTCTTTCTCAATGGCAATCTGAAGAAAGAAGACCTGCAAAGAAGCTGAGCCATGGTCCACTTGTCCCACAGTTCCCCTCCATACAGGGGTCTTTCTGGAGTTCATTATAACTCCTGCACTCATATTAGGTACATTATCTCTCTGTTCACTGGGTCTTTGTAGCATTGTGGGCTGTTTTGTGGTAATTAACCTCTTCCCTGCCATGTTTTGTGAATTGGGGGACATTTTTTATCACTTTCCCTTGGGATTCATGTGTTTGTTTAATGTTTATTAGGTGTTCTATTTCTGTTTTGGGACTTTTTGAACACTTTTTATTTTATTCGTTTTATTTGAATTTGCTTTACCGCATAGCCACAATGCTCCATTGACTTCTATGGGACAGACTGCTTTGGAACATATCTCTGCAACAGTTCCATGTACCGGTGTGAGAGAGGGCTCATTCTTCTTGTCTCCCTTTGCCTTGCATTTCTCTCCACCACAGGGTAACTCTTCACCTGACAGATAAGTAAATTTTTTAGACTTTCTGGGGTGATTTTCTTAATCTGGGTCACAATATTTGGGCTCCCTGTGTCACGGGTACAATTAGGTCTAGTCAAGATGCTAGGGAGCGAAGCTAGGGAATGTAGCTCGGGGGCGTTGCCAGCCACGGTTCTCCCTTGCTGTGGCCAAAGCCGATTAAAGGTACTGGCTGTAAAGCCAGATGTCTGACCCCAGTTGTGCTGGGGCCTGGACCAGGATGGGAGAAAACACTGGAGACTGGCAGTAACTAGGCAACCTATACTGCAGAACAAACCCCTTAATGCAGAATAAATATGTAGCAAATGTACTGGACAAAACTGAAAGGATATTCCTGGACAAAATTTAGGTAATAAAGTATAACCTGTGAGTAATCCAGGAAATACCCATGGTGGCAAGGAGGAAACCAAAAAGCCCAGCAGGGCTAAATACACATAGCAGGCAAAAATAATAACACTGAGAACAAGCTACAAGGTATGAATGCTACCAGAGTAAAGAAGAAAAGTCAAGGTAGTAATAGGCTGTATAGGCAGAAATGCTACCTAGAATGAGGTTAGACAAAACAGATAAACAAATAGAGTGCAACTTGAGTACTGACCTGGTACAACGGGCTAAGACCGTAACAAGGCACGGACTGGTAACAGTAGCGATCCAGACAAGGAAGAGAAGAGAGAGACCCAGCTGGTGAAATTCCAGTCTAGATAAACCGATTGCTTCGGTGATCAAAGGCACACAATAGTGGGATCACAAGGAGTGAGGATGCAGCCCTCTAAGAGGTGAGACTGGAAGCACAACAGTCGGAAGCACAACAGTCGGTAGAGACTCTCCTACCCACTAGGATCGGGGAATACAAATGGATAGCAGCCACGAGTGATGCCTTAGGCAAGGCTGCATAGGCTGCACAACCTGTACCAGACTAAGGGGAAGAAGTTCAACCTCCCCCCAGCCGGTAACAGGCAGGAGCAGAGCATAGTCAGAGTGCTGAGGTCACCGGGGGTGGATAATCCAACAGAGAGGAAACTGAGCCAACATCAGAGGTAGCCAAGATCAAAGCCGGGAGCGTCAGGGAATATCAGAGAGCAGACAATATCAATGTGAGGGACAAGCCAGAGATAGGTACACCAGAAACTGAGCCAAAACAAGCCGAGGTCAGTAACGAGAGCAATCAAATAGACAAAAGTCGCACAAGCTCGATAATCGAGTGCAGGGCTCATAGGAATAAAAAGAGGCTGGAGCCAATAAAAAAATAAGGGGAGGCAACACTCAGATATAAAAAATAGCACTGTGGCACTGCCCCCTTCTCAAGAAGAGCCCTCAGGGCGAACAGGTTTGCAGGTGTTGTCATGATAAAATGCTCTGATCAAAGCAGGAGCATGAACTTCCTTAGCTGGACCTCAAGATCTATCCTCGGGACCATATCCTTTGCAGTCGATGAGATAATGTATGGATTTGCGTATTCTTCTGGAATCCATGATCCGGTTAACAATAAATTCTGGCTCTCCATCAACTAGAACCGGTAGAGGAGGGGATTTTTTCTTAGAGAAAAGGTTAGTAACCACAGGTTTGAGAAGGGAAACATGAAATTCGTTAAGTATTTGCCATGCAGATGGTAAAGCCAAGGAAAAAGTGACTGGATTAATCTGTTTGAGGATCTTGTAGGAGCCAATAAAACGGGGTCCAAATTTGAGTGAGGGTATATGTAGCTTAAGATGTTTGGAAGATGGGGGGGGGAGCTATGTTGGACTAAGATGGCAGCATAAAGAGTTTGTTCTGTATGACAAGGTCTTAATACCCTATTAATTTCTATGCATAGCCACTGTTTTGACTTCTAAGTGCAGTCACCAGCTCTGCCAATGCCACTGGGCACACCGAGATCCAAAAAAATCGAAAGGGGAGAAGAAAATTACATCGTTCCCCCCCAGTGCGACAGAGGAAAGTGGAGGATGGAGGGCGGTATCATGGTGCCCGTGATTCGTGCTAGACTCTGTCTATCACTTGCTGTAGTTCTTCATTGGCTGTCTCATTTCTCACAGCCTATTTAAACCCAGGTTGGGCACTCCCAGGTTGCCCTTTCGTGGTGTTTCTGACATCACTTTTCCTTATCTGCCTTGTCAGGCTGTTGGGCCTGAGTTACCTGTGTTCCAGTGTTCCTGTGTTCCAGTACTCCGTTGTTCCGGTGCTCCTGTGTTCCAGTACTCCGTTGTTCCGGTGCTCCTGTGTTCCAGTACGCCGTTGTTCCGGTGATCCTGTGTCCCAGATTATCGTTCCTGAGTGTCAGTGGTGCCTGTCTGCTAGTCACCAACCGGTTCTGGTAATCTGTCAGGACGGCGGTGCTCACTCCGGTGTACCCTCCTGGATTCTGGCATCTGACTTTCCCTGCTGTCATTGTGGGGACATTGTTCTCTTTCGCTCCGGCGATCCTCTCTGTTGGTCCCAACGTGCGGACGCTGGTTAACTCCATTAACCTGGTTGCGCTCACACTGTTAGTCCCAGCATGCGGACGCTGGTTTACTCCATTTACTTGGTTGCGCTCACACTGTTGGTCCCAGTGTGCGGACGCTGGTTTACTCCATTAATCTGGTTGCTCTCACACTGTTGGTCCCAGCGTGCGGACGCTGGTTTACTCCATTTACCTGGCTGCGCTCACACTGTTGGTCCCAGCTTGCAGATGCTTATTTACTCCATTAATCCGGTTGCTCTCACACTGTTGGTCCCAGCGTGCGGACGCTGGTTTACTCCATTAACCTGGTTGCGCTCACACTGTTGGTCCCAGCGTGCGGACGCTGGTTTACTCCATTAATCTGGTTGCTCTCACACTGTTGGTCCCAGCGTGTGGATGCTGGTTTACTCCATTTACCTGGTTGCGCTCACACTGTTGATCCCAGCGTGCGGACGCTGGTTTACTCCATTAATCTAGTTGCGCTTACTCTGTTGGTCCCAGCGTGCGGACGCTGGTTTACTCCATTAACCTGGTTGCACTCACACTGTTGGTCCCAGCGTGCGGACGCTGGTTTACTCCATTGATCTGGTTGCTCTCACTCTGTTGGTCCCAGCGTGCGGACGCTGGTTGCTCCATTCCACCTGGTGGCATTGTTACTGTTGGTCCCAGCGTGCGGACGCTGGTTTGCTCCTTGCTTACTCAGATCCTGAGGACAGGTTGCTGTCCAACTCCTTACGCAGTTGTCTGGTATTCTCAAGCTAAAAGACTTCTGCTGAGGGAGATCCTTGTACCTTTCCACACTACTGTCATTATCACCTGACAGCAAGGTCTCCTCTCTTGGGCTGCCCTGCCCGGTATTGGTAAGGCCGGTAGAACCTAAGTTCATTACCATCTTTCAGGTTGCCTTACCTGGTATAGGCAGGGCCGGTAGAGTCCGTTAACTGCGTTTCCTCAGGCTGCCCTGCCCGGTATTGGTAAGGCCGGTAGAACTGGTACATGTCATCTCACAGTTGCCTTACCCGGTATTGGCAGGGCCGGTAGAGCCTCTATCAGTACTCCTTGGGCTGCCTTGCCCGGTATTGGTAAGGCTGGTAGAACCGGTATATGTCATCTCACGGTTGCCTTACCCAGTATAGGCAAGGCCGGTAGAGCCTATCACCATTTACAACTGTCACTCGGTTGCCTTGCCCGGTATTATTGGCAAGGCCGGTAGAACCTATTCTCTGTCATTTATTGTTGTATTGTTATATATGTATGATACCCTACGGGGACTGCCTTAACTTTTCAATAAAGTTACGTTTTTATCAAACCTTAAGTCTGAGAGTCTTCAAATACCTTGACAGTACGAAAGGGCCATGACCTCAGACACTAAGAGTGACGGTAACACACAGAATATCCATTGGAGGATGGATATGCACGAGCAACGTTTGGATCAGCTAGCGGTTGCTATCCAAACTATTCTTGAACTCACGGTACTTGCGGATAAGTCCGGTGCTAACCCGGTGGTCTCGCCAATTCTGACACCGAAGAATGAATGTAGGCCCTCAGGGGCCGCAGTCAAAGGGTTAACGGCTTCGGCACCCTTGCCGCTGAGATATGACGGTGACCCTCAACTATGCAGAGGGTTTATCAATCAACTTGAAATATTTATGGAATTGACGGCACACACATTTCCTAGTGATCACAGCAAGGTTGGGTTCATGATATCCCTGCTGACCGGTAGAGCATTGGCTTGGGCCAACCCACTTTGGGAAAACGCTAAACCTTGCACAAAGAATTTCTGTGATTTTGTGCAATCTTTTCGGAGAGTATTTGAGCCTCCTGGTAGAACTACCTCTGCTGCTAAACGTCTCATGGAGATACAACAAGGCAGGCGCACGGTAGGCGATTATGCCATTGAATTCCGCACCTTGGCAGCAGAGGTGGGATGGAATAACGAGGCCCTGTTGGCAGCCTTTGCTCAAGGCTTGAGTGACCAGATTAAAGACGAGATTGCAGCAAAAGATTTACCTACTGACCTAGATAATTATATCGAATACTTGACTCTAATTGATTCCAGAATACGTGAAAGAATAACCGCTAGAGAGCAATGAACTCGCCTTAAAAGTATTGGGTCCAGTAGCATATTTTGCCCACCCAACCCTCCCTTGGCATCCAAACCTAGTGAACCAATACAGGAACCAGGTGAACCTATGCAGGTGGGCTTCACTAGGTTAACCAAGGAGCAGAGGAGGTATCGCAAGATAAAGGGATTATGTTTATACTGCGGTAAAAATGGTCACTTATTGAGATCTTGTCCGGTACATCCGGGAAACGAACACACCTAGGGTACCTTGGGGGATAGGCCCTAGGTGGTGTCCAATCATCCCCAGTGTTGGGCACACTTAAACCCACCATACAGGTGGTATTGTCCTGGGCACAACGCTCAGTGGAGGTTTTGGCCCTGGTTGATTCTGGTGCAGCTGGATATTTTATGGACAATACCTTTGCTGAGTTGCACAGGGTACCACGCATCCAGAGAGAAACCCCTCTAGCTATTGAGGCAATTGATGGCAGACCTTTGGAACCCACCCAGGTTACTTTTGAAACAATGCCATTGTCCATGACTATTGGGGCTCTCCACAAGGAGGAGCAGCAGTTTCAGTTAATTAATTCTCCTCATCATGCCGTGATTTTGGGCTTTCCTTGGTTACAGCTGCACAACCCACAATTTGATTGGCAGAAATGTGAGATTTCTGCCTGGTCTCAGTTTTGTATGGATAAGTGCGTTACCCATCCTGTTAAGGTCTTGTGCACCTCCCCTTCACTACCTGAGGTCTTCCAGCAGTTTTGCAATGTTTTCAGTAAGGGAGAGGCTGGCGCCTTACCTCAGCACAGACCATACGATTGTCGTATAGAACTGAGTCCTGGAGCAGTACCCCCAAGGGGACGTACGTATCCATTGTCCTGTGAGGAAAACCAAGCTATGGAGGAATACATAGCTGATGCCCTTAGTAGAGGGATCATAAGGAAATCCACTTCTCCGGCTGGGGCCGGGTTCTTTTTTGTTAAGAAAAAGAGTGGAGAACTACGACCATGCATAGACTACCGTGGGCTGAATAAGCTGATGGCAAAGAATGCTTACCCGATACCACTCATCACCGAGCTTTTTGATAGACTTACGGGCAGCTTACAATTTGATACGTATCAGAGCCGGTGATGAGTGGAAAACTGTCTTCAATACGAGATCTGGGCATTAGGAATACCTAGTCATGCCATTTGGTCTATGTAATGCGCCTGCAGTCTTTCAAGAACTGATCAATGACGTTCTCAGAGATATGTTACAATCATGTGTCATAGTTTACCTTGACGATATACTTATCCACTCCAATGATTTGTCACAACACATCAAGAATGTGTCGGAAGTGTTGCTGCGCTTACGCAACAATAGATTATTCTGTAAAGTGGAGAAATGCAAGTTCCACAAAACCAGTGTATCATTTCTGGGGTTCATAATTGGCAAAGACGGCATTGCCATGGATAAAGAGAAATTGACGGCAGTCTTACAGTGGCCTAAACCTAAGAGTCTTAAAGCCATCCAACGATTTCTGGACTTCGCCAATTATTATAGGAAGTTTATTAAGAACTTCTCTTCTATTGTGAAGCCTCTGTCTGACCTCACACATAAGGGCACTAACCCAGCTCTCTGGCCGGTGGCTGCTGATAATGCCTTTGAAAAATTGAAGGTAGCCTTTGCTGAAGCTCCTGTGTTATCACACCCCAATCCGCTACTTCCCTTTACATTAGAGGTTGATGCCTCAGATATTGGGGTTGGGGCAGTTCTGTCTCAATGACAGGTCAAGGGCGGTACACTCAGACCCTGTGGTTTCTTTTCTAAAAAACTGACCGGAGCACAAAGTCATTATGAAATTGGTGATAGAGAATTACTGGCAATTATCCTTACTCTCAAAGAATGGCGTCACTTACTTGAAGGCACAAAAATTCCCGTTTTGATGCTGACTGATCACAAGAATCTGACTTATCTCTCTGAGGCCAAGAGATTGTCTTCTCGCCAGGCCAGATGGACATTGTTTCTATCCCGATTCAATTTCATTGTATCATATTTGCCGGGATCAAAAAATGTTAGGGCTGATGCTCTGTCTAGACAGTTTGAGGCGGAGGTTGACAGAGAAGAAGCACCAGCACCTATCATTCAACCTGATCGAATATTGGCCACCATACATACGAGTATCACTTCTCCTCTAAGGGAAGAGATTTTGGCTTCCCAGGCCTCTGCTCCCCATGAAACCCCAGCAGGCAAATGTTTTGTCACTGAACCTCTCCGTACTCGATTCCTTGAAACCTACCACTCCTCTAAGGCTGCGGGACATATTGGTAGAGATCAATTGTTTTGGTCCCTTGCTCAGTTATTCTGGTGGCCATCCATGAGAGCAGATTGTGCTAATTTTACGAATGCCTGTGCTACCTGCGCCCGTGCCAAAACCCCTAGACACCTCCCAGTGGGCTTGCTTCAGCCGGTGCCCAATGGTGAACGCCCTTGGTCTCTTGTCTTGATTTTATGGGAGAATTGCCCAGGTCTAGAGGGTATTCCTTCATATTGATGGTGGTAGACAGGTTCTCTAAAATGGCTCACTTCGTACCTCTCCGTGGCCTTCCTTTGGCTAAGGAACTGGTAATGGTATTCGCTCGAGAGGTGTTTCGGTTGCATGGAGTACCCAGGGTACTGGTGTCCGACAGGGGGAGCCAGTTTGTGTCCAGATTCTGGAGGGCATTCTGCGAACAGATGGGCATACAGCTATCATTCTCCTCTGCTTATCATCCCCAGACTAATGGGGCCGCTGAGAGGGCCAATCAAGGCTTGGAACAGTTTCTGCGCTGTTTTGTGACTGACCATCATGATAATTGGGCCGACTTGTTGCCTTGGGCGGAGTTCGCCAGGAACTGTGCAGTTAATTCCTCCTCCGGGAGCTCTCCGTTTCTGATCAATTATGGGTTCCAACCCTGCCTGCTTCCGGATTCTTTTCAGACACAGCAGATTCCAGCTTTGGATGAGCATATAGAGCAACTCCGTTCCACATGGGCACAAGTTCAGAGGGCACTGGGCCAGTCCTTTCAGCGACATCAGCGTCATGCTAATTGTAGAAGGCTTCCAGCGGTTTCCTTCCAAGTTGGGGATAGAGTATAGTTGTCCTCTAAGAATTTGAAGCTCAAAGTCCCATCTAATAAGCTGGCACCTCGGTTTATTGGTCCCTACAGAATCATTCGCAAGATTAACCCTGTCTCCTATGCTTTGGATTTACCTGCATCCATGCGCATTCATAACGTATTCCATGTGTCTCTCCTTAAGCCACTTGTTTGTAACCGTTACACTACTACACCGGTGATGCCAGGTCCTGTTGAAGTCGAGGGGCAGGAGGAGTACGAAGTACAAAGTATTATTGATTCCCGTAGGCACAGAGGAGGGGTACAGTATCTGGTGCATTGGAAAGGTTATGGTCCTGAGGATCGGTCCTGGGTAGATAGTAAGGACCTTCATGCACCAAAGTTACTACGAATTTTCCATACCAAATACCCTCAGAAGCCTAGACCCTACTCTAGGAGAGGGGGTCTTTGAAAGGGGGGTACTATCACGGTGCCCGTGATTCGTGCTAGACTCTGTCTATCACTTGCTGTAGTTCCTCATTGGCTGTCTCATTTCTCACAGCCTATTTAAACCCAGGTTGGGGACTCCCAGATTGCCCTTTCGTGGTGTTTCTGACATCACTTTTCCTGATCTGCCTTGTCAGGCTGTTGGGCCTGAGTTACCTGTGTTCCAGTGTTCCTGTGTTCCAGTACACCGTTGTTCCAGTGCTCCTGTACTCCGTTGTTCCGGTGCTCCTGTGTTCCAGTACTCCGTTGTTCCGGTGATCCTGTGTTCCTTTGTCCCAGATTATCTTTCCTGAGTGTCAGTGGTGCCTGTCTGCTAGTCGCCAGCCGGTTCCGGTCATCTGTCAGGACAGCAGTGCTCACTCCGGTGTACCCTCCTGGATTCTGGCATCTGACTTTCCCTGCTGTCGTTGTGGCGACATTGTTCTCTTTCGCTCCAGCGATCCTCTCTGTTGGTCCCAGCGTGCGGACGCTGGTTAACTCCATTAACCTGGTTGCGCTCACACTGTTAGTCCCAGCGTGCGGACGCTGGTTTAGTCCATTTACTTGGTTGCGCTCACACTGTTGGTCCCAGTGTGCGGACGCTGGTTTACTCCATTAATCTGGTTGCTCTCACACTGTTGGTCCCAGCGTGCGGACGCTGGTTTACTCCATTTACCTGGTTGCGCTTACTCTGTTGGTCCCAGCGTGCGGACGCTGGTTTACTCCACTAACCTGGTTGCGCTCACACTGTTAGTCCCAGCGTGCGGACGCTGGTTTACTCCATTGATCTGGTTGCTCTCACTCTGTTGGTCCCAGCGTGTGGATGCTGGTTGCTCCATTCCACCTGGTGGCGTTGTTACTGTTGGTCCCAGGGTGCGGACGCTGGTTTGCTCCTTGATTACTCAGATCCTGCTGTCCAACTCCTTACGCAGTTGTCTGGTATTCTCAGGCTAAAAGACTTCTGCTGAGGGAGATCCTTGTACCTTTCCACACTACTGTCATTATCACCTGATAGCAAGGTCTCCTCTCTTAGGCTGCCCTGCACGGTATTGGTAAGGCCGGTAGAACCTAAGTTCATTACCATCTTTCAGGTTGCCTTACCCGGTATAGGCAGGGCCGGTAGAGTCCGTTAACTGCGTTTCCTCAGGCTGCCCTGCCCGGTATTGGTAAGGCCAGTAGAACCGGTACATGTCATCTCACAGTTGCCTTACCCGGTATTGGCAGGGCCGGTAGAGCCTCTATCAGTACTCCTTGGGCTGCCTTGCCCGGTATTGGTAAGGCACATAGAACCGGTATATGTAATCTCACGGTTGCCTTACCTAGGATAGGCAAGGCCGGTAGAGCCTATCACCATTTACAACTGTCACTCGGTTGCCTTGCCTGGTATTATTGGCAAGGCCGGTAGAACCTATTCTCTGTCATTTATTGTTGTATTGTTATATATGTATGATACCCTATGGGGACTGCCTTAACTTTTCAATAAAGTTAAGTTTTTGTCAAACCTTAAGTCTGAGAGTCTTCAAATACCGTGACAGGCAGCTGCCGAAATCCTCTACACCGGTAGTGAGTAGCAGTGAACCGGTCTTTGATGTGTCGGTGAGGCTCTCTCCCTGTCTAAACTGGATGCTTCACCGAAATAACTTCATATCCCGATGGCGACGCCCAAGGGGGCAAACTATATTATGCGGGAGGACTTGGCCTGTTTCCCAACTAAGGAAGACTTGAAGGATCTAGTGTTGGAGATTAAATGTGCTGTGAAAGAAGAACTCTCTGGCCTTCAGGCAGATATCGCATCTTTGGGTCATAGGGTGGACTTGTTGGAACAGGACAGAGAGACTTCACGTCAAGAGCAGAACAACTTAGCTCAGCTTTTGGCCCAGCAAGACAATGCCATCAATTTTTTAACAGCGAAACTCGATGATATTGATAATCAAGCCCACAGGAATAATCTGAGGCATCTGTGAATCTATTGGGCCCGATGACCTCGAGTCTACCTTACATTCTATATTTAAAGACACAATTGGCTTATCTGACAATCCGTTATGGTTCTCGAGAGAGTGGACAGGGCTTTACAACTCATAAGATCCCAGAATGATCCTCCAAGGGATGTTATTTGCAGATTTATGAATTTCCAGGATCGTGAAAGAGTTTATAAGAAGGGGAGGGAGATGGGATAGTTCCACTATATGGGCTACACTATTGTCCTTTTCCAGGATGTATCTGTACTCACCTTACAGCAGAGCAATGAGGCTGCTTACGGGTCACTTTCGAGACCTGGCTATCCGTTATCGTTGGGGATATCCCTTTTCGTTGATTGTTAATTCTCTCCTTTCTCGTCTTGCTGTTCAGACAGCCCGTCACCAAGCCATGTGGGCACCGGCGAACTACCAGGCATTGTTGGAGATCAGGAAGGAAATTGCATGCTATTATTCTGCTGTCTCAACCAAGTCCTTTCGATGGCATTGTTATGAACAATATATACAGGGTAACAAATGTGGGAAACTACTGGCACGCATGGTGAAGGTTAAACGTAGAGATCATTATATCGCCCGAATCAAAGATGGCTCAGGGAAACTCTGCTATACATTACCCACGATATCTGAAAACTTCAGACAATTTTTTAGTTCTCTTTATAATCTTCACTCAAGTGGTGCTGGCGATGACCAATCACTTCTTCGAGGACGGATTAAAAATTTTCTTTTACAATCTGGCATAAAACAACTTCCCAACGATGTTTTGAAACTTTTAGAGTCATCTTGTACTGAAAAAGAACTCGGAGATGTGATCTGCAAGACGCAGAGTGGGAAAAGCCCTGGTCCCGATGGGTTCCCTGCCATATATTATAAGACCTTCTCTACACTCCTCATACCCCACATGCTTCGTTCTTTTAACGTAACTTTGGCAGGAGGATCTTTTGTTCCCTTTGCATTGGAGGCACACATTTCCCTCATCCCTAAACCCGATAAAGACCCGTCGCTATGCTCTAATTACCAACCCATCTCATTGCTGAATAATGACGTCAAATTTTTTGCTAAACTTCTTGTGGATCGCTTGAGGCCTTCTCTTACCCATGTGATTCATCCTGATCAATTGGGGTTTGTTCTTTGGAGCGAGATGAGGGACAATACAGTGAAAGCGCTCTCACAGCTACATACACACTCTTCCAGTGGTGATGGCTCTGTTCCAAGAGTTTGGAGACGTATCCAATTTCAAAGTGAACACTCATAAGTCTGAAATACTTAATATAAACTTACCTCGGTCGACTAGTCGTCTTTTAAAATCTCAGTTTCCATTTCAATGGCCTCAGGATAAGATTAAGTATTTAGGAATTTTCCTTGCATCTGATTTGAAACAGGTGGTATCTATAAACTTTGATTCTCTCTCTCAGACCCTTTTAGATGATTTGTCTCGTTGGAATAAACTATTTGTATCCTGGTTTGGTAGGGTAAATTTAATCAAAACTCTCCCTAAGATACTTTATATCTTCAAGACTATCCCTCTACCTTTCTCTAGATCTCGGTTGGTGCAACTTCAGAAATCCATTAACAACTTTGTATGGGCCTATAAGAAACCGAGAATACCAGCGACTAGTCTTTGTTTTCCACTGGAGAGTGGAGGTGTGGCACTACCCGATAATGCCAAATACTATACGGCGACTGCAGTTTCACTTCATGATTTTGTATTCAACCCTCAGAAAGATTGGGTACAGGCAATGTCACTTCCTTTCACATCCAATATGACTGACAATTTCCTTTTGGATCTGTCCAATGGATAGACCACAAATTCTATCTTCGCACCCAGTTCTCCGCCATCTGTTGGGGAAATGGGACGCGATCAATTCAGTTGCATTAGCAGCTCCGTATCCTTCTCCCTTATTATCAATAATTGGGAATCCCAGATTCCTGCCTGGTATATGGGATCAACCTTTCCTTTTATGGAAAGAGAAGAGGATACATACCTTACACTTTTTGATATCCGCATCTGGTGTGCCGTCATTTCATGATTTAGCTGTTGCTCACTCGCTTCCGATCTTACACATATGGAGATACCACCAGGTGAGACATTATCAACGCTCTTTGATGGCTCAGGACTATGTCCCTAGAGACCTAACGGCATATGAACAATCCTTCTCTTCCAGTGCTTTGGTTGAAAAGTGGTTAACAAAGCTATACCGTTTTCTCTTCCTTCAACACTCTATTTTCACCAAACCTTCCTTTCTTTTGGGCTGGGAGACTGATTTACAAGTGTCTTATCCGGTCTCACGTTGGTATAGTATCTTGCGAGATTTACTCAAGTGTACCCCGAATATTCTGATCAAGGACTCTAGTTACAAGCTGTTTACTTGGTAGTACTATAACCCGGTCCTTCTGCACAGAGTCTATCCAGCTGTGTCCCCCATGTGTTGGAGGTGCCTAGTAGCTGAAGGTTCCCTCTTCCATCTATGATGGACTTGTCCTAGCATTGTCAAATACTGACAGGAGGTCATATCCTGCATCAACTCTATTCTTTCCCTTGATCTGACTGCGGAGCCACTTCTTTGTCTCCTCCTAGTAGTACCCGCACCTCCCTTGGTACCCTCTAAATCTAATAGATTGCTTAAGTATTTGTTGTACCATGCTCGTCAAGTGGTTCCGAAATGTTGGAAATCTGCTGATCCAACCTCAATTGATGCATGGTTGGCTGGGGTGAAGGGGATGGAAAGACTACATGCTTCCTCTATAAGCTCATTGAATTCCTTTGATGATGGTTGGTCTCTCTGGAAGGTTTTTCGGGAGTCCAGAGGTGGGTCAAGAGTCTCCCGGTCTATGTTTTTCTTCTCCGACATATACATGGACTCTGGTTGATATTCCATCTCTGTACCTTTATTTGGTATAATTGCTCTCTGATTACTCTATTGTGGTTGCTTGTCTTTGGTCAATAGCTCTTACTGAGAGTGTTTTAGATTCGGATTTATTTCTAATGGGCGTTCTCTTCCTCATTGACTGGCTCACAACTTCGACTCTAAAGGTTTCAATTAAATGACACTCATGATGCACATTTCATGTGTTCCCTCTTTTGGACTCATTTTCTGGCCTGTGGATATCCCACCCCTTCCTTGGCCTTTGGGCTTACGGCTCTCGATACTAACACAATCTCACTCTCTCTAACTCTTTCTTCCTTTCTTTACTGCATTCTGTTTTACTACTCTTTCTTTCTCTCTTGCTTTAAATTTCTTATGTACCATTACTTTCTTAGTTTCTTCTGTTGTTAAATACAGATGATTATTAATAATAATGAGATGTTGCTGAGATAACACCCAAGTATAGTTATGTACTGTAAAATATACATGCTGTTATATATGATTGATTCTGGTATTCGCATTTGCAATGCACCTATTATTCTGTAACCACTTTACAGGTAGTATCTTTCTACTTGTTATTTTAAAACACTGTCATTCAGTATATTTTTGTATTTCATTGACTTTTACTTCAAATAAAGCTTTTAAAAAAAAAAAAAAAGTTTGGAAGACAACCATGCATAATCCCCTGGATGGTATAGGGGACTGCGGCTGCAGCGTCGATCTGCTGATTGTTTCTAACCAACCACTGCTTTAGACAAAGCTTTGTGAATGGAGGACCAAAGAGACTGAAGATTTTTCACCACCATGTCAGCTGCAGGAACCCCAGTAGGAGAACCCCACGGAAGCATACGGGGATTGTAACCAAGGGAAGCAAAGAATGGGGAACAGCGTAGAGATTCATGTAGTCTATTACTGAATGCAAATTCAGCAAAAGGAATGAGATCTGACCAATTGAATTGATCCTCATTCATAAAAATTCGGAGAAGCAATTCCAATGATTGGTTGGTACGATTAAATAATCCGTTAGATTGTGGGTGGTAAGCATTAGAGAAATGCAGGGAGATGCCCAATCGAGAACAAAATGCACACCAAAAACGAGAAACAAACTGTGATCCTCTATCAGATACAATTTGGACTGGAGTGCAATGTAGTCAAAAAATTTCTTTAACCCTTTGTGTGCCAGAATGGTATGCAATGCAGTGCTTAACAATGCGTTGCTTACTGCTCTGGCACTCGAAGGGGTAAGAAAATTTTTTGCTAGTGTAGCAGAGGATGGAAGCTGAGTAAGGGGTATAAAGTGGGCTTGGCGAGAAAAGCGAATGACCACCACAAGGATAGTGGTGTAACCTAGAAAAGTAGGGAGGTCGACAATGAAATCCATCGCCAAATGAGTCCAAGGGGAGGTGGGAATAGGTAAAGGACGGAGCAGTCCGACAGGATGATTAAGGGGTGACTTGTGGCGGGCACAAGAAGGACAAGCAGAGACAAAAGCTTTCACATGTTCTTGAAGACTAGGCCACCAGAACTGGCGAGTAACTAGGTCAGCAGTTTTCTTGATCCCTGGATGGCCAGAAGTGGGATACTGATGGGACCACTGGAGGATTTCCAGGTGAAACCATGGTGGAATGAACAGAGTATGAGTAGGTTGATTATGAGTAGGGGGACCTTGTGCTCTCCCCTCTGTATCTTTTCCAAGGTAGCTGAAGATAGACATGCCAGTATCAGTTCAGGGGGTAAGATGGGTTCAGGCATGGGTGTAGGGCTGGATTTGAATTGTTTAGACAAGGTGTCAGCTTTAATATTCTTTAATCCAGGCTGATAGGAAATAAGGTAGTTAAACTTAGTAAAAAACAAGGCCCACCTAGATTGTCTAGGATTAAGCCTTTTAGCAGCCTCCAAAAATACTAAGTTTTTGTGGTTGGTAAAAATAAGAACCGGAAGAGAAGTGCCCTCCTTTAATGCCAACTTGATAGCCAGTAATTTCCAACATTGTAGTTCTTTTCAGCACTAGAATATCACCTAGAGAAGAATGAACATGTATGTACCTTGTTGGCGGAAGGATTTCTCTGTGATAATACTGCACCAGCTGCTAGTTCAGAGGCATCAACTTCCATGATGTATTGCAATGCTGGATCGGGAAATTGTGATACAGGAGCTGAGGTAAATTCTTTCTTAAGGGTTTTGAAGGCCTGAAGTGCTGAAGGAGACCAATTTTGAGTATCTGCCCTTAATTTGGTTAATGCAGTGATGGGGGCAACAATTTTACCAAAAATTCTGAATAAATTTGCGGTAATAATTCACAAAACCTATGAAGCATTGTATAGCATGAAGATCATTAGGAACTGTTCAATGAGTGACAGCTTGGACTCTGGAAGGATCCATTTCAATTCCTGTAGATGAGACTATATATCCTAAAAATGCTAGATGATTTCTTTTGAATTCTCATTTTTCCAGTTTATCAAATAGGTAATTGTCTCTTAATTGTTGCAAGACTGCTCGAACTTGGGTGCGGTGAATAAGGTATAACCTGTGAGTAATCCAGGAAATACGCACGGTGGCACGAAACAAACCAAAAGCCCAGCAGGGCTAAATACACATAGCAGGCAAAAATAATAACCCTGAGAACAAACTACAAGATAGGAATGCTACCACAATATATATAGAGGAAATGTCAGGGTAATAATAGGTAGGCTGGATAGGCAGAAATGCTACCTAGAACGAGGTTAAACAAAACAGATAAATTAATAAACATACTGCAGCTTGAGTACTGACCTGGTACAACGGACTAAGACTGTAGCAAGGCACGAACTGGTAACAACAGAGATCCAGACAAGGAAGAGGTGAGAGAGATCCAGGTGATGAAGCTCCAATCTAGATCAAAGGCACACAATAGCGGGACCGCGAGGAGTGAGGATGCGGCCTGCTAAGAGGTGAGACTGGAAGCACAACAGCCGGTAGAGACTCTCTGCCCCTCTAGGATTGGGGAATACAAATGGATAGCAGCCGTGAGTGATGCCTGCGGCAAGAGAAAGCAGCAAGGCTGCAGAGGCTGCACAACCTGTACCAGACTAAGGGGAAGGATTTCAACCTCCTGGTAACAGGCAGGAGCAAACGTAGTCAGAGTGCTGAGGTCACTAGGGGCGGATAATCCAACAGAGAGAAACCGAGCCAACGTCAGAGGTAGCCAAGATCAAAGCCGGGAGCGTCAGGGAATATCAGAGAGCAGACAATATCAAAGTGAGGGACAAACCAGGGATCGGTACACCAGAAAAGGAGCCAAAACAAGCCGAGGTCAATAACGAGAACAATCAAATAAACAAAAGTGGCAGAAACTTGATGACTGAATGCAGAGTGCAGATATAAGAGGGAAAAAATGCAATGTGACGCCTTATTACTGTAAGACACTTCTGTTAGGATGCCAGATCCAAAGGGACATGGGGCTATACCTGGGGCTAATTATTCTGGGGCATCTTGGACTACCATTAATTACTGTTTCTCATGCCAAAGAGAGTATTCAGGACATTTATGCCCCTTATGTGCTGTGGCCCCTGCTTCACTGCCAGGGCCCTCCAGCCATGAACAAGAGCCACATTGGGTCAAGGACTTAAAGTACTCTATGGCACAGTTTTCTCTGTTTCTTCAGGGGGTTCTTTGGTCTTGAAAGCCCCCACTCCCTTCAGGTTTGTGGCCCCTAAGGCCCCTGGCATTCCTCTGAGGAGGATTCTTTTGAGGAGTCTGAGGATGGTGAATGTGCAGAAGAGGCTTCATGCCATTTCTATGGTGATTCCTTTGTGGCTGACCTCGAACCCTCTGCTGAGGGGCTCATTAAGGAGGTGTTGACTACCCTTAACATTCCTGTTAACCCTGTAGTATCACAGTCTACTTCTGACATCTTTCTATGGCTCAAGAAGCCCGTTACCATGTTTCCGCCTAATCCCACTCTAGATCAGGTTATCATGGATGAGTGGAAAACTTCAGACAAGCATCTTGCTCTAAGAGATTCTCTATGCTGCATCCCTTTTCTGACGCAGCCTTGGCTCAGTGGGCTTCACCTCCTCAGGTGGACCCCCCTATTTCTAGACTGTCAAAATTTACTGCTTTGCCTTTGACATATGCCATGGCACTTAAGGGTTTAACTGATAGCTTAAGGCTATCCTGAAGTCTACATTTGTGGCCATAGATGCCTCTTTGAGGCCTACCTTGGCTTCTGTTTGGGTTGCCAGAGCCATTGCTGTTTGGACTGAACAGCTTACTGAAGCTGTCTGCAAAGGTGCTCCTGAGGAGAACTTTTTTTTCCATTCTAGCCATTGTGTTTGAGGCTCAGAATTATGTGACTGATACCCTATTTGATGCTGTCAGACTTGAAGCTAAGGCTTATGCCTTTTCTGTGGCTGCTAGGCGCACTCTGTGGTTAAGATTTGGTCTGCTGACTTATCATCTAAGAAGTCACTAATGTGTCTTCGTTTTCAGGGTGAGTCTCGTTTTGGGCCTGAACTGAAGAACATCAACAGTGAGGCCACTGGGGGTAAGAACACATTGTTGCCTACAGTTCCTAAACTCCCTAATATGGCACAGAAGCAGCATATTATTTATTCCCGCCAAAGCAAAGCGCAAAGGCTGTACCCGGGTGGGTCTCAGACCAGCATCCCGCGCTCCACCCCCAAGCCCAGTCAATAGTGGAGGTCCAAGCGCTCCTCCACCAAATCCACCAATCCTGCTTCGGCATGATTCTCCGAACCTTGGTCCGCATACACCTGTAGGTGGTCATCTGCATCATTTTTCAAGTATTTGGGCAGGCTCTGTTGCAGATCAGTGGGCATTACAGGTGGTTTCAGGAGGTTACAGGATTCCTTTCACATCCCTGCCTCCCTTCAGATTCATCCTTTCTTGTGCCCCTCAAGGCATCTTGATTGCCTTCTTGCACACTTAAGGGATACAGGTGACCACGTATATGGATGACCTTATGCTGAAGGCTCCATCCAGGGCCTCCTGGATCGGCAGGTCCAGGAATGTAAAAGAAAACGAAAAACTCTCAGCTCTGACTCACATTAACTTATACATTAATTTTACATAATTAAATTAAGAGCCCAAGTCACTAAATATGAATAGCAGCAAGAAATGTGGGAGTCCTCCAGGCTCCCCAAGATTAGACCGAAGTCCAAACAAAATCCCTAGAACAAAACAAGTTTGTGCTCCTTCATATAAATTATCCAAGTGCGAACCCTGTGATAAACATATACTATACCACTAGCAAATTTGGGGTCTTCATTGCATAATTTGGCCAAATAATGTCTAAGCCCGCCTGCCCCATCAAGGCTTCCCAATATTAGGCGAGTTTCTAACTCTTCATACAATCATTCCTAAGTTTAAAAACCTCTGACATTTTTGCAACGTGTTAGATGGATTTAAAAAGAATAAACACATTTAAAGACAATTTCAAACAGATTCATACTGGAACTCACCCTCCATGACCTGTAGGGAGTGGGCATCAGGCTGAGGGTTGGCGCTCTCAGACCCCTTTATATTGCCTATCCTCCCACCCCCACAGGTCACATGGGGTTTGCACAAGGCCTTAATTGCTATGGGACACAGGTCAAACAGCCCAAACATTAAGCCAAAACTTTGCCTTTAAGAGACCCGCTGCAAGTGGCAGCATATGTGCAAACACATTTTTTTAAATAAATGGTGTTTATTTATTGATACAAAATTAGTTAAAGCTATAGTGAAAAAGCAGCTAGAGAAAGAGAGAATGTGCAAAAGAAAATGAAAAACTCCCAGCGCTGACTCACATTAAATTATACATTAATTTTACAGATTTAAATTAAGAACCCACGTGAATAAATATTAATAGCAGCAAGAAATGTAGGAGTCCTCCAGGCTTCCTAAGATTAGACCAAAGTCCAAACAAAATACCCAGAACAAGACAAGTCTGCGCTCCTCCATATAAATTATCCAAGTGCGAACCCTGTGATAAGCATATACTATACCACTAGCAAATTTTGGGTCTTCGAAGACTCCAAATTTGCTAGTGGTATAGTATATGCTTAGCATAGGGTTTGCACTTGGATAATTTATATGGAGGAGCACAGACTTGTTTTGTTCTAGGTCCAGGAATGTGCTCGGATCCTCCTCCAGCACTGATGAATTCTGACCATGGAAGCAGTCCGTACTCCATGGCGTAAACCAGAGAGCTTCAGTGGTTCACTATCAGGGCTTGTCATGGGAATCTGGAACTCCTAGATTGTCTAGTCTCTCTTCCCCTGGACGTGAGGCAGGGCCTCCTCTGGTGGTTGGACAGCTCCAACCTGATTAAAGGGAATTCATTTGTTGTCCAGTATTGACTCTGGTGATGATGGACACCAGCCTTTATGGCTGGGGAGCTCTCCTGGGTCACCTGGGGGTTCAGGGACTATGGAATGCAGAGGAAATCCTCCTATCCATCAACATTCTGGAGCTCAGAGCACTTTGCCATGCTCTGGTCCTACTGGTTCTCTTCACTGAGGGACTGTCCAGTCTGCATCCAGTTAGACAACGCCACGGCCGTGGCTTATATTAACGAGCAAGCAGTTCCACTTGGTTAGAGGTTAAGGCTATCTTTGCTTGGGCAGAAGAACATGTTCCTGCCATCTGCTGTGCGCATTCCAAGAGTAGAGAACGTTCTGGCAGACTTCCTCAGTCTCCAGACAGTGGACCCCGGAGTCCATCTGGAGGTCTTTGATCTGTTAGTCCAGAAATAGGGTCATCCCTGCATGGACTTGATGGCTACCAGGGACAACAGGAAGGTTCCGCTGTCTTGTTCTCGCTGGGGGATCCTTTGGCATTTGCAGTGGATGCCTTGTCCATTCCTTGGCTATTTCATCTAGCCTACTTTTTCCTCCTCTTCCTCTCATCCCCAGGGTGCTGAGAAAGATTTGGATGGACAGGGCATCAGTCATATTGATTGCCCCTCACTGGACCAGGCAACCTTGGTATCTAGAACTGATGGCACTGTCTGCCACTCAAACTGGATCTCCTCCTCCAGGGTTACCTCTGGTTAGAGGACGTGGACAGTCGGGGTAAGACTAAAATCATCTTTTTTTAGGGAGGGATTTTTGGGCAGGGGGATCCTTTTGGGTTCTCTGGTTCAGGTGACCCCTTTTACAGCCTTATTTCTATTTTTAGTCTTTGCTATTCATTAAAATTGAACCTGATGGGTGGTGGTAAAGTGAAGTAGGGAGGGAGCCTCCAATAAGTCTTTTAAGGCAAGTGCCATGCCACCCTGACCGGACGATAATTTACCCCATGGTTTCTATGTTCTACACGGGCTAAGGGAAAAGGATTTATCTTGCATCCAATATGAAACACAGGAACCATGGGTTCAGCTCCCTTCCACAAGAGGGCAGGTCACTTTAAAATGGTCTTTGAGATGAAGACTCCCCCCTCCAGCTCAACAACCACCCCCAGCCTATTCTCCCAGATTCAAGCAAGAGGAGCGAATTGGCACCACTCTTTGTTTTTAGGTCCACTTTTTTTATTTTTTCCTTTAGTTATGGGGCTGTATAATCTTCCATTAGGCGGGCTCCCATCACTGGCTTCCCTGGAGTTGGATTGTTCAGTTGACAGGAGTTTCTATAGACCATTTCCCTGTGGAGGTTGACTTTATGATAAGTCTGTTTCTTATTGTTGAACTTCTCAGAAGTTCTGCATTATCTGGATGAGAACCTGAAGAAAGGAGACTGGTTGGGTACCTCGTTGAGTGCAGTGTTCATTTATAGTATGCCCCACTCTCTCTGACATTCATATCCTGTGGTAATTATATAGGCATTAATTTTATTCCTAAATTCCATTTCCTTCATTTTTTAAAGTTGGCTGTTCTGCTTTATTTCATTTATTAACCCTTTCTCTTACATCCATTGTGGAACACAGGTACTATGGAGGTTGAGTCGCTCCTCATGGAAGACAGGGTCTTTGGGGTATACACTCCCAATTTCTCCTCAAGCTCAACCCCCTCTCCCCCACCACTAACTCCCAGAATTAATCTGTCCTGCTAGAAGCTGGAAGAGCACAGCCATCCTCTCATATTTTTATAGGTTTTTATTTTTTCTATTAGATATGGGGCTGTATAATCCCCCCATTAGGTGGGTTGCCATCACTGGGCTTCCCTGGAATAGATTGCCCGGTTCACAGGTCCTTTTGTGGACCTATTCTGCCCTGTGGAGGGCCAAGTGAGTCTCTTGAGACTCTGTCCTTCTTATGATGGTAACCTGAAGACATAAGATTGGTGAGTAACCCTTTGAGTACCATGGTCCACTCCATACAGGGGCTGATTCAAGCCTGGGTAGGCTCTGGCACTCACTATGGTTATCTTTACTGTCCCTTAGAGGGCTTTGGAGTGAGGATGGCTGCTTTAGTGTATGTGATTAACCCTTTCAGAGGAGATCTGATCTTCTTGTCTCCTCATGCCCTATCATCCGTCCCACTTTGTGAGTGTCCAGGAGGGCCACAGCAACCAGGGCACGGAGTGCAAGGCAACAAGCAACAAAGAAGACTGCAATACTCAGAATTCCCATTACCCAGGCTTTCTGCCAATTGGTTGACAATTTTTTGGTGGCCATCTTCTCTCTTGCTTATCCTACACAGTGGCTGATGCTCCTTGTTCTTCTTCTCCAGATTAACCTTTCTCTTGCCAGATAAGTGTATTTCTGGGCAATTAGGGTTGATTTTTTTGTTTTATTCTGGGGACATTTATCTAGTCTTTACTAGAATTTTGGGACACTTTAATAGGAAGTATGTCGGACTCTAAGGGGCATGGGGTAAATCCAGGGCTTCAGGGGTTCCCCCTCCTTCAGGCGTTGTTCCTTCACGCATTGTTCCTAGAGAGTATCCAGGGTCTCTATGCCCCTCGTGCAGTGGCCCCTACAACTCCACCGGGCCCATCTAGCACTGATCAAGAGCCCACATGGGTCAAGACATTGCTGTCTTCAGTGGCTCAAATCCCTTCATATGTTCAAGAGGTCCTTCATTCCTGGAAACCTATGCCTGCGTTTAAGCAGATTGCCCCAATTTCCAGGGACCATTCTCAAGTTATTGGAGTTTCCTCTGAGTAAGAATTGCCTTCAGAAGAGGTAGATGATGATGATGGGGAATATGAGGACATGGATTCTTCCTTTTCCTATGGAGATGCCTGTGAGGCTGACCCACTCCCCTCAGTTGAGGAGCTTATCAGAGCTGTCCTGGAGTCCCTGCAGGTCTCTGTCACCTCTGATGGGGGACTGTCCTCTCCGGATATTTCCAGAGACGTAAGATGTCTTCTCCTGTGTTTCCACCCAATAACACCTTTGATCAGATCCTTATGGATGAGTGGAAAACTCCTGGTACAAGGCTTTTCCTCAATAAGCGCTTTTCTAAACAATTTCCTTTTTCTGCTGAGGCTTTGGCCCAGTTGGCTTCTCCCCCCACAGCGGATCCCCATGTTTCATGGCTGGCGAAGAACACCGCTCTCCCGCTGGCAGATGCAGTGGGACTAAAGGAGCAGGAGGATAAAAGGCTGGATTATCCTCCAAGGCCTCCACTGTCACCGGGACAGCACTAACACCTATTTTTGCCTCTGACTTAGTCAGTAGGGCTGTTTCCATTTGGGGTGAGCAACATTCTGATGCTCTGTGTGCTGATGCTGTCAAGGAGGATTTATTGGTTCTGATGGCTAACACCACTGAGTCCAGTACTTATGTTTCTGAGGTGCTATTTGATGCTGCCAGATTTTCAACGAACTCCATAACAAATTTTGGAGGTGGGAAGCCCTAAAGGCTTCCTACCTCTAAGATCTGTTATGAGATTGTGTCTTCTAGTCCCAGATTGTACTTTAACATTTTAGTGGTTATTAACGAGAACTTAATTGAATCAGTGCCTACTTTTATTTTTGAATATATAGATTTTCAGCGAAGGCCTTACATAGTTACATACATAGTTACATAGTAATTTAGGTTGAAAAAAGACTTGCGTCCATCCAGTTCAACCCTTTTCCTATTCCTGTTTACCATCGCTGACCCAAAAGAAGGCATCTGACTCAAAATGGCAATCAGATTTCTCCCTGGATCAACAAGCCCTAACTAAATATTAATCCCAATACTAACGTGCATAGCCCTCTATATTATGCTCTTTTAAATAAGTATCCAGGCCCCTTTTAAAGGCATCTAATGTATTTGATAGCACCACCTCCTCCGGAAGTGCATTCCATACCTTTATTGTCCTTACTGTAAAGAAACCCTTCCGCTGTTGTAGATTAAATCTCCTTTCCTCAAGTCTAAGCGGGTGGCCCCTTGTCCTGTGTACTGTTCTGTTAATGAACAGGTCTTTTGAAAGCCCTTTATATGGGCCTTGAACATATTTATATAGTGTTATCATATCCCCTCTAAGACGCCGTTTCTCTAGTGTGTACAAGTTTAACTTTTCTAGTCTCTCTTCATAACTAAAACTTTCCATTCCCCTTACTAGTTTTGTAGCCCTCCTCTGCACTCTCTCTAGTTCCATAATGTCCTTCTTCAGAAAGGGCGCCCAGAATTGAACAGCAGATTCTAGGTGGGGTCTTACCATGGACCTGTAAAGAGGCATAATTATATCTTCCTCCCTTGAGTCAATACCCCTTTTGATACATGCCAATATCTTATTGGCCTTTGCAGCTGCCAGCTGGCACTGCATGCTACTGCTAAGTCTATTGTCTACCATTACTCCTAAATCCTTTTCATTAGTAGATTTCCCCAGAGAAACACCATTTAAACTATATGTTGCATTTTTATTATTATACCCAAAATGCATAACTTTACACTTGTCTATATTGAATCTCATTTGCCATTTGCCTGCCCAGTTACTCAATTTGTCCAAATCCTCTTGTAATGAAGACACATCGAGTTCAGACTTTATTACCTTACTTAATTTTGTGTCATCGGCAAACACTGATACATGGCTTCCTATGCCCTCTGGGAGGTCATTAATAAACAAATTAAAAAGAAGAGGACCCAGGACAGATCCCTGAGGCACTCCACTTATCACTTTTATCCAACTGGAGAACTTGCCATTTACTACCACTCTTTGCATTCTATCTTTCAGCCAATTTCCAATCCACACACAAACATTTTCCCCTAGTCCTATTTCATTCAATTTGTACAGTAACCTCTTGTGCGGAACTGTATCAAATGCCTTGGCAAAGTCTAAATAGATCACGTCAACCGCCGCTCCCTCATCTATATTATTACTTACTTTTTCATAAAATTCGATCAAGTTCGTTTGACAAGACCTATCTTTCACAAAGCCATGTTGGCTATTGCTAATGATATTCATGTTCCAGCAGAATTCTTGAATATATTCCCTTAGCAATCTTTCAAACAGCTTCCCTACCACAGATGTCAAGCTTATGGGTCTGTAGTTTCCTGGCTGGGACTTTGATCCCTTTTTAAATATGGGCACCACATCTGCTTTACGCCAATCCATGGGCACCATACCAGAAATAAAAGAATCCCTGAAAATCAGATATATCGGTCTGGCCAGGGTCTGGCTTAGCTCTTTAAGTACCCGTGGGTGTATACCATCTGGCCCTGGAGCTTTGTCTACCTTGACACCATTCAATTGTTTTAACACTTTTTCTTGTGATAGCCAGTCCCATGCTTGCTGTGCCTGTTCTGTAAAAGTAGTTTGCAGATTCTTGTCCAATGGGTGTTCCTTGGTAAAAACAGAAGAAAAGAAATTATTTAAAATATCTGCCTTCTCTCTGTCCCCTTTGACCATCTCACCCGTTTCAGATAACAAGGACCCAACATTATCAGACTTTAATTTTTTGCCATTTATGTATTTAAAGAATTTTTTTGGGTTGCTTTTGCTCTCCTTAGCAATATTTTTTTCATTCTCCAGTCTAGCTAATTTAATAGCCTTTTTACAGGTTTTGTTGACATTTTTGTATTTTGCAAATGCCTCTGCTGATCCCTCAGCTTTGTAATGTTTAAATGCCGCTTTCTTGTTATTTATTTCATGAATTACTTTACTGGTTAGCCACATTGGTTTTAATTTGCTTCTTTTGTATTTGTTTCCAACAGGGATAAATTTATATGTGTATTTTTGCAATGTTATTTTGAAGGCATTCCACTTACCTTCTGTGTTTTTTCCTGAAAATATTTTATCCCAGTCAACGAGACCAAGGGATGAATTAAACCTGCTAAAGTTGGCCTTTTTAAAATTCAGTGTTTTGGTGGAACTCATATCAACTTGTTTTTTTTAATTAATCTCAAACGATACCATGTTATGGTCACTATTCCCCAAGTGCTCCCTTACTTGGATGTTAGAGATAAGTTCTTCATGGTCAGTTATTACCAAATCCAGACATGCATTCCCTCTGGTTGAGGTCTGCACTAGTTGTGACAAAAAATTGTCATTCAACAAGTTCAGAAACTTGCTGCTTTTAGCAGAGTTAGCTGTTCCATTTTTCCAGTCTATTTCTGGATAATTAAAATCCCCCATAATTATAGTTCTCCCTATTTGGGAAGCCTTTTCTATTTGCATTAATAGCTGTGTTTCTTCAAGGTCACCAATGTTTGGTGGTTTATAACAAATACCCACTAATATTTTCTGGGCAGTTTTACCCCCAGTGACTATTTCAACCCACAGGGATTCCACATGTTCTCTACTGTCATCACATATATCTTCCCGCAATTGAGGCAATAATGCTGGTTTGATATACAGACAGACCCCACCACCTCTTTTGCTTGACCTATCTTTTCTAAATAACATGTAGCCCTCTAAATTGATTGACCAATCATGTGTGTCATCCCACCATGTTTCTGTTATGCCTATCAAATCATAGTTTTCAATTTCAGCTACCAGCTCCAGTTCCCCTATTTTACCAGTTAAACTTCTGGCATTTGCAAGCATACAATTTATGCCACTGCTGTGTTCCATTTGTGATTTAATTTTGATGTGGTTTATAGGCTTCTCCCTATCATCTGTACTAACCCCGCCCCCAGATCCTCCCACCTGGTTATTAACTACATCGCCTTCCCTTTCTATACTATCTATCCCAGTATTTATTGGCCCCTCCCCCCCCTTCCTAGTTTAAAATCTCCTCCAACCGTCTAGTAATCCTCTCCCCAAGCACTTGAGACCCTCTTGCATTCAGGTGCAATCCATCCCTGCTATAGAGATTGTACCCCAAAGCAAAATCAGCCCAGTGCTCTAAAAACCCAAAGCCCTCCTTCTTACACCAAGACTTCAGCCATGCATTGAGCTCCCTAATCTCCCGCTGTCTCTCTGGTGTAGCGCATGGCACAGGTAGTATCTCTGAGAATACTACCTTGGAGGTCCTGTTCCTAATCTTACTGCCTAAATCCCTAAAATTACCTTTTAGGACTCTCCACCTTCCTCTAACTTTGTCATTGGTACCAATATGCACCAAGACAGCTGGATCCTCTCCAGCCCCTCCCAATAATCTGTCCACCCTGTCTGCAACATGCCGAACCCGGGCACCCGGGAGACAGCAAACCATTCGGTTGCTGCGATCAGAGCCACAGATTACCCTATCTGTTCTCCTAATAATGGAGTCCCCTACCACCACAACCTGCCTAGGCTTCACTTTCCTCTCGATCCCCTCTGTGCTAGAGGAGCTGTTCTCCCGGCTGTTAGGGAGAGCAGTCTTCTCCAGCAATTCCACTTCTGGGTTTGCCTCCCCAACATCTTTACTTAAATGAGCAAATTTGTTTGGATGGAAAAACTCAGGACTGGCGGCCCTCTTCCTCTTCCCTCCCCCACTGCAACCACTTCTAACTGTCACCCAGCTATGTGCCTGGTTCCCTTCTAGCTGATCTCCTCCCTCTTTGCTAGGTGACCCAGCTAGACTCTGCTCCGTTAGCAAGAGACTCCTCTCAAGGTTGTCAATGTCTCTCAATGTTGCAATATGACTCTCTAGAGCTCCAATCTGAGCTTCTAGAAGGGCCACTTGCTCACATTTGCTACAGCGGTATGGACCCTGGAACTGCTGTTCCAAGCATGCATACATATGGCATGATGTGCACTGAGTGAGATCTCCAAACTTGCTCATCTTGTATGGTGCAAATGTGAGTTCCTAAAAATGTAAGCAATTAATTTACCTTTGTTCCTCTAACTCCTGTGTTGCACTAACTGCTGTGTTTCACAAACTGCACACTTATTTCAGAGCACTTAATAAAGAGCACGCTCTATTTGTGAGCAAGATCTGTAAGGCCTGTACCTAGATTTATACAGGCCTACACAGGGGATTGATCACAGACCCCTCCCTTAATTAATTACACACACTCCCAGAGAAAAGCACAACCCTTTAAACTTTAACCCTTTAACCTTCTTACTGCAGGTTAGAATGTAAACATAAAAACACTTTTTCCAATGCTGGGATGTCCAACTGTTCAATTCAATTAATCCAGAGCACACCAGTTTGTGAGCAAGATCTGTGAGGCCTGTACCTAGATTTATACAGGCCTACACAGGGGATTGATCACAGACCCCTCCCTTAATTAATTACACACACTCCCAGAGAAAAGCCTCCGCCTTTTCTGTTGCTGCTCGCCACACTCTGTGGCTCAAGATTTGGCCTAAGAAATCACTGGTTTCCGTGCCATTTCAGGGCAAGGCCCTTTTTGGACCTGAACTGAAACAGACCATCAGTGACGCTATGAATGGTAAGACTACTTTGTTACCTCAGATCTCCATCAAGCATTCATCTCTGGTGAGGGAGACACATCTTTTTATTCCCCTGCCCCAGCCAAACCGGAGTGCAGAGGCTGCAAAACTCTCACATGCCTGGCAGCCCAAGTGGTCAGCTTCAAAGGCTAACTCTGACAAAACAACTTCCGTATAACTTTCTGGTCCGTTGTTGCCTGTAGGGGTCTTCTCCGTTTTTGAGATGCCAGGGCATCCTCAGTGATGGATTAGTGGTTTTATGGGTAATATCAGAAGAGTACCACATAAATTTAAAATCCCCTCCTCCATACTATTTTTTTTGTCAAAGGTCCTGAAAGATCCAGACAAGGCAAGACTGTTCCAAGAGGTCCTGGACTCTCTGCTGGAGAAAAAGGTGATGGTGCCAGTCCCAGCTCCTGAGCACTCTTAAGGTTTCTATTTCAACCTTTTTGTGGTCCCAAAGAAGGACAGTGGTTGCTGGCCCATTCTGGACCTCAACATATATGTGGTCACTACTCTCTTCAAGATGGAACCTTTTTGTTCTGTCATCTCAGCGATGTGCTTGAGGACCCCGGTTCTCAAGGTGGTTCCAGTGAGGGTACAGTCGAACACCACCATGGTCATGGCGTACATCAATCACCAGTGAGGAACTTGCAGCGTGGTTGCTTAGGGGGAAGTGAAGGATCTCCTTTGTTGGGCGGAGGCCCACGTTATGGCCATTACAGCTGTTCACATTCCAGGGGTGGAAAATGGCTTGGCGGATTTTCTAAGTCACCAAGATGTAGACCCAGGAAACTGGGAACTCATTTCGGAAGTATTTTACCTGATTACTCCCTCCTGGACCAGTAAGGAGCAGTTCGTGGACCTGGTCAGTCTGTTCAGGATCCCATCCATCTACCTCCGAGATCTGAATCTCTTGCTCCTGAAGCTGACATCCTGGAGCAGAAAGGTTTTTCCACAGACATATCCATCATGATCCAGGCTTCAAAGCCATTCTCTTGAAAGACAATATAGTACAATGCTGTCCATTTTTCATAAGTGATGCACAGACAAGAACATGTCCCCACATTATTTTTACCTGCCCTTTTGTCTGTCTTTTCTTCAAGACCTTGTGAACAAAGGACTAAGCTTGAGCTCCCTTCAGGTTCAGAGCTCAGCACTCTCGTCTCTTTCAGAGATGCATTGCTGTCATCCCAGATGTTAAGATGTTTCTTCAATGTGGCTCATGCCTTCCCTTCCTTCAATAATTCCACTCCTCCGTGGGACGTTTACCTAGGCTGCTTCCAAGGTCACCATTGCCTCTTGGATCAAGGCTGCCATATGCCAGGCATGTGAGATCCAGATGAAACATGTTCCCTTCAAGGTCACAGTGCATTCCACTAGGTCTGTGGGTGCTTCTTGGGCCTACAAAAATCAGGCCTCGGCTAAATAGCTACTAGTCTGTGACTTGGTCCTCCTTGCATACTTTCACCAAACACTACCACATCAACATCTTCGCCTTGGCTGAGGCCAGCTTTGGCCGGAAAGTCCTGCAGGCAGTTCTGCTTGTTTAAGCATGTGAATTCCTTTTTCTGCCAGTTGTTGTTCAGTACTTTCTGAGCCCTGTTGGCTCTTGGTTTAGTGTGCCATGTTAGTTTCAGTGTCCATTGACACTTGTTTCTTAGGTTATTCAGATACTGGATAGTCCTAGGGAACTCTTGTATCATGGGGACATGTGAGAGGTTCTTTCTTGACCCGGGAATCCTATCCCCATAGTACCTGTGCTCCATATTGAATGTAGGAGAAAATAGGGTTTTAGTCTGCCTGTTAAATCCTTTTCTCTTGACTCCATATGGAACAAAGGTATCCAATCCAGAGAAAAGGACCTTTGTAGTATTGCCATCCTGAGCAAAGGACTCTTCTTACTCTCAGGAGATTTTCTTATTTTCTTCCCCGCTTCATTTCCTATTAGTGTGGCTTCAGCCATATGAATTCTGGGAATTAGTGGGCAGGGGGTTGAGCTGCAGGCAGAAGAGGGGAGTCTCCATCCCAAAGACCCTGTCTTTTGTGATTTACTCTGCCCACCCCCAAGGTACCCGAGTTCCGTAAGAACAATAAAATCCTAACATCGGGACATTAATAGAGATAACCCCAAGTCCTTTCTAAAGACCATCCTAAAGAATAGCCAAGATGATCAGAAAATGAAAAGGTCACAGTTGAGACGCCCGGTCTTCATGCCACTTATAAAGCAAGGACAAGGAGCTGAAACCGCTCTGCCATGGACAGACTAAGAAAATCTGAAAACCAAGCTTGAGAGTTCCACAACAGGGAAACCAGAATGACATGAGCCGGCACCATCCTGATTTCCTTCGACACTCTGGAAATCGGGAAAAGGAAGAAACACATACTACATGAGAAAAGAGGATTTTAGTCTTACCTGTTAAATCCTTTTCTCTTAGTCCATACAGGTTACTGGTAACTCTGGGAGGCGATCCGTCCCTTTAATAGGCAGGAACAATTCTAGTAGTGTATGAAGGGGGTGGAGCCTACCTTCCCTCCTTGGCTGCAGCTATCCAACCAGCTCCAGAAAGATTTGAGACACTACCAATGACTAGATAGTAGAAGGAAAAGAAGACTCCTGTGACCATGACCCCGAAGGACCCCCACGGTCTGCCACAGGAGAGCCATGCATGGTCCCTTGACAGGGTGGGAGACCAGTAACCTGTATGGACTAAGAGAAAAGGATTTAACAGGTAAGACTAAAATCCTCTTTTCTCTGTCGTCCAATACAAGTTACTGGTAACTCTGGGATGTCCAACCATTAAGTTTCCCAGAGGCGAGAAGAAGGTAAGGACCAGGTGCAAGGCCCCCAAAGTCACCAGTGCATATATGAACCATCAGATCAGAGCTAGCCCAACAAAGCAATGAAGTGTCAATGGACACTAAACAAGGGTAAAAACACCCCACAAACTGTCACATAGCACACAGAACTAACCAAGGAATGGACATCACATCTACTGCTAGAGCCAGAGTGTCTCTCCACCGAGAGCAGAACCTTGGAACCTTCCTGTTGTGTCTTGTCACCATCCAGGTCGATGTAAGGAGGACCCCAACTCTGAACAATGAGTTGGAACACCTCTGGGTGCAGCTCCCACTCTCCGCTGTCCACTGTGTGTCGACTGAGGAAATCCACCATGACGTTGTCTACTCTTGGAATGTGCACTGCGAATATGGCAGGAACGTGTTCTTCTGCCCAGGACAAAATAGCCTTGTCCTCTAACCAAGCAACAAGACTTCTTGTTCCGCCTTGCTTGTTGATGTAAGCCACTGCCGTGGCGTTTTCGGATCCCACTCAGAGCGGACAGTCTTCCAACTGAGATGTCCAATGTCAAAGGGCATGAAATATCACCCAAAGCTCCAATATGTTGATCAAAAGGAGGGACTCCTCCAGAGACCACCGGCCCTGAGCGCTCAAGCGACCCAGGACCATTCCCCAACCGGAAAGGCTGGCATCCGTCGTCACCTTGGTCCAGAAGGGTACCAGGAAGGACTTGCCTTTCAGCAGGTTGGAAAGGTCGAGCCACGGTATAGACATTCTCACAGTGTCAAATAGCCTTACTCTACAATAAATCACCCAATTATAGTGTGTAGGATTAAAGCTTCACCCCAGGAATTGCTAAAATAAACTTATCTGGCAGACGAAGGGCTAATCTGTAGAGGAGGGAAGGACAGTCCAAACCCTGAGTAGGATACTTGCCCAGAAATGCTCACAAAATGGCTGCTGCCACGGGAGCCAATCAGAAACAAGGGAGCAAAGCAAGTGCTCATGGGAAATGTAGTTTTTTCCAAAAAGTACCCCAAACAGTGCCCGAAGCCCCCTGAGCCCCCAACACATTAGAAACATGAACTGGATGATAGAGCAAGGGCAGACAAGTAAAATGAACCATTTCTTAAGTCTCTAGGTTAAACGGTTGTAGAGATACATCCCAAACAGTATAGTCCCATAGAGGCGAATGGAGCAATGGCATCTATGCGGTAAAGTGCGCCTTAAAGGCGCAGTGCTCAAATTTGACAAATGTTAAAGTAAAACAATAAAATGTGCAAAACATCAATAGAACATGTGAGGATACCCCAAAAAAAACACTAAACCAGTAGCAAAAGTGTTAGAAAACCCCCAAAAAAGTACTAAACCAGCAGCTGAAGGGTTAAGTTACCACATAAACCTGCTCCAAACACCCAACAGACATACAGATAGACCCAGTGAGTGCAGGAGTGTGCAATAGGAACTCCAGGATAACACCCCTGTGCGGAGGGGCACTGTGGGACAAGTGGACCTTCAGCACTCAAAGGGTTGCTCACCATTCCTGCAGATCTTCTGTCTTCAGATTACCATGTAGTAAGAAGTAACCTCAGTGGGTAACTCCTGGGGAAGCACTTGGAATCAAGATTTTCCCCCTCAGGCCTTAATGTCCACAAAAAGCACCTGGATACTGAGCTAGCCACATCTAAGGGCATTGTCAGTCATGGTAATCCGCCTAATGGTGGTATTCCATATCTAACAGAAAAATAAAAAAGATTCTAAAACTATAACAGAACTGCTATATCCCTTCCACTGCATAATTCATCCCCAGTGCCAAGAGTGCAGAATGTCTTCAACCTCAAGCTCCTCCTGGCCATTTGACAAAGGGAGGTGGTAGTGGAAGGAAACAGATTCATAGCAAATTGTATCACAAGGGAAAAATGAAACACCGGGTGTACACAATAATGGAAATGCTGATGCAACTGGAGAGCAACAGAATTTAGGCATCTAGAGACCTTAAAATGTTCCAAAAAAACAATTGCCCCTTTTTTTGAAGGTACCACAAGCTTAAGGTTCCTTATAGAGAACCATACCTTATCTTCCCCCTGAAAGTCCTTGTCCGCTTGACATCAGCAAAGTTGTTTTAAGCTGTATGTGACTTAGCAATGTTGGACCTGAGGGCTTGGAAGCAGACTGTTAGAGAACAAGGTTGTTCTGGTGTATGTGGTACTTGGGAAGCAGCCATAGTACTAGGAAAAGAGGTTGGGAGGAAACCATAGTTGGCATAAAACGAGAGCTAGGGAACTAGGTCATCCAATCATCCTACTGAAGTAAAATGGTGGAAATATTGCTCAAAGGATTGATTAGTGTTCTCAGTTTGAGGATGGAAGGCTGACGTCAATAAGACTTGAACATACAACACAGAGCAGAAAGACTGGCAGAATTTTTATGTAAACTCAGAATCACTATATGATACCATATAGGAATACTGTGAAGTTAGACCACTTCCTGGATAAACATGGCAGGGATCTCATCAGTAGATGGCGGATATTTAGCTGGTGTCACGGATACCAATGAATGCACACGAGGCAGAATACATTTGAAACACCACCTTTATTGAGCAATATAGATATTTCATGTTACACTCTACCCTATTCAGTACCTGTAGTGTTAACACAAGAAGCCAGCGGTTCTTACCAGCAATAAAAGACTGCGTCAGAGTAGATTCTCTACCAGAGACCGTGCAATAGCACCTGCTGGGGCTGGGACCCAGGAGAGATCTCAGTAATGACACTGGGGCTAGGACCCAAGCCAGAAATAAGCGTAAAGGTCTCAGCAATAGTCTCAGACTGACTCAGGCCTATAGTCAGTATCAGGTGGTAACGTAAACAAGCCAAGGGTCGGAACATGAGCGGGTAGTCAGCCAGCGCCAAAGTTCAAATACCAAGCGGGTAGTCAGACAAGCCACAACAGTAGACACCGGGAGCGAGACAAGCCAAGGATCATACACAGAGCCCAAACAACACAACTGCACTGGAACACCACAAAAGGGCAACTGATGTGGTGTCCAGGCAGTTTAAATACTCATTGCTCCACCCCCGAAAGGTGGAGCACCATATGGCCTGTCCCTTTAAGAGCCGGACGCAATGTCACTAGAGGGAATCCCAGTAATGCGCGCACTACTCTGCTGGCCAGAAGGGGGAGCCAAACAGATGTGGCAGGAGCCGCATAGACAGAAGGGAGAGACCGGTGCCAGATGAGACCAGGGCATCCGGTTCTCCCCAACACAGGAAGCAGCATAGCGAAGATACATGCCGAGGGGACCAGCCTCCTCACTGAGCACCGGAGTGGCCGGCTCCCCTCAAAGGTAAGCACGAGCGCTTACAGTACCTCCCCCTCAATGACCTCTCCCCCGTGGGAGAGATCAAAGCTTTGAGGGAAAACGAACATGAAATCTCCGAATGACAGCGGGAGCATGCATGCCTGTAGATGAGACCCAGGAACGCTCCTCGGGTCCATATCCCTTCCAGTGCACCAAATATTGTAATTGCCCTTGGACCCTACGAGAGTCCAGAATATTTTGCACTTTGTACTTCTTGTGATCTGCAACTCTCACGAGAGCAGGACAGACAAGAGCGGAGGTATACCAGTTGCAGACCAAGGGCTTCAGTAAGGAAACATGGAAGACGTTATGAATGTGCATATTGGCTGGACGTTCCAGGGCAAAAGCGACAGAATTATACCTCCGAAGACCTTGGACCTGTAGGTTGAGGTTTTGTGCTGACAACCAGACTCTTTCCCCCACCTGAAACATTGGTGCTTGTAACCTTCTACGATTGGCCTGCCTTTTTTGCTGCTGTGTGTGGACCATTGTAGGGTTCTCTGAACCCGTACCGATGTGGAGCAGAGTTCCCTCAAATGCTCCTCCAGAGCTGGAATATTTTGTGCCTCATATGACTCAGGAAGAACCGAAGGCTGGAAGCCATACTTAATCATAAATGGGGAATGCTGAGTCGATGAGTTCATGACACAATTTCGGGCACACTCCACCCACGGTAACAGGCTCACCCAGTTGTCGTGATGGTCCAAGACGTAACAGCTCAGGAACTGCTCCAAGGCCTGGTTCAATCTCTCTGCCACACCATTGGACTGAGGGTGGTAGGTGGAGGAGAAAGAGAGCTGAATACCCAACTGTACACAGAAGGCCCTCCAAAAGCGAGACACAAACTGGCTTCCCCGGCCTGACACAATCACTTTAGGTACCCCATGGAGCCGAAAGACCTCCTTAGTGAAAATCCTAGCCAATTGCTGAGCAGTAGGTAGTTCTTTAAGGGGTACAAAATGAGCCAATTTTAAAAATCGGTCAACAATAATAAGAATGACTGTGAATCCATCGGATGATGGTAATTCTACCATAAAATCAATTGAAATGTGCGACCATGGATGCTCCCCATGGTCAATACCAAAGGGTAGTCAGACAAGCCAGGGGTCAGTACCAGAGCGGGTAGTCACCAAGAGCCGAAGGTCAAATACCAAGCGGGTGGTCAGACAAGCCACAACACTAGACACTGGGAGGAATACTGGAGTGAGACAAGCCAAGGATCATAAGCGGAGCCCAAACAACACAACTGCACTGGAACACCATGAAAGGGCAATTGGTGTGGTGTCCAAGCAGTTTAAATACTGAAAGGTGGAGCACAATATGGCCTGTCCCTTTAAGAGCTGGATGCGACGTCACTAGAAAGAATCCCAGTGACGCACGCCCAACTCTGCTGGCCAGAAGGGGGAGCCAAACAGATGCAGCAGGAGCCGCATAGACAGAAGGGAGAGACTGGTGCCAGATGAGACCAGGGCATCTGGTTCTCCCCAACGCAAGAAGCGGCATAGCCGTGAAGATACATGCAGAGGGGACTGATGTGTGACACATAGATAAGAATGTTTGTATGAGACTGAGACAGTGGCAACTCAGCAATAATATCCATGGAGACCAAAACCCAAGGACAAGTTGGTCTAGGCAGAGACAGCAATTTACTAGTAGATTTAGTGTGGGAAACTTGGGCAACTATGTTAAATCCTATTCAACCTGTTCTCTTGCCGATGTAATCATCCATGGAGGGCTATCAAAATTGTTAATAGGCCAATTATTTTGTCCTAGAAATCTCTGTATCATGTATGAGTTTGAGGACCCCAGCTCAAAAAAAGTTGAGTGTTGAAGAAAAACTGTCTGGCTTTAGAAAGGAGTTTGACTTGAAGCAAATTAGAGGGATTAAACTGACAAGCCCTGTTCTGCGAAAAATATCTGTATTTGTAAGTAAAAAGTGGTCAGAAGCCAGAACAGTGTCTTCAGGAGGAGGATGCTCAGAAGGAAATTGATGGGAAAGAATGTCCACTTTCCCGTTTCTAGAATTTAACTGGTGAATTACTTGAAATTCGGACTTGTAGAAGAATAAGACCCACCTAGCTTGATGAGGATGAATCCTCTTAGCAAAACTGGGATAATAATAAATAGGTTTCTGTGATTGATATATGATGATAAATGGAAAATAACATGCTCTTTCAAACAGGTGTCACCACTCCTCCAAATCCAATTTTATTGCCAGAAGCTATCATAGACAGCATAGTTAATTTCTGCTGGAGATAACCTACAAGAAAAGAAAGCCACTCAATGTAGAAGATCCTTGGGTCCAATACAATGGGACAAAACAGCGCCTGCTGCAGTCTCCACTTCAAAGATATAGGGCAGAGAGGTGTCAGAGTGTTTAACAATGGGTGACTTGGAAAATAGTCTTTTGTGCTCTAAGAAGGCCTCCTGAGCTGCCTCAGTTCATGTAAAACTGGTTTTGGAATTCGTCAGGAGAGTGAGTGAGCAGTCTATCTTAGAGACATTCTGCCTGAAACTCCAGCAGAAATTAGCAAAACCTTTAAATAGCATTGAGATCAGTTATGGTTGGACACTGAAATATATAGGAGACCTTCAAAGGATCCACTTTAATGCTGTCTAGAGAGAATGTATAATGCAGGAACTCAACTAAGGAAAACTCTTAAGACATTTTTCAGGCTCAACATAAAAATCAATGTAGGCAGAAGTACTTCAATATAACTGTGATGTTCTTCATAGGCAGATACACTTAATATACCTGTGATGTTCTTCCATGGACAAGGTGAAGATTATAATGTCATAGAGTTAGACTACCATGAATCTATCAAGTAAATCTCTGAAGAGATCATTAAAAAAGTTAACATGTTGCAGGGGCATTACAAAGCCTGAAGGATATTCTAAGTGACCGTATCCTGTCGAGAAATCAGTTTTTCATTTGTCGTTCTGCTTAACTCTCTACAGATTTTAAGCCCAATGGAAATCCAGTTTTGTCAAGATGGTTGCTGATTTTAAATTAACAAATCGTTCAGGGATGAGAGGAAGGAGGTTAACAATTATTTAAAGTTATATTATTCAGCTCCCTGCAGTCCACACAATGTGTGAGTAAACCACTTTTTTTCTTCAATAAAACAAAATGCCAGAACCAGTAGGAGATATAAAGGGCCTGATGAAGCCTTTTCCAGGGTGTGCAGGAGGCTGTCATTCAGGCATTTCAAATCGAGCTCTGAGAGAGGAAAGACTTGATCAACTGGGATATTGGCCCCAGGCAAAAGATTAATAGGACAATCATAAATTTGATGAGATGAGACATGATCTGCCTCTTTCTTACTAAAAACATTGAGAAAGTAATTGTAGACTTCAAAAAGGAACCACTGGTAGTTAAGCATTCTAGATGAGACATTTGAGGAATCTTATGGGACAGGGAGTGAGTTTGCTGCTAGTAGAAGATGGATGAGAAAGAAACTTGGCCAATGGATCACATCAAATTTGAGCACCTCAATAATTTAGTGGTGGTAACCAACAGGGGCATACTCATATATGTAATTAATTCAGTGCTCATCAACCCTGGAACTGCAAAAGTAGTATCTTGGCAACCAGAGAAATCTGGCCAAGCTCTCAAAATGCAGGTCCATGAAGTTACTTGTGGCCCCAGAATCAAAAAGGGCTTAGATCGTGATTTCTCTTTGGCCCTGTTGCAAAGACCAGGGCAAAAAGCAGTGATGAAAAAGTTGTCTGCTACCAGCTTTCTGACCAGAACTGAGGAGGGCCCCTGTATACCTTGTTGGGGTTGACAGAACAGGTACAAAGTGGATGATCTCTGTCACCGAAATACAGGCACAGATTGAGGTTGAGACTCTGGGTTTTCTTCCACAGCCAAGGTGGTGTGTGCTGATCCTGCTGGAGCACTGTCAATCTGCATAGTTGTAGAAAAAATCAGTTTGTCCAAAGACTCTGGAATCCACACTTTGGGCAAATCATCCTTAAGAGCCCACAAAGCAACTGACTGATCAAGGCCAGCTAATCCCAGGGAGTGGTGGTAGCCCATTTACGAAATTCTGCACCATATTTATTAGCCGGACATCTGCCTTATTTAAAGGGTCAGATGGTTGCTTCAGCTGAGGATTTCCAGTGAGGGCCGCCACTGCAGAATTGTTTTCTGTCCTGAGAAATGCCACTATTTGATCAGTAGTATAAATAGAATGGGGAGTCTCAAAAGACTCAGCAGTAGCTACACTGAGGACAAAAATCTGTTGTACCTGGGCATGGAGCCTGGCCATACCACCGTTTAGATCCACCACAGCCTGGAAAACAATACCCAGCTTCTCTGTGATGATGTGCAGAGTCTCAGCAAATCCTGCACGCTCCATTACCGGCTTAGTTCTGACACCAGGTGGACAGAAACATCTTTAGGTCCTGCACCATTTTCAGACTCAAATTACACCCAGGGGTTGAACACCAACATTTGTCTGGATATTACTGGACAGGCACCATCTGAAGAAATGTACCAAAGTTAAGACCAGGCAAGACCAGTAAACAGGCCACAAGGTCTGGACAGGCTGAATATGAGCATAGTCTGAGGACAAGCCAAGGGTCAGGGCTGGAGGAGATCAATCAGTCTGGAAACACACCAAAGGTCTGATAACTGAAGGATTTGAACTGAAAATACAAGGACCAAGTCTTCCATTAGAAAGGTTTACAGCTAGTACAACACATTGTTACTGGAGCATCAGCACTGATGCAACATATGAACCATGATGTATGTGTACTCTGAAGACTATTAGAGCAATCTGGTTCACACACCTATAAGAATGGGTGATTGCATATGCGAGCACAGAAGTGAGAAAACATGTCTATATGCATTAGACTGACCACCTAAACCCGTACAAAGCTAGCAATCTGCATGTAGAAGCACAGGTAAGCCTTTATAGAATGCCTCATACATCAGTCCCTCCAACCTCTCCTGTGAGTCTGTCCCTTGAGTCTTTCACCCTGCCCATAAAGCAGTGCTTATACACATTGCTTCTGAATTTTCCACCTTCTAGATCAAAACTTTGTTCTAGCATTCTTATTTTTGTGAAAATTAATAAAATAGAATACAGTTAAAGGCTTCTATCATATCACCATATCTTTTTTTTTTCTCCCAGGCTATACATATTAAGTTATTTGATATATATCTTGGTACCCTGTGTCATGAAGACCCTGCAACATTTTAGTTGGTCTTCTTCGAAGTAAATCTTATATCTCAGCCCTATCATTCACCACAAATAGTAAACTCATATATAAAATCAATTGTATAATTTACTTAAAACACATTATGTCTAAATATATGATAGTGCTGGGCTGAGCTTGCAGATACTGTAATTGCTTTCAAAAAAGTAATGGATACCTGTCTAGCACAGAACAATATTGAGAATTATGACAGTTTGCTTCAAAGCAGATGGGATGTTGATGCAGGGAAATAGCTGACTGCCGTTTGGAGTCAGGAGGGATTTTTTTTTACCCACTTTGGGCTTAATTGGAAATTACTTCAATGTTGTTTTTTTGGGGGGGTTGCCTTCTACTGGATCAACAGGGGTGATTTGGCATGGGCTGGACTTGAGGGATGCGTGTCTTTTTCAGCCTCATAAACTATGTTACATGTACATTTCATAATTACATAAAAGAGTCAGCACAGTAAACATGCATATTCATACATAAATTAAAGTAACCTCACTTGTAACAGAGTGTTATGGGCTATCCCACATTTGAATAATATACAACAGGTAAAGAATGTTTGGAAAACACTGCTCTATCTTCATTAGGGCCAAATTAATATCAGTCCATCCTGGACAATTGTATAGTAACTATTGCCCTCCACTACGCAATCAGTCTACCCTTCTGAACAATGAAGGCTATGATGGGATATCAATTCATGTTGGCTTGTCCATTCATATACTTACAAAAAAAGAGCATACATCATCACAGTCAGTAGTTAAATACAAATTCTAGCATGTTCTGGTTATTTCACCACACATCTGATGCTGACATGTTAATTATAAAAAATGGACAAGATGTTAGATGGCATATTAATGATACAAACTTATCACTCCAGCAACCAATCAGACTCTCTGTCTGAACAGTTATGTCGGGATACCAATACATAACAATCTGTCCATTCATGTAATTATATAAGGAATATATACCGTCACTGTTAGTGGTTATACACAGTTTGATAGTACTTTTACACTAAACATGCAAAAAAAGACTTTTTAATCACGACATATGGCATGTTGAAGACACCGCTCTCCTATCTTCTTAACATCTCACAGTCCACCACTGACCGCATGTCAACTTCCATACATGCGATATCCATACAGTCCTCACACAATATTCAATTTTAAATAGTCTGTTTCCACTATGGCTACTACTCCTTCATCTATTAAAGGAGTACTTTTGTTCTGGAACCAACACCACCCTATTCCCCCAAAGGTCCCTTTATTCTTTTTGACGGGGGAGATTTTATTCTGGTAGAGGGATTTTCCTTAGCTGAGGAAGGGTAAACTGAGGAGAAGGATGTTGCTTCCTGTTTTACCCCTGGGAATTCACTTGAAGAAGACCTTAGATCATCTCTGAGGTTCTTATAAGGGTTTTGGAGACACTTAAGGTCTTATCCCATTAAGGACCGGGAAAATCTGGGGTGGTTTGCACTTAAGGACCAGAGCAATTTTGACCTTTCTGACTATGTCTTTGGTCAACAGTTTTTTCCAAGTCTTTTATCCCAGCCTCAAAAATTATACATTGTTTTTTAAGCACGAGTAGGGCTTTCTTTTGGTACCACACTTTTAAAGATAATCCACCATTTATTTTATTTATATTTAAGTAAACAAAAAGTAGAAAAAAAAATCAACTTTTCATAGATTCTCCTGTGATAATTTGTACCCAGCTTTTTAATTTTTTGTTAATATTGGACAAAAGGTATGAACGGCCGAACAGTCGCTTGTACCGTCCAATTGTACAGTTTTTGGTGGCATTGCCCCTCTGGGGTAAAAATCCCCATGTCCCTCTTTCCCTCCCTGATTTTGCTCTGTTAAGAGATTAAAGTTTGTGGTGTGTATATAAGTGTTTTACATTGCTCCACAACAATAGATCTCACATAAATGTTTGTTATATTTTTATAAAATGTATTTTTTATGTCTGTATAAAAAAATATTTTGCTCTTGCTCCCACTGGTTTATTTAGTTACCCAAAGAGCTGTCAGTATGACCTACTCTTAATCTTGCCACATCTACAGCACTGTAGGGGTTAATATTCCCAACTCTGGCTCTTTCTGTTTTTAGTCTGTTCTTTGCTTCTCTCTTCCTTACTCTCACAGTAAGGAAGAGAGAGGCAGAGAACAGTGACAAAGGCAGTGTGTAAAACACATTGCCTTTGTCAATGAAAAAGCCTGTACATGTGACCGCTGTAAGAGCGATCACATGTACCGGCAATGCAGAGAAGAACAGAAATTGAAGACTCCGATCCTAGAGCGCTCAGTTTCAGCCTCTGCAGCATGATACTGATACGCGCTGCTATCATTTAACCCAAGACCGTCATGAGTCCTTATGGAAAGTTTACCAGTGACGTTCCTGGCATGTCATGGGTCCTTAAGGGGTTAAAGGCCTCAGACTTGCGTTCCTTTTCCCATTTTTTACAGGTGCAGGATGGATGCAGTGTTCTCCCTCCCTATCACTCCCTGGTCCAAGCTTTTCCTGAAAAGTGAAAATTGACTGATAGGAAACTATTTATCCCAGACTCTTTCCTCTTTATATACCTCCTCTCTTGCTGTGTTACAGTAATGGGCTATCCCCCCAGCTTTTTGACCCTCCAATTTTTCTGCTTTTTAGCAATGCTGGTTTGCCAGGCTTAGACGCAGTTGCATTCCATTCTTAAGCCAAATTTCACTGCCTCAGAGGCCTCCTTACATTCAGCCTTTGCTACTGCAAGGATGACTAGAGATATGGCAGTTTGGGAAGCAGGTCTTAGACACAATCCTTTCAGATGTGCCTAAGAAGGATATTGATATTTATGTTTCTAGAATTCTTGAGGCCAATACATACCTTGCCCACAGCATATGACACCAATAAGTTAATTTTCATTAGCCATGCTACTGGGGACAAGAGTGCTCTGTTGCCTCAGGTTACGCCCAAGTGTTCCTCTTTTCCACAGAAGACTCATGGCTTTTATTACCCCTGCCATTATGTGTATGCTTCTAGGGCTTCAACTCCTTGTGAAGTGAATTATGCCCTACCCTGAAATTTAAGCAGACTTGGGCAAGCAAAAAGTCAAAGAGATCATATGTAGTTAATAAACATTACCAGGTAATCTTGGTGGATAGCTTTGAAATATCCCCATGGTTCCTGTTTTGTACAGTGGATGAAAAAGAAAAGGGGTTTTCTTAGTTCAGGTGGAACACATGACTTCCCTCCTGGAGAAAAAAAGGTTTTCTTTGGGTTCTCTGGTTCAGGGGACCACCTTCGTGCCCTACTTCTTATTTCATTCTTTGCTATATGTTCAAATTCAGTATATCTGGTAGGGTGAAGTGGAGTAGGGAGGGTCTCTGCCTATCGTGAGCTCTTTTTATGGAATATATGTAAAAGGTGGTACACTGTTAGCAACAGAAAAAGGAGGAGACTGAGAGAGTAAAAGTGCTACCTTTATTGGCTAAGTGGCTCTATGATGCAAACATTCAAGACAGTATAGGTCTTCATGCATATTTATAATTTACCTTAAGATGTGACCTAAACTGTCTTCCAATCTTTAATCCCAGAGTCACTAAGCCAATGAACGTATTACTTTTACTCTACCAGTCTCCTGCTTTTTTATGGAAGTGCACTGACCTGCTGCGGGAGGTTACTTTACCCCATGATTCTTGTGTTCCACATGGTCTAAGAGAAAATTATTTATTGGCAAGTACACAAAAATCTATTTTTTTTCCAATATTATTCTAATAGATTATTAAGAAGAAGATAAGAAACAAATCCCACGTTTCTATTCTATGAATAATTGGAACAATGCCATCCAAACTCTTTTCCAATAAATATTTAAGCAGAGTTGGCAAAACCAATCCAAAAGCTGTATTCCTAGAACCGAGTAAAAGTCTCAGTTCTGTTTCAGGTGATAACTTTTTTCTACTGTTTTTATCTACAAATTCTATATAAGCACGTGTTAGAAAAAAAAAGAAAAAACGTATAATTTATTCTAGGCCAAAAAACATTGTAACGTATTAAAACAGACAAGCAGAAAAATATACATTTAGGTCTATCCCAGACACACTATATGTGATGTGTGCATAACGTTCACTACATGAACATAAGAAAATCCGCAGCGCCATCGGATGGTTACATCTCATGAGGTCACCTAGAGCAGCCAGAACAACACACCTCTTTTCAAGGACCCTTGCCGGTAAATGTTGTCCAAAAATATGCCTGGTCAATATATCCCTGACTGACGGTATTTAACTAGCCATGTCGTCCTGTAACCTTTACAGAGGTACAAAATAATGGATAAGATAAACAGTAAATGAGCTGAAGGCGCTGTGGCATCCGGCTAGACTGGATCAGGCTCCTAAGACTGCAGGCACCGGTAGGGACTATCGAAGGGCAGGTCCGAGGCGGAGTCCTTGGGAGGGGCTTGTTGGTGACAGGCTCAGTGTCTCCTTCACTTCGCCCTCCAGCCGCACGCACCGGACAAGGCAGGCCGCATAACCCACAGCTCAGGTAATTGGGAGGGAACAGGGCTATATACTGGACATGAGCTTTATAGCTGTTCATGGCTGGTCTGTCTATGTGCATACTGTATATCCGCTTAGGGCAACCTGAATTTTGACTGTTTTTGAGGGTGGTGAAACTGCAATCGCCCTCAGTCGACAAATGACTGTCTGAAAAGTAGTCCAGCAACAAATGTAGATTCAGAGGTTATAGCCCTCTATTAAAATGCAAAAAAAATCACATATACACGTCTGAAAAGCTAGCCATATAATTATCCCCGTATATTTTCTTAGCTGAGGCGTGTTAATGTATAAGGGAAACCTTTTGCTGGGTACATTAACAGACTAACTTTAGATAACAGCAGGTAATTATTGGAAAATAACGTTTTAATAAACATTATTGGCAAGAGCTATACGTGTTTGAAAACCTCAATTCATTTTTTTTGCTTATAATATTGACCGTTTGCCATGTGTGGCTCTACAGATTGGGTACCTTGCCTTTGTCACACAAGGGCATAAACTGCAGGGTCTAACTACCAGCACCCATGTATTCTTCTGTTTCAATGTATTTTCACCGGTTTTATTTAAATATATATCCCATTGTGCACCACTGTGCAATCTGTTTGCTGGTTTAAAAATGCTAGGTAACTAATTGTAGACATCTTAAATAGTAGATTGCTATTTCATGCACCTGTGAACCAATATGCCAGTATAGTTAAAGTAAATTTTTACTTTGGTCAGTAACTTCAAATATAGATTGTAAATTTTCAGTACCTCTGGAATTGCAGTGTTGTGGCTGTATAAATCCTCAGTACATAACTAGAAATGATACAAGTGTATATTGAAATGTACATATGATTAACACTTCTGTCAGATCTATGTACAAATAAAAATATTTACATAGAATTTGCCCATCTATATGACTTGATGTTATTTACTGAAGAATTCCAGTGGGAGATGTACATCAAGGTGAAAAGGATAGATGACTTTTCCAGTGACATCTATTCTCCAGTCTTTCCCACTTGAGAAATTTTAGTACATAGGCTCCATAGAAATTGGGGAAGACCTCTCCACTTTATCACCCTTTAGTGCTTCTCCTCCAGTTGTTCTTATAGCTCTTCGTATCTTTGTCTAACCTAGACATTTTATTTAGTTCTTTTTAAATGTGACTTTCCAGTACCACTTCCGTTGAGAGGCCGTTCAAAGTATCTGCTACTCTGTCACTCTTTAAACACTGGTGTGACACACAGGGTCAGGCAATTGGTGTATTTTCAGTCCTTGACAACTCCCATCAGCAGGATGTTGCCTGGCTGAGGGTCACAAATTGGCCACCCTTTGTCTAGCTTTTATTCCTTAAGTACACTGGGGTTAAGCACCTTTTCAGATGCCTTTTTAACAGTTTCTGTCTGTGTAGTTGTTACAGAACTAAATTTTAAGATATGCCACATAGGCTTATACTGATTCATTCATTGGTCTCACAGGGCTGCATGTTTGTGGTCATGTCTTCAAACTGCTGTTTAACCTTGCTGGCCCTTGTGAATGCATATAATATACAATGAAGGCTACTAAATTGTCATCTACCTATTTTATAATTTTTTTTTTCATGGTCTTTTCTGGGAGGAATTTGCCATTGTACTTCTTGTTTAGCATGCTTTTAAATAATTTCTATGCAGACTTGGATTTACAACATGGGATTTAGATGCTATTTTTTTTTTCCCTTCTGGTAAAAAAAAAAAAAGCACGTCTTATTTTAACAAGCTTCTGCCTCCACCCCTCCCCACAAAGATGGGATTGGCTTCCAATGTTTTGTGCTAACCCTTTAATTTCCAGTTGCTGCAACAACATATTACCATGGAAATGAAAGCTGAAACACACTGCTTGTATACAGTGGAAATGTTACACTTGACAGTAGTTACAATTACAGTGAAGTAGCTGTGTATGCTTCCAAGATGGCTGCCCTGTTAACTGCTTGCATGTCTGTGTAGTTTGTGCTATATATAGGATAAAGGAGCATGTGGCTGAGTATTCCATTTTGACCTTAACCACATGCATGCTCCTATTGAACCCCTCTTAAACATCATGTAAAATGGTGCATGTTCTCAATCACCATTTTACAACAGAGAATTGTGCTGTATTGAAACACAAACCACTGACCTGTATAAACCATTTTAAATATATATTATGTTTACTTCAATCGATATTTCATTCAAAAATTAGTTTGTTTCAAAATGTAAGCAGTCCTTTCTGTTTCGTACAATCTCCTTGATTTTTGTGAAGGACAAATTTGCTTAATGACGGTTGTGACCTTTTTGACCTGGGGGGTGGGAGACATGGGAATAACTGCAGTGTCCTGTGGCACTCTTGACAGATGTATGCTTGAATGACTGTAGCCAGTAGGATGATCAGAGCCTCATTCTGACAACTCTCATTAAATGTGTCCTGTTCAGAGAAGCAGCAGCTAAAACAGCAATTGAATTGGAGTCTACTGGAAAATATTAGTGGCACAATTTTTTTTCTCTCCTTCTGCTGCCAGCAAGCTTGTTTCCTTGAGCAGTTTCCCATATCCCAGTACAAAAGATGAGAACCAGTATTTAGCAGGCATGGTGAATCCATGTCCGGTGACTGCATAATTCATAGGGCTGAGTAATTTGTGTATTAGGAGCCATCATTTTGGGATTTGAGCTGGGGTGTTACCCATCTGAACACCGTGGTAGCCAGCTTAGTGACTTACATGAGTCTCTGTGGGTGTAAGTGAAGTTTTTTTTTTTTGTTTTTTGTTTTTTTTGTGTACACACACAAATATAATGTAGAGTTGCTATCTCATAAAGGTAGCATTATCCACTTATGAGTTAAAGTTGTAATACCGGTTACTATGAGAGGCATAACATTTCCCTAAGGGTGTGAGCAGGGAGTGACTTGGGGTTTGGCATGAGGAACGTTCTCTACCTAGTTCTTTTGTGTAACTAATGTTCGTACTTTTTTTTTTTTTTTACTTTACTTAAAAACACACGAATGATCTGTGCTCTTTAAAAATATTACAGTTTTCATTAAGAATTATAGTTGCATATAGTTATAGTTGATTAACTTGATGGATTTGTCTTTCAACGTTTGCCATATTGCTTCTGTTAATCCAAATATGTATGTTTCTTTTAAAGTACAAATTGAAGCACACACTGGTCATTTTGTTGTAGATGGAATAACTTTAACCCCCTGAAGTGTCATCCGTTTTGTAGTGTTACATTCCACTCACATCATGTTAGAATGTGTGTGTATACATAAAATATATATAATATAATATTTTTTATTTTTTTTTTCTTCAGTGTACAGTTTGGCATTATATTCTGCATAAACCCAATGTGGTAACTCATTGAGCCACAATTGTACCTCAATAAGGCCAGTGCTATTTTCCTATTGCTTTAATGGACACTTTTTTTTTTAGTACAGTGTGTTTCTCAACATTTCTCTCCAGTCACATCAATATCTTAGGCTTTCAGGCTATCCATGCTAGATCACAGTTGGTTGATCAGTGGTTTAATGTGGTGACTACATTTCTCAGATTGGCCAGGATCCTCCAACATTTTAAAAGTTTCCAGAATCCCTGGCAACAGTCTTCTAAGACTATACTGTCCCAGAATGAAGACTGCAAAGCACAGAATTCAGAACTCTATAGAGAAATGTTTGTGGGAGGAACTGCTGCAACAGTGATGCCCAATCTGGGCTACAAGAGAGTGACTACAAAGCCTTGGCATACCCTAGCTCTACAAGAAAAAAATTCTTTTGTCTCCTGTTTGGTGTCAGGAACTAGGGATAAGCACTCCCTCTTGTGCATTTTTTTCCAACAGATGTCGATTTTGTGTAATGGTGCCAAACTTAATGTCTCACACCACTGAAAATTTTCATTAAGGTATCTATTTCCTGTATACTTCAAACTTTTTTTTTTTTTTTTTTTTTAAGTTTGTATCTTTTGTAGCTTCATGTATCACAACTGAGGTCATGACTTAAAATAGTTTGGGAACCATTGCTGTGTGTGAAGCCCATTTTCTTTTACCCCAGGACCGGTTTCGCTTTCAGCAGAGAGTAGGTAATGTTCTCCCTCGTCTTTAGGACTCTGGTGCTCCAAGAAAAAGTGCAAGTTACAATTTGACATACAGTGCGCTCAGTACATGGTAACATTATGTAATTTAACCCAGATCATACATACTCTATGGATCTGCAAAGTTTTTCTGCTGCTTTCATCTCGGCAGTGTCCCTGATTCTTAGAAAGGACAACTTGCAACCCTACCGGCTCAGATGATGTGATTGATCCATGTGTACTTAAGTAGCAATATCCTTAAAACATTACCTGTAAGTTGTTGCCAAAGGACTGAAAAAGAGTGACTGTCAATGGAAATGAAACAGTGTTGAGCAGGCAGAGTCGGATTAAGGCTCCTTTAGGCCCTAGGCAGAGTACCATTTTGTGCCCCCCCCCCTCTTAATTCAGCCCCCCATTAACTGAGACCAGAAGAATATTCACTTGTTACATGAGCAGATGACCCTATTGCATGAGACTAGCAGACCGTAGCCTTACTTCATGAGAATGCCAGAGTATTAAAATTATAAATAATAAAAAAAAAAAAAATACAAAAACAAAAAAACAAAGGAATGGTTGATGGAAAGACACTAGGGCAAGAAAAAAAAATACACTAACTCCTAACACACACACAATACGAATTACCATCAAATGATCAGATTTTGGCAGCTGGGCAAAGCAAGCATCACACGTGCAAAGCATTAACCCTTTGGGTGCCAGATGGGTATCCAATGCATTGCTTTGCAGTCAGCGCAGACTCCGATGCCGTCTCTGCAAGATGTCTGCTCTGTTCCCTGCTGCCTGTCTGCCTAAAAAAGTTCTGTTTCTCACTATTGCCACAATTTATACTTGAAAATACAAGTAAGTCTATGCATATCACTATTGTTATTATGATTTGGGGCTCGATAGTAATGTAATGAAAGTTCTGCTTTAATTTTACTGCTCTTCTCTGTACTCCCTCTAGTTCTAGAATATCCTTTTTTCAGAACTGGTGCTCAAAACTGCACTACAAATTTGAGGTGATTTGTACAGTGACCAAATGATATAATCCACTCTAGCTTCAACACCCCTTTTTATGCAAGACAGGACTTTTTTTGATTTTGCTACTATTTGACACCGGTCGCGGTTTCCAGTTTGTAGTTTACAAGGATTCATAGGTCATTCTCTAGCAACAAGTCCCCTAAAATGAATCCATTAAGTTCATATATAGCATTGGGGTTTGCTTTTTATTCCCAAATGCATGACTTTACACTTTCCTACATTCAACTTCATATTCCAATGCCCAATCTGCCACTTTATGCATGTGGCGGAGCATTTGTATGCTCAAAAAGTGTGTGTTTGTGGGGTTTTTCATTTTGCAAAGTGCACATGTGCTCCCTTCTCTGGCAATGGGAGATGTCAAAGGTTTGTGTAAGGTGGCTTCAGAGATCTGACTCTGTTGGGTTAAGAGCAGGAGAAGCTGTAAAGGTCATGAAAATTCAGCATTAAAATGGCTAAATACTGTAAGTTATTGGTAGAAACAGAGCACCACAATTTTACTTCAGCCTTATTAAATGGACTTCATAAGAGCTGGCACGTCCACACACGTTTGCTTATTGTAAATAATTAGATTATTTACTTTGTAGTAAGTTTCCTTTTCCATTTTTACCAACTTGTGTGTTTTTTATTCTGTAGACATAATGGCTATCCCACCATCCTATGCTGATCTTGGCAAATCTGCCAGAGACATCTTCAACAAAGGATATGGTAAGTTTAAGCATCTGGTGTCTGTTTCATACAAATCTTTTTATGCTGTTTCAATTTCTGTGGTACTATACATCTTAACAATTGGGGCCTGATCAGTCAAACCAGCTAGTATTACACCTCCCCCTGATATAAACTGAACTCCACCCACTGACCTATGTATTTACAATAAGACCATATTTCAGTTACATCATTGTGGTTCCGTCTGTTACAATAAGTGACATTTCAGCCACGACCAGAGCTGGTGTCATCAACTCAGTAGTCTCCTGTATTTGGGCTATCTAACCAGCACCTAGTTCCCACCCCAGGCTATCAGAGCCCAGAAAAACCACCTAAGAAGGAGATGCTCTAAGGTTTGATAAGGACTTAGGATAGCTGTTATGTCGGATTTGTGTTGAAGGGATGTCGTAAGTATGCACTAAGATGTCTTATCCATCATATCCCTGTCAGTCCTTCACAGTCTGCTGACATCTCCATGAATCTGCCATGCTTTTGACAGGTCTGACTTTTCAATCACATCAGCTGGCTAATTTGCATAAAGAAATGAGGTTTAAAGGGATAGTAATACTTAAAATGTAAAAAACAATATGTTGTAGGGCTTATCCCCCTGAGTAAAACAAGAGTACTCCCACTGCTGAAAGGTGTTTCATTCAAAAGGTATTAATTTTCAAAGTTGAATTTTTTAGGTGCAATATCACAGTGGCCTGACATTGTACAGTGGCACTGTTGCTACACCATCCTATGGAGATTTATGGTCCTGGGACCAGAGCTGACCATAGGATCGTGTAGCAACAGCGCCACTGTACAATTTCAGGCCACTGTGATATTGCACCTAAAAAATTCAACTTTGAAAATGAATAACTTTTGAATGAAACACCTTTCAGCAGTGGGAGTACCCTTGTTTTACTCAGGGGGATAAACCCTACAACATATTGTTTTTTACATTTTAAGTATTACTATCCCTTTAATGAGCCATTATCATATTCTCATGTGGGTTCATATGTTATTTTGACACTTTGTCACATGCACTAATCTCTAATGGCAGCCTGTGCTTTCAGGTTGGTGATGTTGGGATCTCCCTGCAGCTGTCTATGGAGCCGATGGACAGTTTGCTGTGTACTCTGGAGGGCAGAGACAGCAGCTGCCCCCCTTTAACCCATTCAGTGTCATAGGGATGTGCGTTGCATACTCCTGGACAGTAAAAGGGTGAAAGAGTGGTGGTAAAAGGCGAATCTGAGCTGCAAGATAGGGCAGGTCATAATTGGGAGCCTTGGTAAGACGTGAATTGCCTTTAATTTATTCATGCACTGGCCTCAGTAACTGGATAACCCTAAGTCAGAAGAATTGCATTCTTGTCTCAACATTTAATACTTATAGCGAGAATATCACCACTTCTTTTGGTTATAGAGTAAATCAAATCTGTGAATGTTAGACAGGATAGACCGTTTTAACTGGTTCACAAATCAGTTTATGAAATGTATTGCTTCTGAGAGAGAGAGACTTTAATGTACATTTTATCATAGTTTTCTCAGTGGAAACTATGAGAATCCTTCAACAGTCTGCCCCACTGGCATCCCTTCAGGCCAGGTGAACGGATTAGTCACCCAAGCTTCACCGCTTGGATTGCAGTCATCTGCTCACCTCGCTGGATATTGTAGCTGTCTGTTCATAAAACTGTATGACAAAATGTGCATTGAAGTCTTTCCTCTGTTGGAACCTATACATTTCACAGCCAAAGAAGCTCTGACCAGTCTGGTTTTATCCCAGTACCACCCACTGTAACTCCTGATTAAACCCGATGAGGTAAGGAATGAACAGGATCTGGTGACTAAAAACCTTAGTAACCCAATAGCTATATCCTGTCTAATCTGCCTCCAACATCCACTAATATGACTTTTACTTTACCTTCAGCTACAGAAGTGTTGATATCCTCACTTCCCAGTTGGTATATCACCTGTTGAGACTGGAATAAAATTCTGCTGACCCAGGCTTACCCAATTACTGAGGCTATTGCATAAATTTATTTAAGTGGAATTACTGCCTTATTGAGTCTCCCAATTATGACCTATTCATGTTGTTATGGAGTCCCCTATCTAGCCTTTTTTTTTTAAACTCCTTTCAATGCCACGGGGGCAAGCAGAATGCACTCAGACTTCTGGGTTGTCGAATTGCTGGCAAAGTGCAAGGGAGTGCATACTTTACACATTGCAAGCAGTACAACAACCCTTCATACTAATGGGGAATATTCCCCTTGCATCGCTAATTCTTATTGCATAATGTGATGTGTGGAGAGCACATCACCTTGATGATGTAGACACACATGTTGCCTATTAGTGCACCCTCCCCCATGTCCAGTTGGAAAACGTACGCTCTACTGATGTCTGTATGCAGCAAGATGATGCTGGTTACTAGTATTTCATACTGAGTACCTGTTTGAAAACTTGCCAGCCTTCCCCTTTGAATCTGTGATTAGGATGTCCCATGAATATTAAGCAGTGCCCATCAGGAAACTAACCTTGGGGTTGACTCTTCTCCTGGAGAGCAGGTCACATCACAAAAGACAGGGTCTATTTGAGTGGAGACTCCCTCCCCTGCTAACTCAACCCCCTTAGTTTTTCTTAGATTTTTTTTTTTTCCTTTACATATGGGGCTGTATAATCTCATTCAAGGCATATCATAGGGTATGACCCATTTTTCGCTAGTTATGCATGGACAAGGTGTCTCGGCAGTTTCACCCCCTCCTTCCCTTGGTTCTCTATCCTTCAAGACAGTGGGAACAAGGGCAAGTACATTTTTTGGACCTGAACTGGAAACAGATTATCAGTGACACTACAGGTGATAAGAGCACTACAGGTGTTTCAGATTTCAGCACTGTGTTGTCTTCCAGAAACAGATTGCCGTCATCCTGGATGTCATGGTGTTTCTCCAAGGGGTGGTTCATGTTTTCCCTTCCCTTTAAAGGTCCCACTCCTGAGTGGGGCCTTATCTTGAGTGTTTTGAAGAGACCTCTTGCATCCAACTCTTTGCGCAAATTGATGCTCGAGATGTCTTTCTTCTTGGCAGTTGTCTCTGAGCAGTGATTGCTGAGTTGGAAGCTGTCTTGTAAACCTCCCTTCCTGATGTTTCGTCCGGATAAGGCGGTACTTTGTACCTCTCAGGATTTTCTTTCCAAGTTAGTTTCAGAGTTTTCACATAAATCAGGAGCTGCTTGTTCCTAGTCTTTGTTCTGATCTTACTTCTGATGAGAGAGATCTCCATCTTTTGCACGTGGTGTGCTGCTTTTAAAAGGCAGATCCTTAGACAGGCAGAACTGCCTGTAGGACCTTATGGCCAAAGCTAGCCTCAGTCGAGGACAGAACGTCTTACACTTGGCGTATGGTAGCCTGGGTGGGGGAACCTTTTTCTTCCCAAGGCTACCATAAGCCAAGTGTAAGAGATCCAGAAGAAACCTGATCACCACTAGATCTATGGGTGCTTCCTATGCCTACAAGTACCAGGCCTCGGCTTAACAGCTGTGCAATGCTGTATCTTTGTCGTACTAGCATACTTTCACCAAACACTTCTATGTCAAGGTTCTGTCCTTGGCTGAGGCTAGCTTTGGCAATAAGGTCCTACAGGCAGTTCTGCCTTTTTTTTTTTTTTTTTTTAACTGCCGGTTCAGTAGTTTTATGAGCCCCGTTGGCTCTTGTTTGTTGTGCTAGTTCAGTGTCAGTTGACACTTGTTCGAGGTTATTCAGATGCTTAATAGTCCTAGAGAACTCTGGTATCATTGGGACGTGCAAGAGGTCTCCTTTCCTGGTAATCCTAGCTTTGGTATAGCCCCATGTTGCCAGTGTTTCATACTGGATGTTAGTGAAAATAAGATTTTAGTATTCTTACCTGTTTAAATTCTTTTCTCTTTTTAGTCCTCTAAGGAATACTGGTCTCCCATTCGGAGAAGAAGACCTTCAAGGTATTTCTTTCCTGGTCAGATGAGTCTTCTTAGGGTCCTAGTCTTGGGAGATTTTCTTCTTCTTCCCTACTTGCTTATTTTTGTGTGTCTTTAGACACAAGAATTCTTGCCGTAAGTGGGTGGTTGCTGATCTGGAGGAGGGAGGCTCCACCCGGCCCTCTCTTCTGTGATTGTTCCCTGCCCTCCAGGAGGAGGGACTCGGTGGTAACTATTCCATATGAACTAAAGAGAAAAGGATTTAATATGTAAGAACACTAAAATCCTGCCTTATGGCTCATTTACACTGGTGATTGTGCTGTACAATGTTGTTCGGTTAACCCAAAGTAAGGTGCACTGCACTCTGGCATGGATGAAAAAAATAATGGGAAACTGTGTTTCTAAGTATTGGGCAAATTTTTATATGCATATGTTTGATATTTATTTAAAAAAAACATGAATTTGTGGTTTTTGAATCTATATTTAAATCTTTTGTACACCGTTCCACACTGTATTGGATGAAAGGGCGTTCAGCATTGCTGCGTGTATAGCAGCAAACCCAGGAAGATAACTTAGTCTAACCCAAAGTTTAAATGACTCCCACATAGAATTGCACATGGTTTTATGCCTCTGGCTAAAAACAAATTCATTTTTTTTTTCTCTTCTTATATTATAAGGTTTTGGCCTGGTGAAACTTGATGTGAAGACCAAGTCTGCAAGCGGAGTGGTAAGTTGATCTTTTTTTAACCTCCAACTTCAGAGTCTTTGTTTCTGCATAACTAATGCATGAAAGGTCATGTGGAGTGCATTTGTTGTTTTGTACAAAACGGACAAAAAGCAAATCAGTGAGCTATATTTCCTTCAAAAACTACAAATGTGGCCCAGGAGTTCTACAAAAGACTGCTGAGAAAGTGGAATGCACCAGAAGATAGCAGGTTTTGTAAAAAAAAAAAAAAAAAAAAAAAGCCTCTAGGGGCCACATGCATCCCTCAGGTTACCATTTGACCACTGCTCCATAGAGCGGCTCATGGTGTGGTCAAAGTTGTACTGTGAAACCGTTGACATTTTCCTTATTTAGCTCCTTTCGATATTTTGCTCGGATGTAGTCATCGGTTCGTGTAGGTCTGTCAGTGAGGCTTGGACAGCCGATTTTAACATTATGACCACCCTCACTGAGTAGAAATTTACTCATGTTTATCCTCCCATTGCTTCTCATCTTTGACTTCTTCCTACTACAAAAATCTGGTTACATCTTAAATGGAGGATTCCAGAAGTATATAGGCAGTAAATCCTTATAACAAAACGGTGAGTAAATCAAAAGTATTTCCACTGAGATGTTTCACTCAAACATTACCTTGCAAAAGTTAATTTTTCAATCTTTTTGTGTTGCTGTCTAGAGATCTTGTTTTTGTAGATCTGAGAACTCTAGTAGCAGCCACAAGTGTCGCATGATGGGAAAATGTTTTTGCTCTGTGTTAACATATTGAATTGAGCATCTCGCAGGAGTCTGGTTACATTTGTGTTGTTCTGCAGTAGAAGCTGCAAACATTTGACTCATTTAAAAAGGATTAACATTCTCTTACTTTTATTTATTTTACTTCGTATTCTTCAAGTGCATGATATGTAAAGTTTTATCCTTTGTATGACAGATAAGAACTTTCTGTGGGCTTTTTATCATGCTGCTATGTTCTGTGTACTTTGACTTGGATGCTGCCTTCCCTGTTTTGACCTCAGCCTGGCTTACCTTTCTCTTACGGTTGATCATCTTCTGCCTACCCATTGTTTAACTCTTATTAGCCTCCCATTGGCTTTTGTTGTTGCTTGTGCCACAGCATGAGCAGTTATCTGTGCCGCTAGTGCACTGCTTTCTGCCAGGCACCTTGCATCTCCTAGGCTTTTCTGGCTTGTTTTTGTGGCTTGTGCTCCTCTTCCTGCTAGTTGCTTTGGGGTAGCTTGCAGCCCTATTTCAATTTAGACCGCTTACGGCCACTCTAGCAGTTTTCTATGTGGCTCATGCGCCACCTTTTGCTTGTATCTTGGGCTGCTTGTGACTATACTTCAGTTTAGCCTTCCATAGGCTTTTGTACAGCTTGTATTCCTGCCTTTCCACAGGCCAGTAGTGCGGCCCCTACAACCACTTATATTATCCTCTCGAGGTATCAGTGGCTGGTGGTGTGGCTCTCACACCTCCACTTTCCTTTATCAGTCTCACTCTAGTTAGCTGTGTGGCCTGGTTCACTGCTCTCAGCAGTTACTTCTCCTACTATACGCAGTTTTGTTTCTTGTTTCGGCTCCCACTGTCACTAGGGTGAACTGTCGGCTATCAGGAAAGCACCAATCACTCCAGTCTCTGTCCTGGTGTAGTCCCTGGCTCAGCTGGGGTCAGACATCTGGCTTCATGACCAGCATCTTTATCTGACTTTGTGATTCTCTACATTCACCATTGCTGCTCACAATCATCGTTCCCTAGCACCCTTCCTGACCAATTTCCATGACAACTGCTTATACTTTAAACTATAATAAAACAAGTTTAATCATTCTCTGTGCATGTCTGACTCAGAGGGACATATAGGTAAAACAAAACCGAAGGATTCAGGGACTTCCCTAACACATTGTTCCCCAAGCCATACTAGGCTTCTAATGGAATATTTTGGCTCCCCATGTCCATCATGTATTGTGGCCCCGGGACATCCAGCATGTATCAAGAGCCAGTTTGGGTTAAAACACTTATGTCCTCCATGGCATCCATTCCATCACCCATTCAGGGGGTCCTCCTTTTTGTATTTTTGAGGCTAGCACTATTCTCTCAGCAGAGGGGTTCCCGGAAGACCATATGAGCAAAGATAAAGAAACCCTGTACAGGGGACCAAAACTGGACCTAAGGAGGAGTCCCAGGGGAAGCCCAGATTCCAGAGGATCTTCCAATGAAATATGGATTCCCCCTCCTCTATCTCCAGTAGGGGGGCAGGCTGGAAAATTTCAGAATGCCTAGAGAAACCTCAATCCAGACAAATGGGTCCTGAATACATTAGAGGGAGGGTATTCCCTAGAATTTCACACTGTTACCACACTAAACAGGTTCAAGACATCCAATATCAGAAATCGGTGTTTAGCAACGAAGATGAAAAAGGCACTGGCGCTCCATCAAGACAAAGTCATAGAACCAGTACTACTGATGCAGAGATACCATGGGTTCTATTCAAATCTATTTGAGGTTCCAAAACCTTCAGCAGAACTTCGTCTGATATTTGAACTAAAGGAGCTCAATTAATTCCTACATATCAGAAAAGTCAAGATGGAGACGGTCAGATCAGCCTTCAAGATAGTGCAGTCCAATGCGTTCCTCACAAGGATGGATTTGAATGACGCATACTGTCACATGCGGATTCAGCCATCTCACAGAAAGTTTCTACGTTTCCGTATATTCAACAAACATTTTCAGTACAGGGTCCTTCCCTTCGGACTTGCATCTGCCCCTAGGGTTTTCAGAAAAATACTATCCATACCTATGGCAGAGCTAAGAAGATAGAAAATTTGAATACTACCATACCTAGACGACCTGCTGATAATCGAGGAATCCAGGTATCAAGCATACTCAAGCACTACTACAAGACCTGGGCTGCATAGTCAACAAAGAAAAAACCCAATTAGTACCATCCCAAAAACTTGTGTTACTAGGGATAGAGTTTGACACAGTCCTACATCAGGCTGTCCTCTCAGTAGACAGACAAGACCGTCTCCTCAACAGAGTAAACACGTTTCTTCAAAGGCAAAATGACTCCTGGGCAATCTGTCCTCAGCGCACCAGGTCGTACCTTGGGCAAGGTCTCAGTCGACTCACCCAGAACAATTACCTAACATTCTTCAAGAAAAATCCTCACAACCTTCATCAGAACATACCCTTGCTTCACAGCACAAAACAGGTCCCACAGACCAAATCTATCAAAAGAAAAAACATTGAAGGTCCAGGATTGGCAGATAGTCTACACCGATGCAAGCTAGAGCGGTTGGGGAGTAATTTGGCAGAAAACGGCTGTACAGGGCACCTGAAATCCAAGGCAGGTGAATCTTCACATCAACATTCTCGAACTCCTGGCAGTCTGGTACACATTGTTTAGCCTGAAGAAAAAGCATTTCTGATTCGATCAGACAATATGGCAACTGTTCAGTACCTTCAAAACCAAGGGGGGACACGGAGTGTCACTTTGAGCAAGGTTGCAATCAAGATTCTTCATTGGGCAGAAAACCATTTTCTGGCACTGATGGCAGCCCATCTATCGGGCAATCTAAACCGGCAAGCAGACTTCCTCAGTCGACAGAAGATAGACCCAGGAGAATGATCTCTAAGCAAACAAGTTTTCAACCAGATATCAATCTTTGGAAAACCCTCAATAGATCTGATGGCCTCAGAGGCCAACACGAAGTGTCCAATATTCCTCTCCAGATGGAAATACAGCAAATCCATAGGGCTGTCACAAGGGCTTCTAATACATCCAGACCCAGCCATCTTGAGACTGGCGGCTGAATGGACCTCATTAAAATTTCAAGGTCTTTCTGATCCAGTGATAGATTCTATACTAGCTGAACAGCACCCTTCTTTATCTAAAATTTATTATAGGGTATGGTACACTTTCCAAAAATGGTGGAAGGATAAGAATCTGGACAGGTCTCATATCCTCTCAGAGAATCCTAGATTTTCTTCAAGATTTGTTTAAAAAAGGATTAAAACCTTTCTCTCTGAAGGTCCAATTATCCTCTATATCAGCCATCCTGACTACACCTTTTGCGGAATCCTATTTAGTCAAGTGCTATCTCTAAGATAAAGCCTACCATCAGGGAAGTGAATCTTGTCCTTAAACAACTTTCTTTACACTCCAATTTTGAACCTTTGGAAGAGATCATTTCAAACACCTGACACTAAAAACCATTTTACTAACTGCAGTGACTTCCACCAGACGAGTGGGGGAATTACAATCTCTATTATGAATACCACCCTACATGGTCATTCATCAAGACAAAGTGGTACTGCGACCTCCCACTTCTTTTCAATCTAAGGTGGTGTCAGAGTTTCACTTAAGACAGGAGATAGTCCTGCCATCTTTCTGCCCTCCACCCACGAACAATAAAGAAAGTAATTTACACAAATTGGATCTGGTCAGATGTCTTAAAATATACTTAGACAGAACCAAAGTCATTCGTAAGACAGACTTTGTCCATTTCGCTGGCAAGTTCAAGGGTAACACAGCATTCAAAGCCTCCATTGCCAGATGGATTTGAGACTGCATTAAGCTAGCATACGAATCAGCCCATAAAGAACCACCACTTGGGCTTAAAGCTCACTCCACCAGAGCAGTATCCACTACTTGGGCACTTAAAGCCATTGCCACACCAGAAGATATACATGATATACATGATCTTCAGTGTCCACATTTATAAAACACTATAAATTGGATCTCCTCGGCTGATATAAGATTCTGGAGGAAGGTGCTGGAGGCTGTCCTTCCACAATAGGGATCTTTTCCCTCCCAATGTTCTGAGGGCACTGCTTTGGAAGTCCCATAGTCCAATGCTGTGGATTGGACACAGAGGAAAAGGTGAAATTTACTCACCAATATTTTGTTTTCCTCTGTGTCCTTCCACAGCACTTCTCCTTGTTTATATATGACTGGTATTGGTATTGTCCCACCTGTTCATGTATTAGTACTGTATAAACCTGAATCTGAACCTTACAGATATGCTAAGTTGTATTTGCCAGCTTGGACAGTATGGTTAACTGAGACCTGGAGGGGAAACAGATATTTAAACAGAAGTTTAAATATTAAAATTTGGTCCTACCAGCTGAGAGGTGGAGTTAATCCCACAGTCCAGTGCTGTAGAAGGACATAGAGGAAAACAAAATATCAGTGAGTAAATTTTACCTTTTTGCCGACATGGCTCTTGAGGCCAACATAGTGTGGGGGGGGATTCTCAGAGGATGTAATTTCCACAGTGGTCCAGGCTAGGAAGCATATGTCTTGTAAAGCATACCAAAGGATCTGGTCCATTTTTTTTTCAGTGGTGTGTCTGCTCAGACCTTTATTCACTGTATGGTCTGGGCTTTTTTGCAGGATGGTAACAACAAGGTACTACGTAAGACGTTTGTTCAAGGGGTGGCTCATGCCTATGCTACTGTGGGACCTTGATTTGGTCCCGGGCATTCTCCAGAGACCTCCCTTTGGAACTTTTTTTTAAAATTATTATTATTATTAAAGCTACCTTGCTTTTTTGATGCTGAAAATTGCTTTCCTTTTAGCCATGGCCCTTGCATGAAGGGTTGCTGAGTTACAAGCCGTGTCTTGTAAGCTTTCTTTACTAGTATTTCACTAATACAAGGTGGTACTTTGTAATTCTCCAGGTTTCTTACCAATGTTGCTTCAGATTTTCCCATCAATCAGGAAATCGTACTCTTTTAGGGCCAACTCCCTCTTTGTCATTCCTCAGGGTTCTAGAGCAGTTCACCATTGCTTCTTTGATCAAGACCTACCATATGTCAGGAGCTGCATGATCAGGCAGAAGCCCATTACTTTCAGAGTCACAGTGCACATCACTGGGTCTGTGGGTGCTTCTTGGGCCTACAAAAATAAGACCTCTTCTGAACTGTGTAATGCTGCTGTGTGGTCCTGGACATGTAGTTTGAGCCCACTTGACTCTTGTTTGGTTTGTTTACTGTGGTTGTTCAGTGACCATTGACACTTGAGGTTACATAGATACAGTTTATTCCTGTGAGATACTGATATCCTATGGGGAGTCCCGTCCCCCCCCCCCCCCAAACTTGGTATGCATTAGTATATCCCTATGGTTCTTGTAATCCATATTGGATGTAAGAGAAAATAGGATTTTGGTGAACTTGCCTTTTAAATCCTTTTTTCCTAGTCCATATGGAACATAGAACTCCCTTCTGGGAGGAAAATAAACCTAGGTGCACTTCTATCCCTGGACAGAGTAGTCACCTTTATTTATGGGGTTGCCTTCTTTTCTTCACACTTTTTTTGGTTCACAAGAATCTGGGAATTAAAACCTGGAGTTGAGCTGGAAGAGGAGGGAGTCTCCGTCCAAAATACTTGTACTTTTTTTTGTGCCATGACCTGACTTCCGGAGGCCCCCCCCATGGTTTCTGTGTTCCAGATTGACTAAGACGAAAGGATTTAACTGTAAGTTAACTTATGCCTCTGACGTGAGCTCTCTGAATCTGTGTCAACAAGGCTTTGTTGGGGACTTTGTATGCAGGGCTAGTGCAACAAGGTAGCTCTATCCCTGCAACACGGAGTGCTCTGTATGCTGTAGAGGCAGGTGTTTCTACCTTGTAGAAATTTATATTTTTTACATTGCTGCACTAAAAAGTTTAAGTAATTTGTCTATACATATTATGCACTTTCAGAATATGTAAAGTGCAAAAAGGATTACGGTCACTTTAATAACTTATAGTTGCTACATTAATGTGGAATATAGTGAAAGATGATATGCTTGATGTGAGCTTTAAAGGGTTGTTCAAGTGTTCAACATTACAACAGCAATGTTGCTGTACCAGTGGACCAAAAAATGGAACAAATGGCACTTTTTCAAGAGGTTCAAACATATGATTAGCACTAGCAGATGACTATTGTCCTCTAAATAAGATGTTTTGATTAAGATTTAAGATTATGCTTGAGTAATCTTGGCTTTCTAAGCTACATATACCAAAATTCCTCCCTTATGCAGACCTACCACTTTTTATAAGTTGTTTTATCTACTATTTGAAAATAAAATGTAAAGAGGACTTACAACCTCACCACGTCTACCCCCTCCGTGGAAGTGTACATTTTGAAAGGATTTGCATACTTCATCAATGTATTCCGCCTCTGAGAGGTGATTTTTCTGCTGAGATTAGATACTTCAACTACTAAATCAAAAATGCATCTCCTGCTTTTTAAGCTTGATTGGGAAAACAAAAACCACAGGGTGCAGGATGTTTAGTGGTGTAGTTATCATGTCTACAAAGCTGTTGGAGCAAAGGAGATTAGAACAGTCTATGCCCTTCAGGGCGTTCTTTCCTCACTCCATATTGAACACCATGTATTAAAGTGTTAGTAATGTCCAAAAAAAAGTCTTTTGCATTTAGAAGAGCTTAAAAAGCTGAGCTAAATGCAAAAAAAAGTATCTCTCAAACAGCTATGAACACCAGGCACACGTTTTAGACCATTCCAATGAAGGGATTCCTTGTAAGTAATGAGATCGCGGCTCTGCTCAAGCGCCTCCGTGTCGGCCGACACAAATCTCCTGCTGACAGCTTTACAGCTGTCAGTAGGAAACAGCGAACTTTAAACGCCTGTATCTCTTAAACCATAGCTGTTTGAGAGATAAAGTTTTTTGCATTTAGCTCAGCATTTTAAGCTCTTCTAAATGCAAAAAACTTTCTTTTGGACATTACTAACACTTTAAACAAGGTGAAGAGGCTTTACTCTGCTTTGCATTTGCCTTTGTCTCGACTTGGCCTAATGCTTGCATTCTGACCATACTTGACTACTAATGCTTATGCCAACTTTGACATATTCTAAGCCAAGAATTATCTCAATGGAAACTAGACCATTTCTCTGTCAGATATGACTGCATGACATTGCTTGGAGACCTGTTGCTGATTCCTGTGCCCTCTAAAGGACAGCAGATTTTTCCATGTTACAGGCTCAGAAATGTTTTATTTCAAAGATGTTTAGGTGTTTAGAACCACTAGAAAAATCCAATGTAAATCTTATTTGTTTTATAAGGAATTCACAACATCTGGTAACTCCAACACCGACTCTGGCAAAGTGAATGGAAGTCTAGAGACCAAGTATAAGTGGGCAGAGTACGGGCTGACCTTCACAGAGAAGTGGAATACAGATAACACATTGGGAACGGAAATTGCCATTGAAGACCATGTAAGTATCCATTCCTGCCTTATGCATGTGTTTGTGTTGGTGGGGGGGGATTTGTATGTTCTTACAAACTTACATTTTTAACCATTTCCTTTTCAGATCACTAAAGGCTTGAAGTTGACATTTGACACAACCTTTTCACCAAACACAGGGTTAGTGACTGCAGCCTGTTTAGTTTAACCATGATAAAACTTTTTGTAGCAATTGAAAATGTCTCTTTTTTTGTTTTGTTTTGTTTTGTTTTGTTTTAGCACTATAGCATAGCAAGGTTTTCTTTGCATTCCCTTCTCAATGTTAACATAATTGATATTACTGGGAATTGCAGCTAGCTTCAGCAATTATGCAGTTTCAACGCGACTACAAGTCTGTATTACAAATTTGTAGATGTGTCTTTGAGACCATTTCAGCACGCCTGTTAAATGGCCTTCGAGGACCACTTCAGATATCATGTTTCCTTATAAGTCTCATCTAAATCTATATATCATAAAAATGTAGTGATACCCCTTTATCCAGGGTCATTCCTGGATCGGCTATTGCGCTACATAGAAATATAGAGTATACCACTTTAGTAGCAGTAGTACCTGTACAGCATACTTATTTGTATAGTACAAACTTGTGTGACACAAATGAATGTATTTGCTTGTAGAAAGAAAAGTGGTAAAGTTAAAGCTGCCTACAAGCGTGAGTTCGTGAACTTGGGTTGTGATGTGGATTTCGATTTTGCTGGCCCTGCCATCCACGGTTCTGCAGTTGTGGGTTATGAAGGCTGGCTTGCCGGTTATCAGATGACCTTTGACAGTGCTAAATCCAAACTTACGAAAAACAACTTCGCTGTTGGCTACAAAACGGGAGATTTCCAGCTTCACACCAATGTGTAAGTAAAACACTTTTGGCACATAACTTAATCTGAGCTGCTTTTCTGCTAATGATTGTACATGTGGCCATATATTTTAGACTGACTTCTCTAGACATCTGTTAGCCATGTATGCCAGATTAATTCATGGATTTTTACAATTGTTGTGGTGAATATGGATATTAACCAGACATTGTAGGATTGTTCGATTAGAATTTCATATAAATATTAGTGTGCTCAAAACATGAGGGGAATTTTTCAGTTGTTTGATTTCCAACTGTTGAAGACTACAACTCTCAGTTGATGACTACAGTCTTTTGTCTTTTTTTGTGGGCCAACAAGGGAATGCCCTTGTTCACCTACCTTTTAGTATACTGGGGTTCTCAATGCAGCCTCTGTGTTATCGCTAGATCTGTTCCCAGGGGAGTAGATCTGCTGATAGAAAACGATTTAAATCAGTGGTCCTTTAAATTTGTGGGTTTTTTTTATTATCCCCCCCCCCCCCCCCCCGGGCACATCTCACATCTTATAGGCCTTGTCAATCCCTTATTGAAGGGAAAATGCGTAATAATAAATGTACTCTTGGGTCTCACAATGGATGACAAACATTAACATTGTGTATATCAATTTTACATAAATGCACATCTGCAACACAATATTAACATTTTTGTCTTCAGAAAAACCTGTTGTGCCCTAAGCTGGTCACACCAGGGTGTCACCAACACCCTGGTTGAGAACCACTGATCTAAATGGATAAGTCTTGAATACAAGCATTTAATTAAGGTAATTAATTGTGTTCTTATAAGAGGTGGATTTATGAGGCTATATCAGGATCTTCTCACTTCAAAAGTGTTACATTGGTGGCTCATTCAGTGTGAAGGACCTGCCTGTGTTCAGAACATTCACCTGTGTTCAGATGAGCAGATCATGAAAACACATCTTTGGGTGTCTTTGAACAGTCATGTCTTAAAACATCACTTTATATTTGTGGAAATGTTTACCTTTTATCCCTCTTACTTTATGATCTTTTTGCTACCTTCAGCAATGATGGGTCAGAATTTGCTGGCTCAATCTACCAGAAAGTCAGTGACAAAATGGAGACAGCAGTCAACCTAGCCTGGACTGCTGGCAACAACAGCACTCGCTTTGGTATTGCGGCAAAGTATCAACTTGACTCGCACGCATCCATTTCTGTAAGTTGGAAATTATAGTCTTGTGCAAGGGCAATGTTTGACATGTTACTTAAATATAACCGACTTGTTGCATGTATGTGTCATCTGTATTGTGAATTCTTGGGTTTTAGAAACATTTCTCTTAGCTAACTTTGCTTTGTCCATTTTTATAAACTTGCACCAATATGAAATGATAAACTGGAAAAGCTTATGGTCACTAAAGCACCTGGACCTGATGTTATACATCCAGTGGTACTTGAGTAACTTAGTTCAGTAATAGCAAGACCATTATACTTAACATTTATTGATTCACTTTCATCAGGCATAGTGCACTGGTGATTGGAGGAAAGCTGATGTAGTTCCATTGTTTAAAAAGGGGTCAAGATCCAAACCAGTAAATTATAGACCTGTGAGCTTGACTTCAGTAGTGGGTAAGATACTAGAAGGGTTACTAACTGACACTATTCAGAACTATGTGAAGACAAACAATATTATTAGTAGGACTCAGCTTGGCTTTATGAAGTATAGATCATGTCAGACTAATTTACTTGCATTTTATGAGAGTAAGTAGTGATTTGGACAAAGGAATTGCTGTTGATGTAGTATACTTGGGGGGGGGGGGGTGTTTTTTTTTTCCTTCCCTCCCCTTAACTTTTGATCTCTCATAACTTTTTGAATGTAGCATCCCCCTTGTGTCTGTGTGTGACCTTGTTTTACTCTGTAGCAAATATACTACACTGTGTGTGGGCGAGCCACTGTGTAATATGCATCGCTGTTGTGAACAGAATTTCGGGTCATGGCCCATAAGCAGGAAAGTTGAAGCAAGGTGAATTAGGTTGAATCACTCTTTTCAACAAAGTGGACGGCCATGTTGGGGCTAGTGTGTTCATTTCACTGGTGATTATCACCAGTTTGAAAATGTGATGCATATGTTGCCATTGTGAACAATGTCACATTCCCTTAAATGGTAAATAGTAATGTTTATGATGATTTCTAAGGTAGGCTGGTGATTTCAAAGTGCAAAGTTCTGAACCCCCCCTCCCTCAATTTACTAGACCATTATAAACTTGTTCTACGTATTCAGTGTTACCTACAATTTTTTAACCCCTTAAGGATTTCCGTTAAGGATGACCGTCATGGAATTCCGGGCTCCCCGCGCTGCTGCACGTGGTTTGGGGAGCATGGAAGTGGATGCCATAAAAAAAAAAAAAAGGTCTGTGGTCATTAAGTGACGGCCACATGCGCGAATGGCCTTCCTTAAGGGGTTAAACCTCCCCTTCAGAGCCGATATAGTGGTCAGTGAATTTATTTAAAATTGGCCCATGAGCTGAAGGAATTTGTCTAATCATAAGTTTTTGCTTTTTCAGGCAAAGGTGAACAATTCCAGCCTTGTAGGTGTCGGTTACACCCAAACCCTCAGGCCAGGTAAGTGCTTTGAATATGATTCACTGCTAATATACTTGTCACAACCGTATATGCACACATATGGTGTTTGTGCTCATTTAGCACAAATTTACTGTTCATGACACTTAATGTTTACTAGAGGTTAAGCACTGTAAAGTAACTCGTGGGCTTAAGATAACACTATAGAGACTTAAAACACACACACACGCGCGCACGTTTTGGTGTTAAGCCTCTATAGTGTTCTCTGAAGTCCTCGAGTGCTCTCCATGTGTGTAATGCCTTCAAGGGTGGTTAACGCCTTGTCTTTTTGACATCTTGAACATATTGCATGCAGTGGAAATGCTGATATCATCGAATGAGTTGGATAATATACCTCTAAAATAAAGTTTTGAAAAGGATAGTGTCTCAAGATAGAAAAAAAAATTCTATTGCAGAGTTTATTTTGCCACTCCAAAAGTTATTGCAGCTTAGACTTGCATATTTTGGATTTAGTAAATCAATGGTCAGAAATTTTATGGTGGCACTGAGGCTATGGCAATTTATAGACACATGCTGTAATAAGTGTTACTGTTAAATTTTCAGGCCATGAAGGTACTGGGCCCAAAAAATGTAAGTCTCTGTTGCAAGAACTTGAATAAAACCTTGCAGCAGTTGGAATAACCTTGTTTTCCTCAGGAGGCTAAATCCTGCAATATATATCTTGTCCATTTTATACAATGCTATCCATTTTAATTACTGGAGAATGAAACTAGTGTTCAGAGTTGCAAATCGGCTAGATTCCCTGACGTCATTTCTTAATTGCATACAACCAAAAAGGAAGTTCATACTATGTTCCTGAACACACAACCATGTAGTAATCTTGTAATGAAAAATGTGAGACAACAAATATAATATAACAATATTTATATAATAATAACTAGTATTTATATAGCGCCTTTCTCCCAGTGTGACTCAAATCGCCTTCAGCGCACACTCTCGGAATTAATCAAATCGGCAGCTGAATAATAGATATTATTACCCAATCAATGGTCCTCATTTATCAACCTTGGAAGGATGAACGGCTGAGTTGACCCTGCCAGGATTTGAACCTGCAACCTTGAACAGGCTCCATAGCTGGGGAATTTACCACTGAGCTATCTCAATCTCTTAGTCCTATTATGGAGTTAAAGTAATGAAGATAAAAGCAAAAAAAACAGGGCAAGTACTAATGAAAGTTGTATAACCACAGACTACCATTAAAGATGAATGGTGAGAGAAGACCCAAGTCTTCAATCTGTGCAAAAGTGAATGTAACAATGTTAACTGAGGAGTCAGTTTATTTAAATGAATCCAGGTGTAGTATAATCCTTACGTTAACCAAGTGAAAAGAATGAATGGGAAAAATGAAATGAAAGGGAAAATGAAAAGTGGAGATGAAGGGATGGATAAATGTGAGATTTTGCCTTTTCAAAAATATTTGTTCCTCTGGATCTGTCTGTATGAGACAACTCAAAGGCACTCTGATCAGTGATGTTGCACCCATTCATTCAAAGGCGTTATACCTACTCAATCAAGGAAAAGGAGCCCAAAACAAGAAAATCTAAATGTACTATTTTATTCAACAATGACCAATTGTACTTATCAGACCTACAATTTATTTTTGCATGTCTGCCTCCCAGCCCTCTTAGCCATGGGCTGTTGATCCTTTTCTCATTCAGTGCTGTCCGATCTCAGTCTTCCTTACATAGTTAGTCTTCTCCCAGTCCTGTTAATAATTTTTACTGTTCCTTTTATTTTGTAAGTCTTTTAATCAGAATGTAAGGACAGGAATATCTGAAAAAGGAAGGTTATACCCGGGAACACAGAAAAGATACTTCAGAGTCCTATACTACTGGAAGACAACAACTAGCAGGGAGTATGATGGTGAGGAATACAATATAAAAGGGTTTGTGTAACTGACCAAACACACATCGTGGCTCAAGCTTGGCTAATACTTTTGGCTATAATTTAGCCACAGTACCATTGTCAGTTAGAACGCACCTACTTTCAGTACTGTATACCTCCCAGGCACACCCCTAGAGAGTTGCGTGTATGCCAGTAGTATAGGACTCTGAAGCATTTTTTTGGTACACTTGGGTAGAACCCCCCCTTTTCGCTTTTTTTTTTTTTTTTTTTTTTTTTTTTTTCTCTCTCTCTCTCTCTCTCTCTCTCTCTCTCTCTCTCTCTCTCTCTCTCTCTCTCTCTCTCTCTCTCTCTCTCTCTCTCTCTCTCTCTCTCTCTCTCTCTCTCTCTCTCTCTCTCTCTCTCTCTCTCTCTCTCTCTCTCTGAATAACAGGGCTGGGAAGCAAATCTGAAAATTGGAGGTCTCTTGAGTGCAGTTGATCTTCTATGGCATCCATCCTGTGAATAAAATTGAACTTTTTAGATTTTATTGATTTGCACTCCTTTTTTCTTGATTGTTTCTTTAAATCATGTTTTGTTTTTTTGTGTTTTGTTTTTTTTCATTAAATATTCTAGGTTTTATCCTGCTGAGTAAAACCTCCTAGGAGATTCCTCATTCAGAAATTATTACAGCATAAACTTATTTTTGCACTGTGTGGCGGAGTTTGAGACATTGACTTTGGCTCCCCATTCTAAGTGATGGTAAAAGTGCTTTCTGGTGATCTGAGTAAAAGGAGAATAAAAAATAATGGTCTTTTCTATGAAAATCCATCAAGAGAGGATGTACCCTTATTTTGCACCGCAGAAAAAGTACTTAAAACCTTTTATTGAAAAGAATGTTTACTGCCTACTTATAATGCATATGAAACTTCAGATCGTTCCTACTAACATGTTCAAACATGCTGTTCATTTTGACATTCCCTCTCCTTTCTTTCCTTTAGGTGTAAAGCTCACACTCTCTGCTCTCGTAGATGGAAAGAATATAAATGCTGGAGGACACAAGCTTGGTTTGGGTCTGGAGCTGGAGTCTTAAGCTTAATTCCCTTGGGTGTACAAGCAGCACCAAGGGATATCCAGGAAATTTGGCCTTACCTATATATATATATGTTTTCAAAACCATAACCAGCAAAGCTTATATTTTGCCTCCCTCTGTTTCTTCCTGACCCATGTTAAATATCCTAGAACAGGACCTGTACTAAGGTGGAAGTTGTTACCTGGTTGAATCTAGTTAAAGTTGCCTGGGTATCTCTCCTTCTTGGAAACCTGTGGTGAAGCACTACCCATTACACATTACTTTAAATGTGTATTTATATAGTTGTGCTTCTCACTATGGATGAAATAGACCTCTACTGGGGAAAAACACAATGTACATGAGTATGCATGTTTGTTTTTATGTTCCTTTTTAACATTTCATAAAGGTATGTCCGGTACACTTAACGGAACAGTAGATCTAGTCACCCAGAGGGATGGAAGTTTTGTGTAAATCACCTTTATTTTGTGAGGATTTTTGATATCCCAAAAAATTATAAATAAAAGACAAACTTACATGTGCAAGTTGTGCCTTACTTTGTGATTTCAAATGTGCATTAACAGTAACCTTTTTATCACTTCTTTAGGTTTTAAATTCATTTTTTTTATATATAAAGATTAGTCCACGCTTTGTGTTTAATGTATGTGTATACAATCAAGTAGAATGTGTAAAAACACTTATGATCTAATTTTCATATTAAATGGGCAAATCATAAAGCTGATACAATGTATCACTTACAGAGAAGACTTGGCAATATACTGGCAGCCTGGTCATACTCACAACTAGCATTTTTCACGGTTCTTTCTTCAATACAATTAGCTTTGAGAGTGGAGTACCTCAGGGTTCAGTACTTGATACACTGCAGTTAAGGACCATGTGGCTCCCCCCACCCCCCCCGCAAATGGATTCAGGGCTCGCCAAACGGCGTGCAGCCGCACAGAGAGCCCTGAATTCCATGACGTGCCGGGACCATCATGGGTACTTAAGGAAAGTTTACCCATGATGGTCCTGGCACATCATTGGTCCTTAATAGGTTAACATGCTTATAAATGACCTGGAAATTTATATAGAAAGCAAAATATCAGTATTTACAGATGACAAATTCAGAATAGGGTATTTGTTCTCTACACAAGGCTTTACATGCATTTGGATGAAAAACTCCCAAAGCTACTTATGAACTTAATGGAATAATTTTAGTGGACTCGTTGCTAGACACACACGTGGGAATCCTTGTAAACTACAAAACTGGAAGCATTTACCAGTGTCAAATAGCAGTAGCAAACGCAAACAATGTCCTGTCTTGCATAAAACAGGTATTGAAGTAAGAGTGGATAACCTAATTTTGCCATTCTGCAAATCATTCGTAAGACCTCACCTCAAATATGCAGATCAGTTTTGGGCACCAGTTCTGAAAAAGGCTATTCCAGGACTGGAGAAAGTACAGGGAAGAGCAACAAAATTAAGGGAACGGAGGACCTGACGTATGAAGAATGATTAGACAAACTTGGTTTGTGGTTCTGGTCACAATGTAAAAGTATGAGAGATCAACATAAGGATCTCTAGTGAGCTGTTCATTTTCAAGGCCTGATCAAATAACCAGGGGCCAACCCTTGAGACTGGAGGTAAGGAGGATTTGACTTCAGCGGAGGAAACGGGTTTTTACAGTAAGGTAATTATGAAATTCCTTGCCCAAGGATATGGTTATGGCAGATACGATGGATACTTTTAAGAGAAGATTATTTAGCATCAGGAAAACTATATAATCCTCATGTCTCTTGGTTATGAGGCAAAGGTTGTACTTGATGGACTAGTAATATTGTAATGAAAAAATGTGGGACAACAAATATCTGAATCTCCTACTCCTATTATGAAGTTAAAGTAATGATAAAAGCAAAAACACAGGGCACGTACTAATGAAAGTAATATAACCACAGACTACCATTAAAGATGAATAGTTTGAGAAGATCTGAATCTTCAGTCTGTGCAAAAGTGAATGTAGCAATGGTAACTGAGAAATCTATTTATTTAAATGAATCCAGGTGTAGTACAATCATGATAACCAAGTGAAAAGAATGAATGGAGTGTGAATTAATGTTCTCAAAACCATACAAGCCCGCAGTACTTATTTGTACAAATTAAAGGTGAACTATCACCCCAACTGAAGTCCACCCCACCTAATTAGGCGTCGAATGATAAGCTTAACAATCAAACTTATGTAGAATAAAGAGCGCGTTGGTCAAAAATCCTACCTCAGGCAACACCACAGACATCTTTGCTTACAGACTCCTGCGCCATCAGTCCTGGTCTCTTTTAGGAGGTGTTGCATGGTACTAGAAGGGACTGACGGCACGGGCACGCAGATGCCTCTAGGGTGCTGATGCATGACAGTTTGGTCAACTGAGGAAAGATTTCTGACTAACGCCATCTTAATGTTTCATAACTGATTGTTAAGCTTATCGCTAGACTCCTAATAAGGTGGGGTGGACTTTAGTTGGGGTGATCCCCTTTAAATGAAAGGTAAAATTAAAAGTGGAGATGAAGGGATGGATAAATGTGAGATTTCATCCTTTCAAAAAATTTGTTCCAAGGGGGCTCTGTCTTTACAAGACAACTCAAAGCCTCTCTGATCAGTCATGTTGCATCCATTCATTTAAGGACTTTACACCTTGTCAATCAAGGAAAAGGAGCCCAAAACAAGAAAATCTAAAAGTACTACTTTATTCACTGAATACAAGCCAGATGGCCAATTGTACTTTTCAGACCTACCTGTCTGCCTCCCAGCGCTTTTAGCCATGTGCTGTTGATACTGTTCTCATCCAGTGCTGTCCGATAGTTCAGTCTGCCAGTACATGGTTAATTAAGGACCCCGTGACTTGTCTGTCTTCAACCTAATTTACTATGTTATTTTGGGTGAGGAAAAGTTAAACTGTTAATAAGTGTGTAGAGTACATAAGGAAAAATAAAATGTCCACATTAGATAATAATATCCTAAAGCACATCATACTAATCCTGCCAAAATGACAATCCAGCTTCCAAGTGCCAGGCAATTCTTCTCTGAACAAGAGAAACCGCCAACCTCATACATACATTTCAACCTTGTTGGGTCTTGCTGGTGAGGTGCTGATCTCTGTAGGCCAGTGGTTCTCAAGCTTTTTGCTCAAGGCACACCTAGCATTTAGTCTGGCATTTTAGGGGCACCCTTATTTTATGCCCTTTTTCAAGGGTGTAATGAAGGTTACAAATACAGAGTTATTGTTATAACTCACAAATAAAATAAACATTTTAAATAGTAATAAAAATTACAGTTGGAAGTCTACATTCTCATTTTTGTCAAAGCCTTATAGAGAAAATGGGGCACCCTAAGTAGATGTCTGTGGCACACCAAAGTGCTGCAGCACACTGGTTGAGAAACACTGCTATAGGCCCTTTGAGCAAGGTGTCCACATCTGGATTCCCTTTTTAATTTTAGGTTGACCAATCCAAGTTTAATCTGCATATCAAAGAGCTGGTTGGAGATGCTGAACTAGGAACAAGCATGCTATATAATTTAGCCGGATCTGTAGAAAAAGTGCCCTACCCATGGTACAGTTTCTTTTAGCTTACTAGTGCCTTTAACAGAGAAAATATTCTAAAGCACATCATACTGATCCTGCCAAATTCATAGTCCAGCCACCAAGTGCCAGGCAAATTCCTCTCTGAATAAGAGAGGGAGCCAGCCTCAGAGTATTTCTGTCCTGCTGGGCCTCCTTGGTAAGGTGCAGCTGATCTCTCTGCATTGTGAGCAAGGGGTCCCCATCTGGGTTCCCCTGTTACCCTTAGGGTAACAAATCCAAAGGTTAATTTACATATTCAAAGAGCTGGTCCGGGTTTAACAAATGGGTTCCCCAAGGCTCCGTTCCTGGCCCTCTTTTTCCCCTATGTATAAATTATGCGCCCATGGTTTGCAGTGTGGCTTATTGCACATGAATGCAGATGACACTATAATCTATGCTAAAAATCCAAATTTATCACAAGTTGAGGCAGTTTTACAGGATGAATTCTCTGAAACTGAGTGTGTGGCTAAAAACTGTTGTTAAATGCTTGCCAAACCGTCACAACGGTATTTGATACAAAACACAGCATACTTTAAATTCCACAATACCTGTTTAATCATTTTAAAGGGATAGTAATACTTAATTTTTCTCTCTCATTTTGTAGGCATTAAAAAAAAAAAAAAATAACCTTTATGGTTTGAGATACTCACAAGCAAAGTTTCCCCTCCCGCCCCTTTTACCTAGTGTAAGCCATCTCTTCTCAGATGTGGAATGTAGTCCATAGACCAGACAGATAACAGCAGGGGGCAATCTTCTTCCTGTGAGAACAATGAAAGCTCTGCCCCCCTTGACAAGCTTTTCAGGTTTTTCCCTTATCTTAACTGAAGATTGTCCCTCTCTGCAGTCTACCTGGGCACCTCCCTTCTGATCTGGCTGCACAGTGTTACATCAGTAAAAGGGGCGGGAGGGGGATACTTTGTCACTGAATTACTCTTGAACTACAACTCTGACAGAATTGAAATAACACTCTCCAAAGTCCAAATACTATGATGATGAATTAGTTCTGCTTTATTATGAAACATTACTATCCCTTTAAAGTGGAACTTTCAGCTATTACTAAGTTGCCATGCATTTATTAAGCACATGGGGATTAGCTTTGAAATCCATGTCTTACCTTTAAAAAATTGCAGGTTAACTTTGACGTTTGGAGACTGACAGGCAGTTTAGTGCAGTCTGCGTGCCTGCGCGTTGGTCCCTTCCAGTTACCTTGCGGCACACTGCAGTGCTACTCAATCGAGACTGGGACTGGCAGCGCAGACACGCTGACAAGATATCTGAGCTGTAGCCTGGGTTCTGGTCTCAAACAGCAAAGATTTCTTTAGAATCTGCAATTTTTTTTAAAGGTAAGACATGGATTTCCAAGATAGTCGCCATGCACTTAATGAATGCATGGCGACTTGGTAATATCTGAAAATTCAACTTTAACAAAGTCTAATCATAACTTGGCTATGGTTAACTCCTACAAATATTACTTTTGGTCTTCATATTGATAAATTAACATCCATACATTATCCTAAAATAGGTTCTGTGTTTAGAAACAAATCCTGCCTTAGTCCCCTAAGAAAATGTATTGTTCAACAAATGTTAATACCAGTCATAGATTATAGGGATGTTAGTGTATGCTTCTACTCAAATCTTCACAAATCTGTCTTGGTAAACTCAACACTGTATAATTGTGTTACTCAATGTAATTACGCTACCCAACCTTGTGATTATGTTTAAAGAACGATCACTAAAATCTAGGTGTACCCTTCACCTTTCTTGCCTAGTTTATAACCACTTATCTCCATAGCTACCAGACTACCACTTTTCCATATGAACTATATCCACTGTTTAAAAGCTCAGTATGGTAGATACACTAAACATCCACCGTGGCAATATGGTTTTGTCTGTTCAAACCATTTGAACATTTTGATGTAGACACATTGCCATATGCACTAAAATTTAGACATGCAAGGGGAGGGGAGAAGATGCACATTAGCATACAGAATTGTCAAACTGCTGTAGACACATCACCAGCAGTACGATAATCCTAAAGTCTAAGAGCATTCTCTCTGTTGCCCCACTTGGTAAGTAGGGAAGTGGTACAGGGTCCTTTCAGCACCACGAACAGCATCACTCCCTTAATGCTTGAATATCATAGCGATGTGCATTGCACACCCCTGTGGCAATCAAAGTGTTAAAGTACATCAAGCAGTACATAATCGACCACATGTACGCTGCATAACCCCCAGACTTGCTCCCTTGCCCACTAGTAGTCACAGAGCCCCACGTACACTGTGAAACCTGCACCCCCCCAACATGCACCTTGTTACCTTGTTTACTGGCAACGACAAATCCCTATGGTCACTGCCTGGGCAAGTGAACAAGGCTAGGGGGTGTCAGACAGTGTATGTGGGGCTAACACACAATGGTGATATTTCCCATGCTGCCTCACAATATAGAAATCCGACATAATCCTGCACTTTGTCTGTTTTGCTCAGAAAAAAAAATCAGACTTGGGGGGGGGGGGCACATCAGGACCCCCCCTGATGTCCCCCTGGCATTAATCACTTATCCAATAGTATAGGTGATCAATGAAATAGTAGCTTCTACTCAAGCCATTGTTCTTTGAATGTCCAGCTTGAGTAGAAGGACCCTCAAGACCCATGTGATCCGAGTAAAATTGACATAGTGCGGGATTCAAGAGCCTGCACTATGTATTTTATATAAAAAAAGTTCTACACAAGTTCTTTGCCAGTATATATTGAATGTAACTGTTTGGACACAGCATGTTGAATTTAGGGTGCACTATATTTTGAATTTTACTGGGGGGGTACAGCATTTTGGATTTCTATATTTTGCTGCAGCATGGGGAACATCACCATTGTGTGTTAGCCCCACATATACTGCCTGACACCCCCCCCAGCCTTGTCCAGGCAGAGCCCTTGGAGATATGCGGCTATGGTTCAGACAGTGTACATTGGTATCTGTGGCTACTAGTGGGCAAAGGTCTGGGGCCAGGCAGTGTACATAAAGTTCTTCAGGACTGTCATACTGCTGGTGATGTGCTCTGCAATGTGTTGTGTACCCCTCTGGCACACAAACCGTTAAACAATGCACATATTTACGTTATGTTTTTGGGTCATATGTAATCTTTAATTTTTTGTCTTTTCAGATCACTATTTGAAACCAGGAAGATAAGAAGACAGAAGATGGAGGATAGATGAGGACATAAGATGAACAGTGGATGACAGGTTATTGTTACACAGATCTGTGTGTTAGGCTAGTGTTAGGAGTAGTATTGTTGCACTTGTAGGGTTAGTGTTTAAGAGAGGTGATTGTGTGTTTGAGATCACACTCGGTGCTTGACAGTGTGTTAGGCACCGAGTGTTAGCTCTTTTCCTATGATGTTCCCATTACTCACACGATTTAGCGTGGGTTTTGGGAACTGAAAACACACAATGGACGTTTGGACATAAGTCAGATTCTTTGGCCCAATGTCTGTTGTGGTTTCTGTTGCTAGGATAATTGAATACTGACTTATACACTTTTTTGTGCATGGTCGGTAGCCAGTTTTGCTCTACCGGCAATTTTATCATTGAGGCCATAATATCTATATATACTTATATGAATATAACATATTGGGTACAGTCTAGCTATGCTTAGTTCCTAATATAGACACAGGCATAGTCATTCAGAGGGTCTATTAGACCAGTGACACATCAACAGGTCAGGTTTAGGGATACCCCTAATTAAACACAGGTTATGCAATCAAAATTACTGAGCCACTGATTACCCACCTGTGAACAAGAAGGGATATAACTGAAAATGTTACCTTCTAGTGTGTCCCGAGGACTAACGTTGAGAATAACTTTCTTAAAGGGATAGTAATACTTAAAATGTAAAAAAAAATATGTTGTAGGGTTTATCCCCCTGAGTAAAACAAGAGTACTCCCACTGCTGAGAGGTGTTTTATTCAAAAGTTATTAATTTTCAAAGTTGAATTTTTTAGGTGCAGTATCACAGTGGCCTGAAATTGTACAGTGACGCTGTTGCTACACGATCCTATGGACAGCTCTGGTCAGTTGACCATAAATCTCCATAAGTTGGTGTAGCAACAGCGCCACTGTACAATTTCAGGCCAGTGTGATATTGCACCTAAAAAATTCAACTTTGAAAATTAATAACTTTTGAATGAAACACCTTTCAGCAGTGGGAGTACTCTTGTTTTACTCAGGGGGATAAACTCTACAACATATTTTTTTTTACATTTTAAGTATTACTATCCCTTTAAATCATTTCCTATCATCAACAGGATATAAGTCTTCTTCCCTTTGTTTTCCCCTTTATACTTTTGATGGAAGAAAAGCAAGTTTCCAGGATGCAAACTAGCCTTCTGTAGCCTCAATGACGCTTAAAGAAAAACTGACTAGTTTGCAGAGTCTAGGAGGTAAACTATGGCTAAGAAGTAGCAGGAGTTCTTGAGATCATTAACTCCAAGTGCCTACTTCCTGGTAGAGGGAGGTTTACCCATGGTCCCCCTGCTACTCATTGGATACAAGATAATAAAATATATCTTGAAACCAGAATAAATCTGTTTAAGAATTAAGTCTGAAAAAGCCTGCAACAAAGTTTAAGCATTGAAGGACTGATTTAATCCTTTTATACAAATTTGTCACCCCTACAAGACCCCAATAAATATAAATAAATGAATTATTGGGAGAAGCTATATAGATGATATTGAGAGGTGGATAGAAAGAGTATGGTCAGTGATACATGAGCTGGCCTGCAGGTCTTTCGGAAAGAAAAAAAATATATTTTAGAATTTAAGATGGCAAGATCCTCCACACTAACCTGGCTTCTTCAGTTGAGACCCGCAAAACAATTTAATCTTTGCATTTACTAATCTACAACAAAAATTCAACCCCCACCTGGGCATTTGTTCACATACCTACAAGCTATACATTATCTTCTCTCCTTGCTTCCAGAATTAACAAGCACAACTTGAGAAAGCTCCATTCTATAATCTCTTCAAAAACACACAGGTCCCTCGTTTCATCATGTCTACATATATGAACATCTGATAGCACCTATGGACAACTATAAGAGTTTAGGCATCAGTAGATGGACCACCAAAATCTCATCAATTACTATAGACAGCATACTCTTAGTTTCTTAAGGCGATTATCTAACTCTCCTGCATCTTACTTTCATAAGCTGTCATATCAGTTACTATACAGATCCTATCTTCTCCCCTGCCTGGTATAAGCAATAGGTGTCTCCAAGACAGACAGCTCCCCCAAATATGATGCTTATACATATGCTTTTCTCGTGCCCTTTTGTATTGGGTTTCTGGCTCGAAACACATCACTGCACATGCCACTCCGAGCAGTAATTCATCATTCATCTTAGGCATCTACAATTTTGTAGAATGACCTGGTAAACTACTCAGGTTACTGGTCGTTAGCCTTATTTTAGCGCTTAGGACCATTTTGGCCCTGGGGACTGACCCTCCCCCACCCAGGCTTCTGCAGCTTAAGAAGCAAATCCTATACTTTACCAAAATTCACAACAATATTCACTCACAATCTGCATGTAAGTCTAGAGACTGAAATATATATCCTGACTAATACCTAATAGATATAATAAAGCAGAAAAAAGTGACTACCAAGGGGCTAGCTTTAATTGCAAGTGATAACTTTATCAAGGGTTTTATCGACAAATTTCTCCATAAACTTCAACGTGATTCTTAGGTAAAGCCACAGTAAGTAAGAGGCTCTGGGGACAAATAAAAACCACATATGGCTTGTTTTATGGCTAGTCACCACTCAGAAGCATCACATTTTAGCTTTTTAGTGCCATTACAGAGGAGAGATGTCCATGTACATATCAGACTAATCCACCCAAAAAGGCAATCCAGTTACAAAATGACAGGGATGTCCCCTTCAAACAGAAATACTAGTCAACTCCAAACATTTCCACCTTGTTTCAACCTTCTCAGTGAGGTGCAGCTGGTTTAACTAGACAAACAAAAGCAAACACTGCTTATTCTATAGCTAATCACTGTTCAAAAGCATAACATTTTAGCTCTCTAGTGCCACTGCAGAAGAGAACATTTTTCAGGATCATATCAGTCTAATCCTACCCAAAGGGCAGGTTCAGTTCCAAAATGTCAGGGAGGTCTCCTCTGCATGGGAATACCAGCTAAGCCTAGACATACATTTTGGCCTTGTTTGGGCCTTGTCAGTGAGGTGAAGTGGACTTCCCACCTCAAATCTGTTGAAACAACTAGTTAATAATACTTAGCAACTACAATGTAATTCAGGCCAAAAGGCCATATGCACAAAATGAAATATAAACAATTCTGGAGCAAAACTAACTGCCCCATATGGGACAAATAAAAAATCCTATATATTTAATCCCTTGATTGGTAGAGAGTAGAAACAGTGTGCTGAGACCTCGCTATCACTGAAGGTATTAAATGCCAATGGGAATGTTCATTTGTCCTCTATGGTGTAGCTGGTTTGTATCAGAATTGCTCCTCTTATGTTATGCATGCATGCACAAAATCTAAGTTATCAAACATTCCAGTCTATAACAGAAGAATTATTATCACTGTGTTCTTTATGTAAAACTTATAGTATGGGCCACAAATAAAAGGAAGAAATAATTTAAATAAAAGATGCCACACTGAAATGTAGATTATATTCCACTAGTTGAAAAGCCCGTGCCACCCAGCAACCGGCCGGATCCTGTCTTGTCACTGGCCGCGCTGCAGTCATGCACAGTAGAGACTGCCTGTGCCACGACTGATACGGAGCAGGCCAAATTAAGGCCGTAGTCCTCCCTGCGCACCTCCCTGGGACCAAGCGGTCCCTGGAAGGTGCGTCGATAGGACTCCGGTCTGAATTCGGAGAGCCCTGTTCAGTATCAGCAACGGCATGGGCAGTCTCTACTGCGCATGACGGCTTCTGACAAACATCCTTAGCGAATTATTATATAGGATTGTATATTGTACACACACACACAAAATCTGGCACTGATTCTGTTAGTGTCAGTTATAGTCTTCCTCATTATATGTTTTTTTCTGTCCCTGGAGTACTGAATCGGCTGTGATACAATTTTACACAATCCTCATTGCTGTGAGGCTGTTCTATACATTCTAGATTGATATTACAGAGGTAATTAAAAGTATAAAAAAGTATGTTTATTGAGAATTAAAAATTACAAAGAACAATATGAATGTAAACGTTACAGACAATATTCACAGTGGTTCTGTATGCATTGCTCTTTCTTCAATATACAGTTAAAAAGAGAGCAAACGCACAGTAGCGTTGAATATAAACTCTGTAATGGGTAGATCCCTCTGCTTGATAGGTGTGAAAAGTCTCAACATATAAAGGAGGAAATTGAGGGCACCAAACATAGTTTTATGCCACAATGAATGACAATTTGCTAACTGATGAGTCCTAACATTTGATGCTTGATAGAGTACACATATGCATCTATCGACTTATCAAGGAGGTGGGAATTAAAGGACAACTGTCAGATTTTACCAAGTCTAGTCCTATGGAAGAAAAGCCCCAAAATGGTCAAATGTTTGGAAAAGTCAGAAAATTGACACTTGCTATGTGTGAGGTGCCTGTAGATTGTCAGTATTGGGTTTGACAAATCTACAGTTTCAGTTTATATTAGTTGCAGAAGCAATCGCAGGAACTGAACTGAGACTTCAAATTGTGCATTTCAGTCTCTTGTGGGATCAGCCTGAGAGATGCTGGGGTCATTCTGCTCCTAGTGAACTAGACCTGCCACGAGGTTTCTACATACATGACAGTTGCCCTTGTGGTCCCTGAATGTACAGAATGATCTGGTTTTCATTAAATGTGATATCCAGTCCATTGCTCATAATAGTATCTATAAATGTTGCATCTTTTAAAATCGATTAACGAAACAATTAAAATATAAAACCACTCCACCTTTGCTGCCTTCTCAATTCCTAAGGAGCAAATGTTAAAAATCAGAACACCTAACAGACAATCTTTAAATACCCTATCCTGCAGGTGTAAATCATAACAATTGTGAACATATACAATGATTGGGTTCCACTCCACTAGGGACAGGTTTTACATGTTCATACAAGGCTCAATAAAAGAGGTAACCACACATGGAGGAACAGTGAGTGCATTTCAGGGAGAGAAAGGGCCAGCAGCAGAACCATCAGGTATCGTCTTCATTCAATCTGAGGCAAAGGTGGGCTACTTTCAAGACTGCATGGGCTAGCATCCTTGTGGCAAATATCCAGCACCTCATGGAGCCCACGTCCTGACGGTTGGAGGCCATTATGAGGGCATCAGTAGGTTCTACCTGTTATAAGGTTGGTATACCTAATGAACTGGCCACTCAGCATAACATCCTGTATAGATAGGAGGTGTTTTGGAAGAGGCCTCATACTTTTACAAACCGTTTAAGTGCCAGCTATCTGGCAGACTGGTCAGGTCCTATTCAAAAACATTTAAAGTGATAGTTTTAACAGGACCAGACTTGCACCCAGCTAGTCTTTCATCTGATCACTGGCACAAATAACTAGCATTTTTTTTTCTTACTAGCATTTATATAGAGCCTTTCTCCCAGTGGGACTCAAAGCGCTGTCAGTGCACACTCAAGGAATTAACCAAATCAGCAGCTGAATAATAGGTGTTATTATTACCCAATCAATGGTACTCATTTATCAACCTCAGAAGGATGAAGGGTGAGCTGACCCTGTAGGGAATCAAACCTGCAACCTTGTGGTTTGAACAGGCTCTGCCGTCAGGGAATTTGCCACTGCGCTATCACACGTGAAATATCTTCCATCTGATATAAGATTACCCCTTTAATCCCTACTTTCTTGATAGTGGGTACAAATGCATACTTCAACCACAAATTTATGCACCTAATTAGTTTATTTAATTACATAATTAAATTAATTATTTATGTGTGATATAACCCTATGAAGGATTAAAGGCCCATATTTATAAAAGAAAACTGGAGTTACTCTGGAATAAACCAATTGTACTATAGGAAACAAATAAAAATTCTTATTAAATTGGGCTTTTAGCTCCTTGAATGCTAGAGTGGTCATTGGAGACCTCTCTGGCATTTAAGGAGATAAAAAGGTCTATTCAAGTGCATGGGAATTCAGGAGTTTTTATTTTCTCCTATTATGCAGTTGATTTACTCCTGCATATCTTGAGATTGCTTTTATAAGTATGGGCCAGTGACCAGCCCTCCCATTAATGCAGGAAGTTTATAAAATGTCATTCTGCAAGACACAGGAATCAGTACAACATAGCAATGAAGGTTTTTCATATGAATACTGCATTAAAAGGCTGGTCATTTTTCGCTCTCATTTCTAGTTTGAGGTTTTGTGCTTTTGAGGTATGTCGTTGCATGTTTGAAGATGGATGTAGCAGCCACTTTATGAACATCTGATGTCCACGTGAAGACATCTGGTTATCTGGTTTTCGAAGTGATAAGCAGCTTATCCTGCAAGCATGTGGGTGTAGTCATGCTCTGCATAAATTTTATACTGTAGCTCTATAATTTGAAGGGATAAAATTAATCACTTTGCCAGGGAAGCTGGGGGTGCATAGATACACTTTCCTCAAAGCTTGAAACAGAGCATCAACCCATCTCCCAGTGGCAGAATGCTCAGAGACACACGGGCATCTCTCAAGATGGCTTCATTCAGCTGGTGCATTCCTTGCTCAGACACTGCTACACGCTCCTCTTTCAAGACTGCTCCATTGCACAATACCTGCCACAAAAAAACAATGCTTACATTAAATATTGAAACATACTGAATAGCTTTGAATATCTTTGACACGTCCACATAAAAGGCTAATTCATTTATTCAATTCCTCACAAAAATCCTCCAGTATTTTAGGGTTAATATAACTTTAATATAATACATTTTCTAATACATGCAGGCATTTCAAATTATTATTTTTATAAAAAAAATCTCATAAGGGTTAGTTTTCTTATAAACATATTAAAATCTATAAAAAAACAAATCATTTACATTCTCTTTGTGGGGCAAATGTAAGTACCCTTTCACAGTACTTTATTTTTTTTTTAATTGGTCTGATAAATTATAGATCCCATCCTTACAACTTTGGAAGCATTTTTATACTTTTCTCCTTTTTAACTCCTTAACCCCTTAGTGACGGCCGCGTGCAGACGCGGCCGTCACTTAACGCCCGTCTAACATTTTTTATTTTTTTCTCAGACGAATCCGGAGTCCCCAAACGGCGTGCAGCCGCGCGGGGATCCGGATTTCCTGGACGTACATGTACGTCCTCTGTCACTAAGTGACAGCCACAGAGGACGTACATGTACGTCCATTGTCGCGAAGGGGTTAATGATGAGGGCTTTTTGACACAAAAGCAATTTTGGTCATTTTACTAGGCCTTTGTTCAAACACTTTTTCTTTAATTAATTCAGTCCACTCACAGAAATTATATACAATTTTTAAGCATTAGTAGGACTTTTATATGCATAACCCATCATTTAATTTGGTAAAATTTTAAACAAAATATGAGAAAAAAAAGATAAAAAAAACACCAAACAATACAAACACACAAAAAAAAGAAACTTTTTATAGTCTTTCCTGTCATATTTTGTGCTTAATAAGTAAATTATTAATAGGTACCGTATAAAAAATAAAAAAATCTGTCAGATTTTGTCTGGCGGATGCCAGTTTGTGACCAAGAGGGGATGTACTATTGGAAATAGAATTTCTAAAAGTTATTTTAGTTCCAAACATCGCCTGACTTGGCTGAGACATGTGGGTTGTTTTAAATGTGGAAACCAGGTCTGTAGAGTGTGTTCATACATTCATGTTAGTCAGACATTTAATTCTACTGTGACAGGAGAAACATTCCCTATAACAGCATATGTGAATTGTAATACTAAGTCTGTTTATTTATTTACCTGTGGGGTTTGTCATGCACAATATATGGGACGTACGATTCGCCAACTGAAGGAATGGTTGCATGAGTATCTTTACAAGATAGATGTGAGGAATCGGGATTCAGCAGTATCCCGACATATTTTGGATAAACATGGTGGAAACGTTTCTCTTGTCACATTAACAGCCACTGAACGTGTTGTTATCCCTCCACGAGGATGCAATATTATACAACTGATATCCCGTGGGGAAGTTTACTGGATTTTTAAACTTGATACTAGAGTACCCAATGGGTTAAATTTGGAAAGGGACATCAGTAATATAGTATAGCCTCCCCTGGACTGAACTAGTCTCCTATAGACTCTGATCTGGTTTGTATTGGTATGTATCCCTTTTTTTCCCTTACGGGTATCCGTATAGGGTTTTTTTCTTTACACATGTTCTGAAGTTGCCTTTATCCAGTCAAATGAGTTGATTGTTTCACACAGAAGATTTAAATACCCGTTACTAAGTTAACGTGATTATTTATGAGTAAGCACTAATAGGTGAGAAAAGCTTTAGAGTGAGAGCGTGTGTATTTTTTGTCTCCAGTGCGATCCATGATTTTTTTTATTATTTTGGTACAATAAAGTGCAAATTTTTATTATATGAGTCGCTGTTCTGTTTGACACTATTACGCGGAGTGCTGACCATCAACTGATTTGTGTAAATAAAATACATTGGGCTTGCTCTAAATCATTTATTTAGTGACACAATATTATGTTTATAATTGTTTTGTCTTTTAACTCCCCCACTCCCAGTCTTGCTCCTAGTACCTCAAAAATGAGAAAGAGAGAGGGAGAGAACACCGACAAAAGCTACGTATAGAATATACTGCACTGGTCATTGGCTCAACTGGCACGATCACATGTACCAGCTCAGTGGGGACAGGCTGAAACTGATGGCCCCGGTCCTGGAGCAGTCAGTTACAGCCTCCCCGACATGATCACAGTACACCCTGATCTATGGGGCTTGAATTAAAATAAATAAATAAATCAGTATCTATCCCACTCCCCCATTAAATGAGATGAGGATGGTGTATGATGACTAAATTACTATAAGTTTTTACTGTGTAGGGGAGCTTAAAGGGATAGTAATGTTTCATAATAAAAACAGCTCTAATTAATCATCATAGTATTTGGACTTTGGAGAGTGTTATTTCATTTCTGTCAGAGTTGTAGTTCAAGAGTAATTCAATGACAAAGTATCCCCCTCCCACCCCTTTTACTGATGTAACACTGTTCAGCCAGATCAGAAAGGAGGTGTCCAGGTAGACTGCAGAGAGGGACAATCTTCAATTAAGATAAGGGAAAAAACCTGAAAAGGAAGAAGATTGTCCCCTTCTGTTATCTGTCTGGTCTTACAACCAGATTCCACATCTGAGTAGAGATGGCTTACACTAGGTAAAAGGGGCGGGAGGGGAACTGTGCTTGTGAATATCTCTCAAACCATAAAGGTTTAAGAGATAAGATGTGTATCGTTCTTCATGTTATTTTAATGCCTACAACATAAAATGAAGATAAAACAAAGTATTACTATCCCTTTAAAAGCAGAGAGATCACTTGAACCATTGCTTTTTTTTTCCACTACCTGTCCAGAATAGCCAGCCCAGTAAAATTCACAGGGTTGTCTGTACAGACCCACTTTGCGAACCCAGTGAATTTCACAAGTTTGCCATCCAATGAGTTAAGCAAGCCTGAGCTTTATAATAAATCGAGAAATGGGCCAATTGATTATCATCTTATATCAAATTCTATGTTTACATACATATTTATCAATATAAATTATTTTTTTTAAGGTGTAAAGTATCAACATTAAAGGGACAGTAATGTCCCAAATTGTTTTTATAGTTCTGTAGAGTTTAAAATATTAATCAGATTGCTCCAACCCCTATCTCTCAAACCACTATGGTTTGAGAGATATAGGAATTCAAAGTTCCCCCCTACCTCCTCTTCTCCTGATGTCCCTGGACCGGGATCTCCTGCTGTCAGCGTCTAGCTGAATCCCTATATCTCTCAAAGCATAGCTGTTTGAGAGATAGGGTTTGGAGCGATTTGATTAATATTTAAACTCTACATAACTGTAAAAAATGTTTTGGGACATTACTGTCCCTTTAACACCTTAAATACTAAAAACTGCTAAAAAAATATTGCTTTGCAGTGTGTTTGAGACCTCTTTAGCTTTCAATGGTTCACCTATTTAAAGCAGTTCTATTTAATTCATGGTTTGCGGACCTTATACAGCCCACAAAACATTTGGATAGACTATCATCCCAGAGAGCTCCTTAACTTCTGTTTTATTGTATTACTTTAAATGGGAACTCTCTCCTCTATTAAACTTGTCTTCTTCCCCTCCACAAGTACTGCCTCCTTCCTACCTCCTCCGATGACGGAGGATTCTGGCACACTCTCTTGCAAATGCGAGTCCAGGTCATTGTACAGGCACAGACTGAGCGTGTTCATGCGCCCGATCCTTTATAAAAAAAATGGCAGTCCACTTGCCTCTGTGGCTATTTTTCGTTCGGACTGCCAATTTTTTTTTTTTTTATATAAAGGACTGAGACATGAACATGCTCAGTCTGTGTCTGTACAATGACTTGGACTCGCATTTACAAGGGTGTGTGCCAGGTCATATACCAGAATCCTCCATCATCGGAGGAGGTGGGAAGGAGGCAGTACTTGGGTAGGGGAACAGAGGAAATTGACAGGCTGCAGTACAGAGTTGTATCGCAGCCTGTACCTCTGTACCCAGCCTGTACAGAACTGACGTCACTGGCTTAACTTTAAAAGTCAATGTCTCGGGCAATAAAACATTAATAAAAAAACATGGATTACCGATTCAGTCCAAAGGAACATTAAGAAGAAGACAAGTTTAATAGAGGTGAGAGTTCCCCTTTAATGCAAGTAAAAAGGAATACACATGAAAAATGCACATATAATGAACAAACAAAAAGATATAGATACACCTGACTGCTGTATGGAGGACTCCTACCTAGGTAAATTAAACTATTAATTCAGGGGTGGGCAAGTTCTGTACACATGAACTATCTACAGTACAGTGTTTAGGATATTACTGCTTATCAACTGATTAATCCACCTACTCTTAATGGAAAAATCTTGAAAACATGTACTGTTGGTAGCTCAAGGACAGAAATTGACCTCCCCTTTGTTAAACAGATTCTGAATTGCTTATTCCTTGAGTAAAGTTCCACTTAGTACACACTTTGGTGACTGTGCAGGTTGTACAGCTGTAAATGTGAAACGCTCCCAGCACTATCTAAGTAAAGAGTGAACAAAGAGCAAACAAAAACAAAACAAAACAGTACTCACAAGGTGCAAATTGAGCAAAAAGAAAAAATGATATTTTTACCCACAATCTTTCAGGACCCAATTGCTTATCAAATGTTGGATAATTAATCTGTTTGTCCTATTAAAAACTGAAAAAGTTATTTGGAACATAAGCCTTCTCCTTTTTCCCGGAGCCCACCTACAAGAACTTCACCATAATTGCTCTGAAGCCTGCTGGGAGAGAGGGTGTATACAAAGAGGATAAGAGATGGAGAGAGAGAAAATGCTCTGTCAACCTCACATCATAGGCACTTCTAGGATTCTAGAATAATGGTAAAAATGTGCTTCCTCTCTCTATTCCTCCTGCACACGATCTCCAACACCTACCATCCTTTGAGATTAATTAAAAGGGCAATAAAGGAGAATCATGGAAGGGGCTTTATAAGTATAGGACGTTGTCTGACTGCTATGGAAATGGAGTTCCCGTAGCTTAAAATACTTCAACACTTTGTTCCAGATCTGCAGGGCTGGGTTACCTTAGCCCTTCACTCTGCACTATTGGGAGATGAATCAACATTGCTGTCCTCTATTGATGTCCCATGTTGGTGAATTAGCCAACAATGAGCTTCCAAGGACAGGTCAGATAATTTTCAGTTGAAAGTCACCCAGCCCTGCACATCTCTTTGAGAACATGGAGAGTATCGCAGAATTTCAGGCTATGGGAACTCTATTTCCATAATGGTCAAGAACCTGCCTGCATTTATAAAAGTCTTTCCTCTTAAAGTTTACTTCCCTTTTTAATGTAACATGTAATTTGGTTTTAGCTTCCCTTAAAGGAATAGTAAGGTTTTACTACATTACAACATATATTGTAGTGCATTTCTTGCTGAGTAAAAGAAGGTTATCCGTACAACGGGAAGCTTAAAAAGTTGTTTATTATTTTATAAAATCACCTCTAAGTGATGCTGTTGCTATTGCTGTCTATGGAGAACTACAGTTGGTAAACAAACTCTCAAGCAAAACAAAATGCATGATACTATCTGATTTGCTTTATAACAAACTTTTGATTAATGCATCTCCTAGCAGTGGGAATACCACTGTTTTGAGGAGCATAAAATACCTAACTATAATATTTTTATCACAATCACTGCTATTTCTTTAATTCAACAGCTATATACATGTAGACACCCTGACGAAATGTAACGCACATATGTCTGGTGAAAAAGAGAGTTTAAGTAACACACCCCATCTATGGCCAGTATTCCTCCACTTCTTACAAGCCGTAGACACATCTCGTAACACTTCTTGCAGTTCTGAGCGTCAGCCATATTCATAGAGACCAAGTCAAATGTGCCTGATTTTCCTTCAGAGATCAAATCATCTGAAAGTGGAGAGAACAGGTCACTCAGTGATAGAAATATATTGGGTTGAAAATGTTCTTTTATAAAACTTATTCCAATACAGTAAAATATATTCATAGTAGTGAACAGTTTATATGAATTACAATATACAGTACCGCTTAATAGTTTCAATTAATGCACACTTTTGTAGGTTTAGGGTCAAATAGAGAATGCTACAGACTAATTTTGCACAAACAGGTTTATTAACTCAAATAAAACAAGGTTTTCATAAACTTCTAAGGAAAACAAACCAAAAAAACTGATTATTTTTTGAGACATAACCATAAAATCTTGAGTATAATACGCATATGTGTATAAAACGAAGGTATAAATTACACCCACTTTTTCAGGAAAAATTTAACTACTTGTGTATAAAATGCACCCATATTTCCAGCCTCTCAGGGTTTTCACCCAAATTTCAGGGTGAAGGGCCAATTTATTAGGGCGAGGGAGTCCACTGGTATCCTACTACATGATCTGCACTCATTAAGATCTTCCTTAGTCTCTAAATTGGTGCCATGTCTACAGAAAGGCAGACTGAGAAGTCCTGCTTGTCTAGTGCATGTACAAGCAGTAAGCTCTGTAATAAATAACATAAGGGTTCCTTGTGGACTGATTGGTGGAGCCCTGAGTAAGAGCAGAAAAGGACATAGCACCTAAAATCTACTTATGGTGAAATTTAAGGTTTACTAGTAAAAAGATATCAGGGTCAACTCATTGGAAGTTCCCAGGTCACTTCCTCCTTTCGTCTACTTGGATGCAGCCGGTAAAACTACATCTAGCGGTTGGCTTGTTTGAATTTGCTGCCCACTTTGTTGCTTGGTTCTCCAGGTCTTGTCTTCCATATCCCGACGCTCCACTTGATCGAATGTCCATGTCCTTTCAGGTCAAATTTTCCAATGAACAGACTGACATTATGTTAGTGCAACTTTATGTGAATCTGGGCACTGGACAACAAGACCTGGCAGCACCTTTCAGACAACCAATGGAGCAAGCAACAAGATGTGAATCCACATTGGAAGACAGGACCTGGAAACACATTTTTGTCACCAGGTCCTGGAAACCTCATGTATAATACCTACCCCAAATCCAACTAAGCTGAAAAAGGAGAAAAATGTGCAGACCATACCCCAGATTTTTTATGCTTTCTTCAAAGTATCCACCAGGACCCTATGATTGCTCCACGTGTGCTTGACAGTTTTCTTTCTATCAGACTGTTGAAAGTTTCAGTTCCTATTTTCATACACTGGTCTTAGAGAACCTCCCAAAGCTGATTTCTATTGGTAATTAGTAAAGCATTTGCATTGGTGAGTCTCACTTTGAGAATGCACCAGGCCAGGTGATCCCACCGGTATTGAATTGGATTACAATCAGGACTCTGAGGTGGTCAGACAATGTTTTTCATGACTTTATGATTGTTTTTTTCACTTGCTTCTTTATTAATGAAGGGGTACAGAAGACAAAGGGAAGAGGTACCCTGTCATTTTTTCAGTAATATAAAACTGCCGCCATCATTATAAAGTGTGTGTATGTGTGTGTGTGTGTGTGGGGGGGGGGGGGGGGGTTGGTAAAATAATTATTCAGTTAGTGAAGATTTCATGCACTATGAGAAACAAGTAACATTGACTGACAACTTGACTAAAGGGTCAAGATTATGTTATCCACCATTTCCAAAAATCCAGCCAATGGAAATCATCTGTATGTACATATTTTGCTTTTAACGACATCGGTAAACAAATTTCTCTATTTTAAACATATTGCTGTTTTTCCAAATCTCATCTTTGGGAATATTTTGTTATTTCCAAAAGATAAGATCTCCTCGCAGCATTTAAGAGAGGTTGCCACAGAGTGACTATAAAGTGGGAATTCCTGTGTAGAATAGTCCAGAGAACCATGAAAACAGGCCTGTGTGTATGCTGTTATATTTGTGGTAAAACAGAATTCCAAAGAGTTAACTGTCTCGCCAAATTAGTGTCATCCTACCTCTTCCTTTCTTGAATCTCTAACAAAATGGAGGGGGTTATTTAAGTAATAATGGGGGGAGGGCCCCATAGTGTAAAAATATTATGTTTAAGATGGTTTCTAGGGACAACAAATTCAATAAATAATTAAAAATATTATGCATAGAGAACCAGCTCTTAAATTCCACTGAGGAGCCTAACTCCTTCTCTTATGCCTCCATATGAGTGAATTTATTATGAGAGCTTTAGTGAATAAGTCAACAACACAATTTGGATTTCAGGTTAAATTTAGGGTCTAGCATATTATCATCATGTAAGTGAAATATTGTTGCTGTTTAAAAAAAAATAATTATTTGTAGTCTCCATCGCTGTCACCAGCATTGGCAGCAGGAAGAGGAAACGACAACCCCCCCCCCCCCATTTGGTACCTTATGGTCCGATGCCTGTTCTAGTGTGTGAGAATTTTGAACAGAGACTGTCTTTTTGTATGACCAATCTCTGTTGAAAATGTCTTACACCTTCCAGCCAATCAGCTTCTAGTGAGGGAATGACAAACCCTGCTAGAGGGTGATTGGCTGGGAAGCATACATCCCAGCCAATGGATGGGAGACATTTTGAACAGAGATTAGCCATATAAAAAGGCAGTCTCTGTTCAAAATTCCCACACACTGGAACGGGCAATGTCCCATTATACGAAAGGGGGGGGGTCGTTGTTTCCTCTTCCTGCGCCACCGCCTGCGACAGACAACAAATAGGGTTTTTTAAAATAGCAACAATATTGCATTATAGTGACAAAGACAGGGAATATGATTTTTTGATGGGGGATTCTAGAATTTCAACTTGGAAATATGTGCATTGTTTAACCCTTTGAGTGCCAAAGAGGTACACAGTGTACCTATATTTCAAAGTTATATTTTTGTCATGAATGTAAGTTTTCTATTTTGTTTTTATACAGTAAAATGAGTGAAACAAGGAAGAGAAGAAGACAGAAGAAAAGAAGACAGAAGATGGAGAGAGAGGAAAAAAGAAGATAACTGAAAAAGATGGACAGTGGATGACAGGTGTTACACATATCTGGAGGTTAGACTTGCTAGGGGTAGTATTGTTTCCCGTCACTGCTAGGGGTAGTGTAGGGTTAGTGTTCTGGAGGGTAACTGTGTGTTTAGTGAGTGTTAGCCCTTTTCCTTTGATGTTCCCATTATTCACGCTATTTATCACAGGTTTTGGGAACTTAAAACACATGACGGACGTTTGGCCATAAGTCCATTTCTTTGGCCCAACGTCCATTGTGGTTTCATTTGATAGGTCAATCGAATACCGACGTAGACAATTTTTTGTCGGTTGGTAGCCAATTTTGCCATACATGGGCATAATGTGTTTCTCAGGGCATGGATACAAATACTCATACTCTAGCACTTGGGTTCAGTTTCTGAAACACGTCAATGGGTAGTTAACACACCTACAAGTTAGACCTCTATGGCTGTTGATGCTAGAGGAACTGCTTTGCTGATAACACTGCAAACTTTTACCACCAGCTAAGTAGCATAACAGCATGAAGGAAGAAGGGGGTAAGCTATAAGAACATCTAGGTCTGAAATTATTGCTGTGTGCCATGGAAGTAGGTGGCTCCTGTTTGTAATCTTGTCATGAGCATTTTGAGGGATTCATTTGCTTTAATCTACTGCAGTATGCTAAAATCTATAACAGAAGTGTTGTTACACTGTATACTTACCAAGTGTTTGTTCTGCAGGCTTTAAGAGCACATCAATCTTGTGGTCTACGCCGGCCTAAGAAGAGAAGCCAGGAGGACAAGTCTTATTTCTGTAAGCAAGAATACACAGGGTCAGAAACTAAGAATGTCCCTTGTAAACCCTTTTGCATGCCAGTAAGGATTGTAACACATTTCAGATTAATATTTCTCTTTCAATGGGGGCACAAGGACTGTGTGTTTAAAGCATCCTCCACCAGGAGAACAGCCACTAAACAAATTTCAAAGATGTACATTTGTTTTTTTTTTTTCTTCCTTTACAATGTAGATTCCAGAATGACTTGGAACAAAGCATTCAGAGAGCAGCCAGTCTGCACCTCTGGCCCCATTTCTAAGTGGGATGGACCACCATAATGGTGACAATACTCAACTCTACCTTTCTTCCTCTGATACTACTTATGCTTATAGATCAGGTTACAATCAGCCTTTCTGCTGTCTCTACCTGGATGTCTACCTGTTATCTAAAACTTAGTTTATCCAAAAAGGAACTTCTCCACTTTTCCACCCCTCAATTATCATAACTTTGAATGTCTTATCTATAACTCCACTCTCCCAAGATTACTGTCTTGGAGTCATTTTTGACACATTCTTTGCTTTCATTCCCCATATCCAGGTCCTAGCTGAATCTTTCTCATAATTAACTTGTGCATTCATCACTTCAAGTGAGATAAAATAAAAATCCTAATTCATCTTCTCCTCATCTCACAGATAGATTATTGCAACCCTCTATTAGCCAGCTTTCCATTTTCCCCTGACTGACCCCACTATAATTTGAATGCTTCTACAAATTAATATTCCTCTCTCATGGCTCTGCTAACACCACAATCCTCTGTCAATCCCTAAACTGGTTGCATGTTTCATCTAGAATTACATTAAAAATCCTGGTTGTAACCTACAAAGCACTCAACAGCACTACTTTTCTCCATCTCATCTCCAATCTTGGCATTGCTTACTCCTCCTCCTCTCTGATTAATGGCTCTTACTCCAATCTACAAGACTTTTCAAGTCTGGCTTCTAACGGTGTCGTTTCAAAATGTCACCCAATAATGGGTGATCAACAAAACAGCGCATTAAAAATGTCATTTGGTTGAAAAGGGTGACATCCTGATGTCGCAGGCTTAAGTGTCGAGACATCAGTATATCTCCCGCATAAGTGTCAAACAGTTAAATAAAAATGTGCAACAGTGGCATGCATAGAGGGAGAAATGGCACCACTATACCCGGCTCCCTGCCCTGGGGAGAGGGTTCAGCCTATAGGAATAGTAACTCTTTTCCTGTAACTGTAGGTAATAAAGTGAAGAAAAAGACCATAGTAACAGTAATATAAGGAGATGTGTCATGGATGAATGAAGGAGGTATCCCTTTCCTCTGCTGAAGAATAAGAGCAGTGTTAGAGAGTGATGCTAGTGAATGTAGATGGTTACAGCTGGAACCAGCAGAAGCAGAGGACAGGAGAGATACAGGAGAGGACCCAGGTGCAAGCTGGCAAGTAAGTAAGTATATAGTATAAAGAAATAAGGAGAAAAAAAAGAAAAGGGAGGACTCTGTTTCCAGGTCCTCCCTCTCATTGTTCTAATGGCATTGTATTGGTGTGACCTGTTGCAATCTGGGTCATTGAGAGGTGTTTGTACGTATCAAATAGAACCACTGGGTGCCCTCTCTGTATTTTATATTTTGTACATTGGCCGTTTGGGGAGTGAGATTGAGAGGAGCAGCCTTTTTACTTTGATTGCTGAGAGACCTTGTACGGAAGAATTCCCATCCTATTAAGTGCATAATACTGTGGATAATGTACATACATTCTCAGCCAGTAATTTTCTAAGTACATCACCACTGGGTGTATGGTGGTAGTGTTTTTGGTGCTTGAAGATTCCATACAAGGTGTGCCCCCCATCCCTTCTTTTGTGTTTATACTTTGGCGAGAGGGCCTGTGAAGCTCTACAGTGCTCAAAGACTGCCCATATCACTGCAGAATGCCTTTCCCCTTAGGCTCCTGCCACATAATCTGGGGATACGTGATATTCAGGGAAGACTCAAAAGGTTAATTTGTCTCTGTCAGTGATTCCATTTAGGTGGTCCGCAATTGATTGCTGAATATTGTGCCCAAAACCTCATGTAATGAGTCACTGAAGTCTACATGTCAGGTTGTAGGCATGCATTCCAATGCACTGATTTCTGGGAAACATAAATGGAAACGCAAGGAGTAGTAAATCTCAACTTTCTGCCACTTTGGGTCTACATGGAGCACGCCCATTCACCAATTAAGTAAACAAGTCTCCTCAGAGGGGGACTGGATCCTCTGCTTTCATGTGTCAGCAGAGAAAAGGGATACCTCGTCCTTCATTTATACATGACACATCTCTTTATATTTGATACTATGGGATTTTTCTTCACTTTACTAACTACAGTTACATGAAAAGAGTTACTATTCCTATAGGCTGAAGCCTCTCCCCAGGGCAGGGAGCTGGGTATACTGGTGCTGTGCAATGCATGGGAGTCTCGTTTCTCCCTCTATGCATGCCAGACACCAGCTCCCTGCATATCTTTACTTAACTACTCGACACTTTTGTGGCTGACTTTCTGATGTATTGACACTTAAGCCTGCACATCAGAATGTTGTCCTTTTCAATCAGGCAACATTTTTAATGCAGTTTTGTTGGTCACCCATTAGTGGACAACATTTCAATAGTGAAACGCTTCCAAACTATGGTCGCTGAAAATGCACCTCTTCAGGGCTTTATATCAGATAACATGTATTGTCCTCCTTCACAGCCAACAACTAAAACAGATACACCACCCGTCCCTCTAAAGATATCCTCCTCTAACTACATTACTGTTTTGCTGCTGGGCCAAATTGCACCCTTACTCTACTTCTACACAGGGACTTCAGCAGGAGTGGTCACTTGCCTCCCCCCCTCGGATAAACATAAGAAATTAGCAGGCTGGCCTGGGGAAATTTTCTGTGGGCATCCATGGACAAGCTCTTTACTTGTTAAGTATTCTGAGTGCAGCTTCTGGTAGTGCCTGTCACTGTCCTCTAACTATTGTGTTGCATTGTGTGGATTGACCTCTTGGCAACTGACAAACAGCCTCAACCAATAGGACTAGAAATGATGCTCCAGATTGTAAGCACTTGCCAGCAGGGCCCTTTTTCCGCTTGTTTCTGTTTGTACATGCATGTCACGTTGTATGTTTGTATATTCTCCCCTTTTCTACAGCACTGAGCATTGGCTCATTATAAATAAGAGATAATAATGCTCTATCTTCACTATACTGGCTGTAATTGCATTATCCTGATCAACCTCCTGGGGGGGGGGCAACTATTTATGTCGATAGAACTGAGTAGCTCCTCTCTAAAAACAAAATACAAGGTATAAAATTAGCAGCAAAACCAACTTGGAGTCCGCTGGAATAAGATCAGCCTTCTTGACTCTTAGCAGCTCTCCACAAATGGTATGGGATTCCAGTCAGCCAATACTAAAACAACAGAAAAGACAAAACTGAACCACAGAAAGTCTCTTGAAGTGTAGAATTATAGTAGCATCTCAAGGCCATCACCTTCACCCAAGCGCTCTCACATTTACCAGAGGCTCATAATACAACCTCCCATATACAGTGCTTTCCTGGTATATATCCCAGGTCGGTACAATGGGTTCCTCCTTCTTTAAGCCAGCAATCTCCAAGCAGATAATACATTTGGCTCTACTGGGCCTCATGAAGGATATAGCCAAACCTTTGTGTAACCCAACAAATGCCCCTTACAAGAAGGGGAAAATCTAATGAATATTCTGAGATGCCTCTAAATGTGGCAAAGCCACTACAAATATAATATAGATAGAGCTAACTAATGGTATAACAATAACAGATTTATAATAATAAAAAACAATAGACTATACAGTGCAAGAAGCTGTATTAAGAGTCTCTGGTAAACATGAGTATAATACTTTGAGAACACTTGGGTGAAGGACAGCCTTTAGAAGATACTATAATTCTACACTTAGCAGTGCAACCAGTATGTCGCTCTGTTTTGTCTTTTCTATTGTTCCAATGGCTGGAATTGCTACTAATGGAAGTAACTGCTGCCATACATTAACAATGAAAAGCAGAAAGCTGATTTAAGTAAGTAGGACTGGGCCTCCGCACACTGTTTAAGTCAGGGGTAACCAAACTTTTTTCACCAAGTGATCGGTGTAAAAAACAATAAATTGAGGGCAGGATACTGCTAAATATAATCTGTAGTAGCATTGAATATAAGCATGCAAAGGGAGAATTTATATGCAATCCATAGTTAGGCTAATACACTGCTTTTACATTAAATAGACTTACAGGTCATTTGTAATGGGGAAAAATTCACAAATTTGATTCTGCTCTAAATCAGGTTCTGAAATTGATTTTATAGCCCTATGCCTGAGACAGACATAAGGGTCTTGCAAGTATTAAAATATTTATTATGAATTATTAGGAATGCGTGCTCTGTATTCACTACAGAGATCATATGCTACAGTGCATACCCCGAAGCTCAGCCACAGACATCGGAGGTTAACATCACTGGAGCTGCACTAGCATATTTATACCATAAAATCCCTAGTATAATACATGCCTTTTCCCCACTTATTCAACTATGCTGGAGAGGGTTGTGTTTTATACATAAAGTTTTTAAAGAAATAAAAAAAACCTGGTAAAATATCTCTCTGGCAAAAGTTATATTTGAATTTGCTTCCCACTTCCTAGCCTACCCCTCTAGGTCCTGCCAAGACCAGCCTTTACACAATCAGATGTACTTTGTCACTTCCGTGCTCAAGTCCAGTTGTGAGACCGTACATTGAAAGACAGGCCCTAGAGATGTAGGCAAGGAAGATGGGCGGCAAATTAAAAAATGCTGGTCTCAAACAGTGTATGTATATCTCTATGACTTCCAGTGGGCAATCAAACAAGGCTGGCTCTCATACAGAACATGTGTAGCTCTTTGACTGCCAGTGGGACAGTGGAACATAATGAGGTGTCAGACAATGTATGCATGGCTCTGTTACTACCAGTGGACTGTGGAACACAAAGCTATGGTGTGTTTGTATGGTTCAGACACTACCAATATGAAAGCTGAACAAGGCAGGGTGTCAGGCAGTGTATGTGTGGTTCTTTAACTACCAGTGGAACAAGGATGGGGAGGCAGACAGTGTATGGGGCCCAATGATTACTAGGGGAACAAAGCTGGGGGGGGGGTCACCCAGTTTATGTGCAGGTGTGTGGGACAGTGGAACAAAACTGGGGTGTCAGACACTTTATTTGAAACCCTGTGACTACTGGTGGAATGTGGAACAGGCTGGGGTGTCAGAAAATGTATGTGTGACTGTAAAACTACCAGTGGATGAGGGATAGGGTGTCACACTGTATGTGTTGTTCTGACTACCACTGCTCAGTGGAACAAGCATGCGTTGTACTGTGATTACCAGTGTAAGGTGAAACGTGGCTGGGGTGTTAGTATATGTGCAGTCCTGTCACTATCAGAGGAACATAGATAGGGTGGCAAACTGGGGGCCCCAGCATTTTGTTAAACCACTGATTGTTAGGCAGTGTTAGGGGATTTGTCAGATCTCCCTTCTACTTTCCCTCCAATGCTGCCTTTAGTGAAGTGTCTCAGTCTGTGTGTGTGTGTGTGTGTGTGTGTGTGTGTGGTACAAGAAATAACTAATTTACTGGTACAACACACACCAGTGCATGCATTAAAGGCAGCATAAGGCTGGGAGTAGTAAAGAGCTCCGGTGGATCCACTAACCCTGCCCCCTAATGCAGTGTTGGGGGATGGGTGTTGAATGAGGTTCTGGAATTGGGGTTAAACGCAGTGCTGGGAGAAGGAGGGGTTTACATTGGGTGCTTCCGCCCCATGCTCTCCCATCTCACCCCCACACACACACACACACACACACACCTCAACCTGCCTCTTCTCACACAAGTAAAAACCATGCTTATTTTGATAGCTTTTTGGAAAATAGCAAATTGCATTTCAGGATTAGTTACTTGAAAGGCTGATATGCCATAATATATAATAGGGTATGTTGTAGTTTCTTGTGCTCATCAACTAATATATCATTGGTGGTAACAGTAGTCACAAAGCTGTTGGACTATGAGCCCCATTGTGCTAATCTGGCTGAAGATGGTGGGAGTACAACAGCAATTGAAGGTCCACTTGCACCTGTAGCAGGCTGTATTTAACAGTACAATTAAACATATCTCATTCAGCGTGCAATGAGGAACTGCATCATATATGGCTGTATTCAGGAAGTTGAAGTGGTGAAATGCTAAGGAAAATAAGTTGCACCATAGTGGACAAATAAAAATGAAAATTCACATCGACTTTAAATGGGGCTTTTAACCCTTCTGATTAGTAGCCAGTGCATTTCAAGGGGTTAAAGAACCAATTTAAATAAACTGGATTTTGTATTTGTGCCTTATGGCAGTGATTCCCATCTCGTGCACCTGAGGCAAACCAACAGGTCAGGTTTAAAGCCTATGCCTAATTAAGCACCTGGAGATTATGTATAATGACTGAACCACTAGTTGCCCACCTGTGATTAATCAGGGGTATACCAAAACCAATCTGTTGGTATGTACTGAGGACTGACATTGAGAAATACTGCCGTATGGTGAAATTGGTTCACTCCAAAACTGCACCTATTTAGCAATGGGGTGGGACACCCCTCTAACACTCAAGGTTAAACTGGATGTGTTACCTTGAATAAAAACATTCATTTTTGAGACTGCTTATATATAATTTTGCATCATGTTAACCGAAGGTCCAACAAATCCATAATTTAGGAGATAATTTAGGAGATACTCATATTTTTATTTCTAGAAAAAGTGAGTCTCTCAGTGCAGCACAGAGATTATTATTGGGTAGTCAGACAAGCCAGATAATACACGGAGCGGGTAGTCAGCCAGAGCCACAGGTTTGCACCAGAAAGGATGTCTAAGCCAAATCGGAACGCACAAGGAGAATGGTCAGACAGAGCCACAGGTCAACACCAGGATGGATGGTCAGACAGGCTGGGTCATACACAGTTCAGGTAGTCAGCCAGAGCCACAGATCCACACGAGATTGGGTGTCCACTACACAAGTGGAACTAAAGTTACCCCCAAATAATTATGCACATAACGATAAAAATATCCATGCTAGTATTATCTGTGTTATTTAGAAATACAACTCATTGTGAGGCGGTCAGACAAGCAGCTTGCTGTAAAGGTATCTGCGTTCCTGCTCAGTCAGTCCCTTCCTGCACCTTAAAGGGATAGTAATACTTTGTTTTATCTTTATTTTATTTTGTAGGCATTAAAAAAACATGAAGAACGATATAAGTCTTATCTCTCAAACCTTTATGGTTTAAGAGATATTCACAAGCAAAGTATCCCCCCCCCCCGTTCAGCCAGATCAGAAGGGAAGTGCCCAGGTAGACTGCAGAGAGGGACAATCTTCAATTAAGATAAGGGAAAAAGCTGAAAAACTTGTCAAGGGGGGAAGGGCTTTCATTGTTTTCATACAAAGAAGAATGTCCCCTTCTGTTATCTGTCTGGTCTTACAACCAGATTCACATCTGAGAAGAGATGGCTTACACTAGGAAAAAGGGGCGGGAGGGGAAACTTTGCTTGTGAATATCTCTTAAACCATAAAGGTTTGAGAGATAAGACTTACATCATTCTTCATGTGTTTTTAATGCCTACAAAATAAAATAAAGTTAAAACGAAGTATTACTATCCCTTTAAGGTACAATGCAGAGGAGGCCGGAAAAGACAGCTCAGGCACACAGAAGCCTCTTTGTCAAGAAGTTTGTGCTAATGCCTGCCTGACAGTCTCAGAACGACTTGTATTTCTCAATAAAGCTTGACTTATCCCTGATGATACTAGTATGGATGTGCTTATCATTATGTGCATAATTATTTGGGGGTAACTTTAAAGGGGTTCTTCACCTCTACACATGTTGGGTTACATAACTTGTTTATGTAGCGACTAGCTTGGGTATGGTTTTCATTTTTTTTTTTTTTTTTAAAAACATCACTATTTAGCCGAATTTAATCCATTAAATATTGCCCTGGCCCTACTACAGGCCAGACTGCTGGTACAGCTCTGTACCCGCAGACTGTCACCTTCCTCTGCTCTCCTCCCTCTCCAGCCTCCTCCAATGACGGAGGCTTTCTGCCTGTAAGCTGGAGCTCTCTCATTGGCAAGAGATCTGGCTAGTCGCTACATAAACAACCTATGTAGGCCAGCATGTGTAGGGGCGATAGATCCCCTATAATTTGTATAATAGTTCTGCTTTAAGTATATGGAAAACCTCAATGGAAAACATAATCAGCAAATGAAACTACACCGAAAACTTCATTAGCATACAGTATCACACTCAGATATGCATACTTTTATTTCTGTATGGTGAACTCTCTCCTAAACTATGTATTGGTTGGTCTTTTAGCTAAGATGATACAGCCTGTAATGGAGTTTTTAGATATGCAAACAAATTCAAGGTGACGGGTCCACTTTAATCCTTTGAGTGCCAGAGAGGTATCCAATGCATTGTGTTACAATGCATTACATACCCCTCTGGCACTCAAAGGGTTAAAGAAATGTGCACAAATTCCAAAGTAAGCAGTACCTCTTTCCAGCAGTCTCTCGCATAGCTGATGTCCTCATTGCCACACAAACCTACTGTTACTTTCCCTTCACCTGGGAGCACCAAGGCCAGGACCATGGGGTTATAACCATAGCTCCTCCCTGTAGTGTAAAAGATAAGTCTGGTTGGCAAATTGAATTATATGGATTTTTTTATTAAACAGTCTAAAATGCAATATATTGAAATGCCATATAGCATGCCTGGGAGTAGAGACATCGTACAAAAGAGATGGAAAAGAAAATCAGTTGAAATGTATGATAATTATTAACACACTGCAGTGTAAGGGGTGTGAAAGAGGCAGATGGTAGAGCAGTGTAGATGTATGAAAGAGATGGAAGGCAGATCAATATAGGGGAGTGAGAGTCAGATGAGAGAAGTGTAGGGGTTATGAAAGAGGCAAATCAGTATAGGTGTGAGAGAATCAGATAACGGAGCAGTGTAGGGTTATGAAAGAGGCAAATCAGTATAGGTGTGAGAGAATCAGATAACGGAGCAGTGTAGGGTTATGAAAGAGGCAGATCAGTATAGGTGTGAGAGAATCAGATGACGGAGCAGTGTAGGTTATGGAAGAGGCAGATCAGTATAGGTGTGAGAGAATCAGATGACGGAGCAGTGTAGGTTATGGAAGAGGCAGATCAGTATAGGTGTGAGAGAATCAGATGACGGAGCAGTGTAGGTTATGAAAGAGGCAGATCAGTATAGGTGTGAGAGTATCAGATGACGGAGCAGTGTAGGTTATGGAAGAGGCAGATAAGTATAGGTGTGAGAGAATCAGATGATGGAGCAGTGTAGGTTATGGAAGAGGCAGATCAGTATAGATGTGAGAGAATCAGATGACGGAGCAGTGTAGGTTATGGAAGAGGCAGATCAGTATAGGTGTGAGAGAATCAGATGACGGAGCAGTGCAGGTTATGAAAGAGGCAGATCAGTATAGGTGTGAGAGAATCAGATGACGGTGCAGTGCAGGTTATGAAAGAGGCAGATCAGTATAGGTGTGAGAGAATCAGATGACGGTGCAGTGCAGGTTATGAAAGAGGCAGATCAGTATAGGTGTGAGAGAATCAGATGACGGTGCAGTGCAGGTTATGAAAGAGGCAGATCAGTATATGTGTGAGAGAATCAAATGACGGTGCAGTGCAGGTTATGAAAGAGGCAGATCAGTATAGGTGTGAGAGAATCAGATAACGGAGCAGTGTAGGGTATGAAAGAGGCAGTTCGCAGATCAGTATAGAGTTGTTATAGTCAGATACCACCGCCGTGTAGGGGTATGAAAGAGGCTGAAGGCAGATCAGTGTAGAGGTATGAGAAAAGGAAGATGGCAGAGCAATGTTGTGATGTGAAAGAGGTGCATGGACCACAGTACAGGAGGGTGAAAGAGGCAGATGGCAAAGCAGTGTAGGGCTGTTTAAGATTAGGATGGCAGATCAGTGTAAAACAATGAAAGAAGAGGATGACAGAGCTGTGTAGGGGTGTGAGGCAGATGGCTGTGTTGTGTAGGGGTTTGAAAAAATCATGCTATAGTGGGAAGTATTTAGGAAGTACTAGTGTTATATATTTTCAATAAAATGAAGAAGGATACGTTAAGGACAGCATAGAAGATATTGTGTATTAAGCAAATGTTTTGAATTTCATGGTTAAGAGGTAATCATTTTGTACATGGAGGAGTTGACAGACTTGGATAAAGTTTTGGCAGTTATCCTCACCTATGTCCAGAACTTTCTTTGACTTGATGACCTTGGCAAGGTTCCCCAGTAGCTGGGCCACATCACTGCTGGCATCTTGTGAAGTGATCTTGGAGATATGCTGGAATATATGCAAGTGATAGTTTCTATATCACAATTTCCTCATTGTATGTACATATGTTTATTTCATTCCCTGCAGAGAACTTTACTATTTTAGTAATTTTGGTGGAGCCAGTTTACTTTGCCAGTCCCAGTCTTAGTCCTATTAAACTTGCTTCAGCTCGCAGTGGGCTGGAACACAACCTGGAAGTTTGTGACTCAGACACAAAAGTTCCTCAAGCTGCCAAACAGTCTGCAGGGACACATTCATGGCAACAGGTACCACATCATTCTGAACTGAGAGGCTTCAAATCTATGGGTTCAGTGTCCATAACCTGATCAGGGGGAGAGTACTGGGAGAGAGCCCCCATGCTGATCCTCCAGGTCTCGTAATGCAACCCCTCCTTAAGCGGATCTGCTCCAGAAGAAGAATACCTGCAAAGGGGGCAATTACCATGTGACAGCTGCCCATTAACACCCTGAGTGTTACAAAGATATCTAATGCATTGCAAAGCAACACATTCATTACTTCTCTAGCACCCAAAGGGTTAATGAGAATTCCTTCTTTTTTCCCTGTGGCATTCTCAAAAAAGACTGCAACAGAAAAATCAATATAAAATAAATGTTAGCAAGAACTGTAGCAAGGAAATTCCTGTTTATACTCTAAGAATCAGTTTCCCTGCAGACTAACATTTCCTTCATGTGCTCAGATCAAATAAACGATCTCTCACTTGACAGCTGACCAGAGTCCAAATGAGACAGCTCAATCTACTCTTCCAACAAGCAGTCACCAAACCAGCCAAAACTAAGCTTACCCTTTGACTCAGGTCTCCACGTACAATCCTTAGGGTCATTCACATCATTATACATGCTAATGTTTATAGAAGGTAGCACTGCTGTACACAAATCCATGGACCAACAAACAATTGGTTGAATAAAAATGTAATTCGTCATTACGCTATTTAAAAACAACAATACACTCTGCAACAAAAGACATACAATTAAAACCTTATGCATTTCAGATGTATGCCATCCTTAATCATAGGGTCATATTTGGACATTTGTTCAGAATAGCAAGAGTCAGTGAAGGCATGCATCATCTTCTATAGTGCTCCTGATAAATCTCAATGAATGAAGGCTATAATGTGTGAATTAAGTGATCTGAAAATTATGAACATATATTATCCCCTTGGATTCTCAAAACACTGGAGCACATTGCTTTGCAATGTGTGAGATGCATCTGGCATACAAAGGGTTGACAGAATATAGAACAGTAAAAATAAAATAAACAGATATTATCCTGTGAGGCAGTTATCCTACCAAAACATCGCAAATTAACATACAATTCCGAACTTTTTAGATCTGGATATTTTATGAAAATATTTTAAATATAATATTCAGATAGTGCACATGCTTCATTTCACAGATTAACATATTTATATCCTATTATGTCCTGTACTCACCTCTCTCAGTTTCTTGGCATATGGGTGCTCCCGGAGAGAATGGCGAAGCAGATATGCCCTGCGTGGATCACCCTCACCCTCAAATATCTTCTGGGCCTTCTTTCTTCTGAACAGGAAGTACCTCTTCCCTAGAATAAACAGACAGTAAGCTAGGGTACTACAAAATGCCCCTTAAAAGGATAGTAATGTTTCATTAAAAAAACAGCTCTAATTAATCATCATAGTATTTGGACTTTGGAGAGCGTTATTTCAATACTGTCAGAGTTATAGTTCAATGACAAAGTGTCCCCCTCCCGCCCCTTTTACTGATCTAACACTGCTCAGCCAGATCAGAAGGGAGGTGCCCAGGTAGACTGCAGAGAGGGACAATTTTCAATTAAGATAAGGGAAAAACCTGAAAAGCTTGTCAAGGGGGGCAGGGTTTTCATTGTTCTCATAGGAAGAAGATTGTCCCCTTCTGTTATCTGTCTGGTCTATGGACTGGATTCCACATCTGAGAAGAGATTGCTTACCCTAGGTAAAAGGGGCGGGAGGGGAAACTTTACTTGCGAATATCTCTCAAACCATAAAGGTTTGAGAGATAAGACTATTATCGTTCTTCATGTTTTTTTAGTGTCTACAAAATAAAATAAAGATAAAAAGAAGTATTACTACCCATTTAAAGTTAGATTAATGGAATGGTTTAACTGTGCATGCATAAAAAAAAAACCCTAAATAGAATTAACTCTTCGAGTGCCAGGGGAGTTGGACATCCCTGGCTCACAAAGAATTGAACACATAACTGAATCATCAATGCACTACATGAATTTTCTGCTTGTACTATGTCTGTCTTTTAAAAGCATCTATATTTAACAAGCAGGATGGACTGTTTGACAAAAGAGGTGACTAATTATTCATGGGTTCCTTTGTATTACATTTGGATTGTATGTGTACATTGAGGATAGTGAATGACAGGATCTGTAATATGCTATGTAAAATTTGATGACGTTTCATAATAAAAAAAATACATCTAGCAAGATTACAAGGGCAGTTTACAGAGTGGGGCCCTGACGAATTTCCAAATATTGACTAAGGGAGCTCAAGCCCCAGATCAAATATTTAAACCAGTTATTTAACCCTTTGCGTGTTAGAGGGTGGACACTGCTGGTACTCAAAGTGCTAAATCTCCCAGTTTTATTACCAAACTAGGGAATAAAATGGAGTAATGCCCTGTTTCTACTGCTAATTATGTAATTTTGTCTAAATAGCAAAGTAATAATGCAACTGACTGGGAGGCAGATTATTTTTACATCGTGTTACGGTTCTTTAAAGCTTATCATTTATATAAAGCTTTGAAGCATAATTTACAATAATCAAAGCACAGCACTGACCCTCTGAATGCCGGAGACATGTTGTGCAGTAAATCTTCTGCCATTTAAAGGGTTAATGAAAGTCTGTAAAGGCAGGACACTCACCAATAAAGACACCCGTTACAAAGGTGACTCCGAGTAAGGCCACACCAACCACTGCATCACGGTGGACGGTAAAAAGTGACATATTGAAATCCGGAACAGGTACAAAGAACAGCAGCAATTACACAGTACATCCCTACTGTACTGCATAAACCGTGTCACATGAACAGGGAGTCCAATAGGAAGCAACCACTCAACTCAAAGGAATGGCCATTTAGTCACAGTACAATACTGTGGTGACACCTAGTGGCAAAAATACTAGCAGTGATTTTGCGAACGAAGTTACAGCGTTTTGAGTTCTGGCTGCATAGCTGTAACCACTGCTCAAGGACTGAGCAACGCATTGCAAAACAATTATCTGGAAGTAACTACTGTGTTTATTCCTGCTGGATCTTATCAAACCTTACACATTTCTTGGGGACTAAAAACAGTAATAATATATACCTCCCAACATTTCAAATGGTCAAAGAGGGACACTTTTTTTTAGGTGATGTTGCTGGGGGCGTGGCTAGTTGATGGGGCATTACCAAGAATTGTAAGGACCTAATGACATGGCTTTTTTGTAACTGAATAAATTATTTACAGCAATATGTATTTTATTTGCCAAGACTAATTTATAAACATATATATTGATGTTTAAAGACACATTAATGTGAGGTTTATTGGTGGGGAGCAATTTTATACACACATATATATATATATATATATTAGGGTTGCCACCTTTTCTTCAAAAAATACTGGCCATGGCTTTCCCTCCATAGACTTAAAATTGGACCGAAGCCAATTTTTTACCTGTAAAATACGGTCTGGGTGGTAACTATAATATATGTACAATTCAAACTGCCTGGCCACCTAAAAAGCAGCACACCAAGGAGGGAAAGAGGGACTGTGGTCACAGCTTAGAGTGCTACTTTTTTCCTATAGTGATTGAAAAAAATGAGAAAATCAGGTTTTAAATGGAAATTGCAGTGTTCAATATGTTCATCATGGTCATTCCTATTGTGAGACAAAAGAGTACATATTTACATTCATTAACCCTTTGAGTGCCATGTGTTTTGTACCCCTCTGGCACTCAAAGGGTTAAGTTTTCCTAACAACTACTAGTCTGCCCTAGCCCACATAAACTAAATTATTACGATGAAGGGTTGGTGAATCTGACTGTCAATCAAAGCTACTACTACAGATCATTGTTTCTTTTAGCAGACCTCTGTTCCCATCTACAAAATCAGAATGCTATTCACCATCATGGGATAACAGCTCTGATTTCTGGCCCTATGCTTCCCAACCTGCTGTTCTGACATTGATTTCTGTTGACTTGACTCGGGTGAGAAAGGACATTGACAGGTATGCTTGGTCAGGCGTCACATGCAAATACAATAAAATGTCATTTTCACGGGACTTCATCAGTGGCCTGCCGCCTCTGTGTCACTTCAAGGCCATGCAGGCACTGAGGCAGTGTAAGTCCCATCCACGAAGAGAGCAGACATCAGATCACATACTATTCATGTAAATCGGGACAGTTGGCTGGTGTGATAACAGTCTTAACATTGCTAGTAGTGAACGTTTATATTTGCAGTATTAGTCCAACAGAGGCATGCATTAAAATACAGGAGGACAGGGAACAACACTGGGAAAAAGTCCAGGCAAATACTTATTTTATCCAAAGTGTTCATTGTGTGAGGGTGTGTCTTACAAGGCACTCTCACCTAGTCACATGACTCACATTCTCCTGCAGCAGTGGAAACATAGGGCTGGGTTGCAGGTGAAGGGTGATAGCTTTTATTACTGGTTTTATCTACAGATTTCCATATATTTCAATAGGAATTTGTCAGATAAAACCAAGAAAAAATATTTATTGGCTTGGAATGGAATCATCAGCTTCAAGACTCAGGGTTTTGACCCAAATCTCAGGGTGAAGGGACAAATTCTCCAGGCGATAGAGTCCAATGTTACCTACTACATTATTTCCACCAATTTATTGCTTCTTTATACTCTAAATCAGTGCTACTTCTATCTGAATGGCGCAAGAAAAAGTCTTGTTTGTCTGGAGTGTGTTTAAAGGGATAGTAATTGATCAATAAACAGAAATTTAATATTGTAGATAGTAAAAAAATAAATTAATTGAGCCCAGTCCAATCTCTCGAAATTGCACAATATAGAAATAAATGCTTAATTTCAACAGTTTACAAAGTGTGCTTGGTTTGCAAGCACACTTTGTATACCGTTCAAATTAAGTATTTATCGGCTCTGCTGAAGAGCCACAGGACGGTCCCGGGACCAGGATCTCCTGCTGATGATAGAGCCTGATGTCAGTGAAAGGGGAGGGAGGGGGGAACTTTGTAATAGTATATCTCTCTGGACTGGGCTCAATAAATTTATTTTTTTACTGTCTACTATTATATTTATATCGATCCATTACTATCCCTTTAAGCAAAGACATCTCTTAATTAGAGAATGTTCTAAGTTAATTGAGGTCTGACCAGAATACCTCAGAGTTACAACAGGCAGGTACATGTCCCCTAAAATATACATTATAGGGAACACTAAGTCATGTAATGGAAAACGGGTGACAAAAAATGCCCCTGCTGATAGACTCATGGAACAGCCTTCCAGTAGAGGAGGCAGGGTCAAATACTGTTAGTGAATTTAAAAATGCTTGGGACAAACATAAGTCGATTCCAGGAAGTATGTAAGTCAATGTATTTTAATTAGATTGGGAAATGGGCAGATTGTGGTTCTTTTCTGCTGTCAAAATCTGTGTTTATCTCTATTTAAGCATGAATCTGGGGCACACCGCCATACAACTGTAATGCCTTACCTGCCTCTCCTGGCTGCAGATGCTCTGGTAAGATGATGGCATCTTGGGTTCAGTGTGTGTGTGCAGAAATTCTCTATGCTTGACATTTCCTTTGGTATGACAAGTGCACATGATCGTTCTCAATTCTGCAGGTTATTATGTACTATCCCCATGAATGCTCATACCGCAAATTACTTCATGGTGAGAGCATGCATGACATCTTTTTTGTGGGATTTTGCCTTTAAAGATGTTCTGAATGCTTCATCTGCTCTTAGTTGTTTAGCCACTTTGAATCTCAACATTCCTTTCTGCTCCTGTTTTGTTTTGACCCCGGTCTGTTTCTTGATCTTGCATGCATGCTCCAGTGATTGAGCTTGGCCTTTTTTGGACTCCGATTGCATCTTCTGCCCCAGTTTCTGCAATAACTATACCTGGCATGACCTCAGCTTGTGACTTGGATTCTGCATGAATTCTGCCTTCCCTGACCTGGCTTGTCTGACTTTGCTCTGCCTCTGGCACCTCACTTGGACACACCAGCCAAAATACTTTGTTTTCAGCAGGTAAACTGGGCTCTGTTCTCATTCCATACTACCTACCATCCTGGTTAAAAAAAATAGCAAAGCAGACTCTTTATCACGTATGCACTCAACAGACCCTCCAAGTGATTTTAAGCCAGATACCATCCTTCAGCCAGGCCACTTTTTGTGTATAACTCCTTCACTCTCAGAACAGGTCAGAAAAGCAGTTGAAAGGGAACCTTAATCACCGACAATCTGTTGGTCAGCACCAAGGTCTCTACTTTTGGAAGAACTGTATCTTTATTCCAAAGTCTGTCAGCACAGAAGTGCTACATTTTATCAGGGAATTCGAAGGACACTAGATCTGGCACAAAGTAACTTTTGTTGGTCTATCTGGACTGTTCAATAAAGGGGTATTTAAAATTCTGTGATGTGTGTGCTCGAACCAAAGGGTCACACACCTGCCTCTCTGGGTTTGCCCTTACTTTTAATTTGTCTCCAGCATACCATGGTCCTCAGTTTCCATGGATTTTCTTGTAGATGTACTTAGTTCCAAACGCCAGAATATCCCAGTGATCATCAACCGATTTACTAAAATGTCTTGATTTATTCTGGTTCAATCTTTCCATCTGTTTCTGAGACGGGTAATCTCTTAATTCGAGAAATTATTTGCTTACATAGAATTCCAGGAGAAAATAATTTCAAATAGAGGAGTTCAGTTCACATTCAACTTCTGGTATGAATTATGTAAATTGTTACAAGTCCGGGTATCATTTTCAGCTGCATTCTATCTTCAAAGCACTGAACAAATGGAATGCACTAACCAAACATAAGAACAACACCTGAGATGCTACTCTACCTACCTTAGGCACAACTGGGTATATCTACTACCTCTTGCTGAATTTGAATTCAAGAACTCTAAATTTGAATCCACTAGACAAACTCCATTCTTTAAGAACTTTTTCCACCATATCAGTATCCCTGATATTGTCAGTAACTCCCCAATTCCAGAGTTTATGAGTCATCTACAGCTTCTAACAGCCAAAAATCTCCAAGTTATAAAAGTAGTCTATCCCCCAAATCCAGGCAACCTTTAAGAAGACTTCAAATCAGAGACATACCTTCCACCCCCAAATTCAAGATCGGCAATAAGGTGTTGATGTCTACCAGGAATCTACAACTCTCCTTTCCATCAGAGGAACTAGTGCCAAAGCTCAAACCAGTAGCCGTCGGGCTACAGTTGCCTGTCTCCTATAAAATCAACCCATATTCCACGTATCTCATTTAAAACCCTGGGACCCGACATATTTCAGACATGACAAGCTACAGGATCAGAACCAGTTCTTATAAATGGGTGGAAGAATTTGATGTCAAAAGTATACTTTACTCCCACCTATGAGCAGAAAAACTCCAGTATATACACACTCCTATTCTGTTTAAGGGTTTCCATCATTACACCGTGGCCACCAAGACGTTCACTGTCAAATCTCATATATTTGTGAGCATTCATGATAAAAATGGCATGTTTAAAAATCACCATTTAAAATGTCACCTTATTAAAACACCTGTAGCCCCAAACTACCCTAATGTACCCTAATCTATATTAAACCTACCCTAAAAAATTAATCCAATCCAAATCCAAAGCCTAAACTCTAACAATTGTACTCCCAAACTACCCTAACCTACCCTAACTAACTAATCCATTAATCATGGCTAGATGCCATTCCTCAGTTGGGCATTTAATGTCTTACTTGTCCTACACAAATGTGGCCGCTCTCATAAGGTGGTGTCATCCTGCACCCAGAGAGTGCACAGGTACTTATGGTGCTTGAGATTATTCCTAATTCTGAGGGTTTTTATGCACTGTCCTCATGAATGTGCACTTTTACTTTTGAAGACATTATGAGTACTTCTAACTGTGTTTAGTTGTGTAACAGTTTGAGTCTCTGTCCTATTACTGCTCATTTTTGACTCCTACCTGTTCCTTGACTTTGCCTACCTTCTGTGAGTGAGCTCAGCCTGCCCTGACTTCATCTTGTGACCCAATTTCTTCATGAACTCTGCCTGCCTGGGCCTCTGCTTTTGACTTGAAATTTGCATAAACTCCAACTTTCCTGACTTGGCTTGTTAGACTTCACACTGCCTCTCACCCTCAGTACCTCACTTGGAGTCACCACTGGTATACTGACCACATCTGCAGAAAGCTGAGAGCTCAACTCTCGGTGATGAGCAGTTGCTTATTCAGTACCTGTTCTTCTCTACCATCAAACTTCAGACTTGAATAGCATTGAATAGATATAACATCAAACAATGAGCTTTAGTAGAGCTGAATAACTTATAAGGACCCTAGTTGTTATTAGTGTGAACCTAAAACAATTAGGAGACTAAAGCAAAGATCAGATGGAAGCAAAAACAGTTGAAATCAAAAGCAGAAACTAGATGTAACGGAACTATTTTTGATGAACTTTGATGAACAAATTAAGAAACATTTTATTCTTAGGTTATAATTCCACTGTAAGGGACCTGATGGTAATAAGAGTATTCTACCAGGGAGGCAGGGGATGGAGGTCCCCTCAACTAGCTCCTGTTTACTGAATGAAACTATCATCTGTCTCATAACAGAGAAGGAGAACTGAGTCCTAAAGAGGTTTCTCTGGGGTGGGGAGGGGTGGCTTAAGGACCAACCTCCCTGCAGGACATGTAAAATAGCAAATGTAGTCCTCAATTAGGTCTTTAGCGACAGACAAAGACCTGTTTAAAGGTGTAGTAATTTCGGAAAAAAGTACTAACTGTATGGTTATTCGTATCTCTCAAACCATTATGGTTTGAGAGATATAGAAAAATAAAGTTCTCCGCTCCCTCCCCTTTCTGCTTGACGAGCTGTAAAGTTGTCAGAAGCAGATTCTGGTTCCTGGATCAGAAGGTGGCTCTTCAGCAGTGCTGACATAGCAATAACAAAAAATAAATACTTAATCGGAATGGTCTACAAAGTGTGCCTGGTTTGCAAGCACACGTTGTAGTCCATTCCAATGAAGTAGTTATCTTTAGATATTGTTATATCGGCACTGCTGAAGATCCGCGTCTGGTCAAGGGACCAGAATCTGCTTCTCACAGCTTTACTGCTCGTCAAGCAGAAAGGGAGGGAGTGGAGAACTTTATTTTCCTATATCTCTCAAACCATAATGGTTTGAGAGATATGAATAAGTGCAAGTACTGTCTTTTAATGTTATCTACCATACAGTTAATACTTTTTTTCTGACATTACTATCCCTTTAATGTTCTTCCAGGGGGACAAATAACCTGAGGAGACAAAGGAGATAAAAAATGAGTGGTGGCTACACAATTGATTCTGTTGCTGTTGTTGCTTTCCTTTTGAATAAAAGTGACATACAGACCTCCATGGAGCAGTAAGTTACTGGAGTGGCTCTTCTGATCAGGGAGGCAGTTGTGCAGATTCCCGATCTCTGTCGCTGAGCTGAGTTGATCAGAGGTATGCAAAAGGTTGAAGTGGATCTGTCAACTTAGGGTGAATTGAGTTAATTTTATAAACTGCCTATATGCTGTGATAGTCACATAGTCAAATAATCTTTGAGAAACAATCCTTTATCTGTTGTTGATACAATGTGGCACTTTATGTTAATTAGTATATGTTTGGCAAATATTACCACACTCTGTGCAATGGATGAATTTAGGCAAAGACCATACATTGGGGCTATTTCTAATAGCATGTGAGTGGTACTTTATTTACAATTTTTTTACATATTATTTTGTAGTATTTTGGTATAATAAAGGGTCATATGCTCAAAGAGAAAAATGGAGCAATTCTGGGGTAAACCAACTGCACCATATGGGACAAATACAAATTCCCAATGTGTTATATATAGTTCTTTTAGCCCCTTTAATACTAGAGGTATCTAACACATTGCTTTATAATACACTGTAGACCTTTCTGGCACTCAAAGAGTTAAACAACCAATTTAACTCAGTGGGAATTTTTATTTGTGTTCTGTGATGCAGTTGTTTTTTTCCAAAATTGCTGCATTGTTAGTTCTGTCTATATGGGTCAATGTCTCCTGCAGCACAAGTGCAGCTCTGGTTCTCTACTGTGAGGTTTTGTGTTGGTACCACACCGAGCTATAGATAACTAGTGACTGTTGTGATCTGAATGCCCACTGGAAGACTGGCAACATTAGAAGCACCCATTACGAAAGTGGTCAATCTTTGTAAAACTGTAAGCTCACTTGACTGTGTACGTGGCAAACACATCTTCACTCAGGACATCTGGGTGATATAAGCAGGGGCAGAGCCACTGTGTGCATGCTAAAAGTACTCCCTTGTGCTCTCATGTAGGGGGGGCTTCTAGGTAGTGGCTGAGAGAGCTAAAGGTCCAGGTCTCATGCTTAACCCTGAGAATGCCAGAAACATATCCAATGCATTTCTCTGCAATGCTTTAGATACCTCTCTGGCACTCAAGGGGTTAACACCCTTGTAAGTAAGCATAAAATCGGGCTGCTCAGAGCATTAGGAAGTCCAAAGTTCCAGGTCTTTTAACCCTTTGAGTGCCAGAGAGGTATGCAACGCATTGCAAGGCAGCAGCATAAATTGAAACTATGGAAATCTGTTCACTATCCATTCTTCCATCTTTGAGGGGCTGGGGAAAACTAGAAGGAAAAAATCAGGAGAAAACATCACTGTTCTAGAGAACTATAAGGGTATATTAGATCAAAAATCTATCCAGAATTAAAACATATTACCATCTAGTGGTCATTTTCTGGTAGTGCAACATTTTAAGTTGTATATTATGATAAAGGGAAGTAATTAAACTCATTATTGGTGATAATCACAATCCTATACATATTAGAGTGGACCTGTCACCTGGTAACAAATACGTGATTTTGAAAGAGATTTCAGAAGCATCTCTATTTATGTTAGCCATTTTATATTTTAAATATGTGTTTATGACTCTAATTTAATTATTAGTCAGTTAATATAATTCTGGCAGGCATGTTTGCCAGATACTAACATTACATTCTGCCCTGCAATACCAACTGCCACTTCCTGCTGGCCAGTATTAGCTCAGCTGCACAAACTATTGCTTAAAATAAAAAAAATACTCAAATAAATATAGGTGATTTTGAAATCTCTTTCAAAAGCACCTATTTGTTACAAAATTACAGTTCTGCTTTAATTTGGCTATATTTTTGGATCTGCAGTATTGTAATATTCAGCATTTCATTGGTTAAGAGGTTTTCTTGAGGTAAACTTTTCAAATGATCAATCTGAATGCCATAACATAATGGGTAACCAAGCTGGTGTCTATAAACCTTTACATATTTCCATATGGAGGCACACACAAAATATATAAATCAATAAATCAGTTTTTAAGAGGAGCCCCTGCATAAATGAAATAAAAAAAAAAAAATACACAAAATGGGGCAGAGCAACCCTTAACATGACCACTGTGCAGTGGATACATTTTAAGTTACTCTAGCCCGTGTACACAGGCTTTTGCAGTCAAGCTCAGTAAAGACTGCGGATGCAGTCATACGTACTAGAGACTGACCAAACGCACAGAATGCTGACCGTGTACACAGGCTTTTACACTAGTTTGTAGTAATAAAATGTGACAGTTTTTTTAAAAATTCTGGAATGGCTGAAGCTTTGTTGGTGGTCCCTTGAGGGCTCCCTTTCTGTTGTCTTCAAGTTTGCTGAATCAGTTTACTGCGATTGTTGGGGGGCAGCACCGGGCCTACCAAGCCCTCAATGGACTGGGTGAGTGCTTCTGAGGATTATTTACGATTTGAAAAGTGTAGTAGCAACAGTACATTTTGTATGTCTTTGGCATGCATTGTGTTCTCAGGTACTATAAAGAACTTACCCAACTGCGCCCAATAATCACATGTTTTGGAGCAAGACAGAGAAGAAATGATCCAGCAAACTGCTCACCCAGCAAAATGAAACTATAAAACTCCTTACCATCAAGCTGGATGACCTGGACAACAGGGACCAGGGTTGTAATATCCAGCTACGTGGACTACCAGAGTCTGTATCTAACAAGGACCTCATGTCATTCTACACTCAATTTTCGCTGACTTGATGGGAATTGCAACAGATTTCACTATACCAATCGAGAAAGCACAAAAAAGCCCTGCACCCAAGGAGACCATCAGATGTGGTCTACTGCATGCTAAGCTTCCAGGATAAAGAAAGGTTAATGAAGAGGCAGAGAGATCTGGGAAATATCCTATGCAGTGACTTGTATCACCTTATGAATTTTCAAGTGAAAAATAAATGGGGCTTTTAATTTTGCCTGTCAACTTCACACCAAGGGGTCACTATCACTACAACTATCTGGATCTGGGAGGAGATTCCTGAGTTTTGCTCTACTTTGGGCATCCCTGTACTAACTATGGTGGACATGATTACGCCAGTATTTGACATTCCTGCGATGACGCAATACCTACTGAGTGGCAAAAGTGGTGGATCACTGTCCCCAGCCCTAAATATAAGAAAAAAACTAGAAAAAGGGGTGCCACATCCAAGGCTAAACAAGCAACATATAGTGATAAAATAAATGCACTCTCATTTAGAATATGCTGTGTTGTGCCATATAAACACACTTTGTCTAAACCTTTTCTGTTCTTGATAAAGTAGCATGTAGCGCTATAAAACTCGTTGAAGTGAAGGCTAAATATTAATGTTTATAATTTCTTGTTTTTATATTTTATTAAAATTTTAATATTTTGGAGTGGTTCCTTATTATGCCGATAGAAGCAGAGACTTTAAGTGTAGACTACTGAGCAGAGATGGTAGGATAAATTCTCTGCATGCATTTTAGCTGTGTATATCGTATGGCACAACACAGCATATTCTAAATGTGAGTGCATTTATTTTATCACTATATATTTGTCACGGTTTATTATGACTCTCAGACACAAGTTTTAGGTAAAAAATCAATTTTATTGAAATAATAAATTGATAACTTAGGATGGCAATAACATACATATATATATATATATATACAGAATATAGCACAGACAGAAGGCAGACTCTACCGGTCCTGTCAATATACCGGACAGGACAGTCTTTAGGCTCTACCGGCCTTGCCAATACCGGGTAAGGCAACCTGCAGATGGAATAGCATAACGGTTCTACCGGCCTTACCAAATTACCGGGCAAGGCAGCCTCAATAGATACACAATGTAGGCTCTACCGGCCCTGCCAATACCGGGTAAGGCAACCTCAGATGGAATGTGGCAAAAGGTTCTACCGGCCTTACCAATACCGGGCAGGGCAGCCCAGAGATAGTAGCAGCAGTCAGATGAAACTGGCAAATTAGCAGAATCGTTAAGCAGCAAGGCTTTGGAGCAAACCAGCGTCCGCATGCTGGGAACAACACTGAATAGTATAGCCGTTAGGCTTTGCGAGCAAACCAGTGACCACACACTGGTGTAACAAGCGAGCTTGTATAGCCGCAAGGCTTAGGAGCAAACCAGCGTCCGCACGCTGGGACCAACACAGATTTGTATAGCTGATAGGCTTTGGAGCAAACCAGTGACCGCACACTGGTGTAACAAGCGAGCTTGTATAGCCGCAAGGCTAGGAGCAAACCAGCGTCCGCACGCTGGGACAAACACAGATTTGTATAGATGATAGGCTTTGGAGCAAACCAGTAACCGCGCACTGGTGTAACAAGCGAGCTTGTATAGCTGCAAGGCTTAGGAGCAAACCAGCGTCTGCACGCTGGGACCAACACAGATTTGTATAGCTGATAGGCTTTGGAGCAAACCAGTGACCGCACACTGGTGTAACAAGTGAGTTTGTATGGCCGCAAGGCTTAGGAGCAAACCAGCGTCCGCACGCTGGGACCAACACAGATTTGTAGAGCTGATAGGCTTTGGAGCAAACCAGTGACCGCACACTGATGTAACAAGTGAGTTTGTATAGCCGCAAGGCTTAGGAGCAAACCAGCGTCCGCACGCTGGGACCAACACAGATTTGTATAGCTGATAGGCTTTGGAGCAAACCAGTGACCGCACACTGGTGTAACAAGCGAGTTTGTATAGCCGCAAGGCTTAGGAGCAAACCAGCGTCCGCACGCTGGGACCAACACGGAATTGTAGCAATGTCACCAACGCGACCAGGCAGAAGGTCGCCAGGATACTGAAGACAGGTGATGAGATGACAGGAACCAGCAACCATCAGTCAGGTCAGGAAACAGCAGAGAAGAAGTTCAGCAGTAACTGCAACACCAGAGACTAGGCCGGAACCAGGACTGGAGTAACTCAGCATCCAGGAAACACTGGAACAGTAGAGATCAGGAACTCAGGAACACAGGAGATCAGGAACTCAGGAACACTGGAACAGAGGCCCAGCTATCACTAGCATAGTGATAGCAAGAATGTCAGAAACAACACGAAAGGGCACTCAAAGGGTGCCCAATCCAGGTTTAAATAGGCAATAAGAGGCGGGCTATCTGCAGACAGCCAATAGCAGCCCCCTAGTGGTGACAGACAAGGAACTGCAGCAAATCACGGGCACCGTGATAGTACCCCCCTTTCAAAGACCCCCTCTCCTAGAATAGGGTTTAGGTTTCTGTGGGTAATTGGCATGAAAGACCCTAGTTAGCCTAGGTGCATGAAGGTCCATACTATCCACCCATGATCGATCCTCAGGACCGTACCCTTTCCAATGTACCAGGTACTGTACCTTTCCTCTAAGCCTACGGGAATAAATAATGCTCTGAACCTCGTACTCCTCCTGGCCCTCGACCTCAACAGGTCCTGGCACCACAGGTGTGGTAGTATAGCGATTGCAAACCAGAGGCTTAAGAAGGGACACATGGAACACATTATGGATACGCATGGATGCAGGTAGGTCTAGTGCATAGGAGGCAGGGTTAATTTTACGAATAACTCTGTACGGACCAATAAACCGGGGAGCCAACTTATTAGACGGAACCTGCAGCTTGAGATTTCTGGAGGAAAGCCATACTCTATCCCCAACCTGAAAGGAAACCGCTGGAAGCCTTCTGCGATTAGCATGGCGCTGATGACGCTGAAATGACTGACCAAGTGCCCTCTGAACTTGTGCCCATGTGGAACGGAGTTGCTCGATATGCTCATCCAGAGCTGGAATCTGTTGCGTCTGAAATGAATCTGGAAGCAAACAGGGCTGAAACCCATAATTAATCAGAAACGGAGAGCTCCCAGATGAAGAATTGACCGCACAGTTCCTGGCGAACTCTGCCCAAGGCAACAAGTCGGACCAATTATCATGATGGTCAGTAACGAAACAACGGATTAGCTCGTTCAGCGGCTCCATTGGTCTGGGAATGGTAGGCAGAGGAGAAGGACAGCTGTATGCCCATCTGTTGGCAAAATGCCCTCCAAAATCTCGACACAAACTGGCTCCCCCTGTCAGACACCAGTACCCTAGGCACTCCATGCAACCGGAATACTTCTCTGGCGAACACCATTGCCAATTCCTTAGCCGAAGGAAGGCCACGGAGGGGCACGAAATGAGCCATTTTAGAAAACCTGTCCACCACCATGAATATAAAGGAATACCCCTTAGACATAGGCAATTCTCCCATAAAATCAATGGAAACATGAGACCAGGGGCGTTCGCCATTAGGCATCGGCTGAAGCAAGCCAACTGGGAGATGTCTCGGGGTCTTAGCGCGGGCGCAGGTGGCACAGGCATTCGTAAATTCGGCACAATCGTTTCTCATGGAAGGCCACCAAAATAACTGAGAAAGGGACCATAACAACTGGTCTCTACCAATATGTCCCGCAGCCTTAGAGGAATGGTAGGTTTCGAGCAGCCTAGTACGAAATGATTCAGCGACAAAACATTTGCCCACTGGGGTTTCATGGGGAGCGGACCCCTGAGAGGCCAGGATCTCCTCCCCTAGAGGAGAAGTGATACTCGTGCGTATAGTAGCCAGTATTCTATCAGGTTGGATGATAGGTGCTGGTGCTTCCACTCTGTCACTGTCAGCCTCAAATTGTCTTGACAGTGCATCAGCCCTGATATTTTTTGACCCTGGTAAATATGATACAATGAAATTAAATCGAGACAGGAACAGTGCCCACCTGGCCTGACGAGAGGACAATCTCTTGGCCTCCGAGAGATAGGTCAGATTCTTATGATCTGTTAAGATTAAGACAGGATTCTTAGTACCTTCAAGCAAATGACGCCATTCCTTAAGAGCGAGGATAATGGCCAATAATTCTCTGTCACCTATCTCATAGTGGCTTTGAGTGACAGTCAACTTTTTAGAGAAAAACCCACAAGGTCTGAGAGTTCCACCTTTCTCGTGTCGCTGCGAAAGTACTGCCCCGACCCCAATATCTGAGGCATCAACCTCTAACGTAAATGGAAGTAAAGGATTGGGGTGGGATAACACAGGAGCCGCAGCAAATGCCAGCTTCAAATTCTCAAAGGCTTTCTCAGCAGATACCGACCAACAAGAAGGATTAGCACCCTTGTGCGTAAGATCGGACAGAGGTTTGACAATGGAAGAAAAGTTCTTAATAAACCTCCTATAATAATTAGCGAAACCCAGGAAACGCTGTATGGCTTTAAGACCCTTGGGTTTTGGCCATTGTAGGACAGCTGACAACTTTTCTTTGTCCATGGCAATACCATCATTGCCAATTATGAACCCCAAGAATGGCACACTGGTTCTATGAAACTCACATTTTTCCATTTTACAAAATGATTTGTTCTCACGGAGTCGTAGCAATACTGCGGATACATCTTTGATGTGCTGTGCCATGTTTTGGGAGTAAATCAGTATATCGTCGAGGTACACCACAACACATGTCTGTAACATATCTCTCAGAACATCGTTTATCAGTTCCTGGAAAACTGCGGGTGCATTACACAGCCCAAAAGGCATTACTAGATACTCGTAGTGCCCAGCTCGAGTATTAAAGGCAGTTTTCCACTCATCACCTGCTCGAATACGAACCAGATTGTAAGCGGCCCGTAGGTCCAATTTGGTAAATATCGAAGCGCCCTTAAGCCTGTCAAAAAGCTCGGTGATGAGTGGTATTGGGTATGCGTTTTTTGCCATTAGTTTATTCAAGCCCCGGTAGTCAATGCATGGTCTTAATTCGCCATTTTTCTTTTTTACGAAAAAGAACCCAGCCCCAGCTGAAGAGGTAGATTTTCGTATGATCCCTCTAGCAAGGGCATCAGAAATGTAATCCTCCATAGCCTTATTTTCATCACAAGATAATGGATAAGTGCGTCCTTTTGGAGGTACTGCACCAGGCTGCAATTCAATGCAACAATCATAAGGTCTATGCTGGGGTAGCATACTAGCCTCTCCTTTGCTAAAAACATCACCAAACTGTTGGTACACATCCGGTATAGCAGAGGAGGTGCACATGACCTTAATAGGCTGGATGACGCACTTGTCCATACAAAACTGGGACCAAGCAGCAATTTCACACTTTTTCCAATCGAATTGTGGGTTATGTAACTGTAACCACGGAAAGCCCAATATTACCGCATGGTGCGGAGAATTAATCAGTTGAAACTGCTGCTCTTCTCTGTGAAGTGCCTATCACGGTGCCCGTGATTTGCTGCAGTTACTTGTCTGTCACCAGTAGGGGGCTTCCATTGGCTGTCTGCAGATAGCCCGCCTCTTATTGACTATTTAAACCTGGATTGGGCACCCTTTGAGTGCCCTTTCGTGTTGTTTCTGACCTTCTTGCTATCACTATGCTAGTGATAGCTGGGCCTCTGTTCCAGTGTTCCTGAGTTCCTGATCTCTACTGTTCCAGTGTTTCCTGCATGCTGAAGTACTTCCAGTCCTGGTTCCGGCCTAGTCTCTGGTGTTGCAGTTCCTGCTGAACTTCTCTGCTGTTTTCTGACCTGACTGATCGTTGCTGGTTCCTGTCATCTCATCACCCGTCTTCAGTATCCTGGCGACCTTCTGCCTGGTCGCGTTGGTGACATTGCTACAATTCCGTGTTGGTCCCAGCGTGCGGACGCTGGTTTGCTCCCAAGCCTTGCGGCTATACAAACTCGCTTGTTACACCAGTGTGCGGTCACTGGTTTGCTCCAAAGCCTATCAGCTATACAAATCTGTGTTGGTCCCAGCGTGCGGACGCTGGTTTGCTCCTAAGCCTTGCGGCTATACAAGCTCGCTTGTTACACCAGTGTGTGGTCACTGGTTTGCTCGCAAAGCCTAACGGCTATACTATTCAGTGTTGTTCCCAGCGTGCGGACGCTGGTTTGCTCCTAAGCCTTGCGGCTATACAAACTCGCTTGTTACACCAGTGTGCGGTCACTGGTTTGCTCCAAAGCCTATCAGCTATACTATTCTGTGTTGGTCCCAGCGTGCGGACGCTGGTTTGCTCCTAAGCCTTGCGGCTATACAAACTCACTTGTTACACCAGTGTGCGGTCACTGGTTTGCTCCAAAGCCTTTCAGCTATACAAATCTGTGTTGGTCCCAGCGTGCGGACGCTGGTTTGCTCCTAAGCCTTGCGGCTATACTACTCGCTTGTTACTCCAGTGTGCGGTCACTGGTTTGCTCGCTAAGCCTAACGGCTATACTATTCAGTGTCGTTTCCAGCGTGCGGACGCTGGTTTGCTCCAAAGCCTTGCTGCTTAACGATTCTGCTAATTTGCCAGTTCCATCTGACTGCTGCTATTATCTCTGGGCTGCCCTGCCCGGTATTGGTAAGGCCGGTAGAACCTTTAGCCACATTCCATCTGAGGTTGCCTTACCCGGTATTGGCAGGGCCGGTAGAGCCTACATTGTGTATCTATTGAGGCTGCCTTGCCCGGTAATTTGGTAAGGCCGGTAAAACCGTTATGCTATTCCATCTGCAGGTTGCCTTACCCGGTATTGGCAAGGCCGGTAGAGCCTAAAGACTGTCCTGTCCGGTATATTGACAGGACCGGTAGAGTCTGCCATCTGTCTGTGCTATATTCTCTATGTATATATATATGTATGTTATTGCCATCCTAAGTTATCATTTATTATTTCAATAAAATTGATTTTTTTTACCTAAAACTTGTGTCTGAGAGTCATAATAAACCGTGACAGTGCCCCAATAGTCATAGACAATGGCATAGTTTCAAATATAACCTGAGGCGGTTCTAAGGGTCTACCATCAATCGCTTCAATAGTCAAGGGGTTTTCTCTTTCAATGCGTGGAACTCCGTGCAATTCAGCAAAGGTATTATCCATAAAATACCCTGCTGCACCAGAGTCAACCAAGGCCAAAACCTCCACAGAGCGTTGTGCCCAAGACAATACCACCTGTATGGTGGGTTTCATTATGCCCGACACTGGGGACGATTGTACACCACCTAGGGCCTGTCCCCCAAGCTACCCTAGGTGTGTGCGTTTCCCGGACGTACCGGACAGGAATTTAGCAAGTGCCCTTTTTTACCGCAGTATAAACATAACCCATGTTTTTTGCGATATAGTCTCTCTGCCTTGGTTAGTCTAGTGAAGCCTATTTGCATAGGTTCACTTGTTTCCCGTACTGGTTCACTAGACTTCAATGCCAAGGGAGGGATGGGTGGGCAAAACATGCTACTAGGCTCATTATTTTTTGACTGTAACTTACGATCTCTGGCAATTGATCTCTCACGTATTCTGGAGTCAATTATCATAACATACTCAATGTAATCATCTAGATCAATAGGTAGATCTTTAGCAGCGATTTCGTCTTTAATGTGGTCATTCAGGCCTTGAGAAAAGGCTGCCAATAATGCCTCATTATTCCAACCTACCTCTGCTGCCAATGTGCGGAATTCGATGGCATAGTCGCCCACTGTACGCCTGCCCTGTTGTATCTCCATAAGGCGTTTGGCAGCAGAGGTGGTTCTACCAGGAGGCTCAAACACTCTTCGAAAGGAACGCACAAATTCACTAAAGTTCTTAGTACAAGGTTTAGCATTCTCCCACAAGGGGTTAGCCCAAGCCAATGCTCTGCCAGTGAGCAGTGATATCGTGAACCCCACTTTACTACGATCATTGGGAAATGCGTGTGCCGTCAATTCCATAAAGATTTCGAGTTGGTTGATGAACCCTCTGCAGAGACTAGGGTCACCATCATATCTTAGCGGCAAGGGTGCAGAAGCCGTTAACCCTTTAACAGTACCTTCTAGGGGCCTGGTATCACTTTCCGGTGTCTGCCTTGGTGAGACCACCGGACTAGAGCTCGATTTGTCAGCAGGTACCGTGCGTTCAAGGATCGTTTGAATTGCAACTGCCAACTGATCCAAACGTTGCTCGAGCACGTCCATCCTCCAATGGATATTCTGTGCGTTACCTTCACCCTTGCTGTCTGAGGTCATGGCCCTTTCGTACTGTCACGGTTTATTATGACTCTCAGACACAAGTTTTAGGTAAAAAATCTATTTTATTGAAATAATAAATTGATAACTTAGGATGGCAATAACATACATATATATATATATATACACAGAATATAGCACAGACAGAAGGCAGACTCTACCGGTCCTGTCAATATACCAGACAGAACAGTCTTTAGGCTCTACCGGCCTTGCCAATACCGGGTAAGGCAACCTGCAGATGGAATAGCATAACGGTTCTACCGGCCTTACCAAATTACCGGGCAAGGCAGCCTCAATACAATGTAGGCTCTACCGGCCCTGCCAATACCGGGTAAGGCAACCTCAGATGGAATGTGGCAAAAGGTTCTACCGGCCTTACCAATACCGGGCAGGGCAGCCCAGAGATAGTAGCAGCAGTCAGATGAAACTGGCAAATTAGCAGAATCGTTAAGCAGCTGGGAACAACACTGAATAGTATAGCCGTTAGGCTTTGCGAGCAAACCAGTGACCGCACACTGGAGTAACAAGTGAGTAGTATAGCCGCAAGGCTTAGGAGCAAACCAGCGTCCGCACGCTGGGACCAACACAGAATTGTATAGCCGATAGGCTTTGGAGCAAACCAGTGACCGCACACTGGTGTAACAAGCGAGCTTGTATAGCCGCAAGGCTAGGAGCAAACCAGCGTCCGCACGCTGGGACAAACACAGATTTGTATAGATGATAGGCTTTGGAGCAAACCAGTAACCGCACACTGGTGTAACAAGCGAGCTTGTATAGCCGCAAGGCTTAGGAGCAAACCAGCGTCCGCACGCTGGGACCAACACAGATTTGTATAGCTGATAGGCTTTGGAGCAAACCAGTGACCGCACACTGGTGTAACAAGTGAGTTTGTATGGCCGCAAGGCTTAGGAGCAAACCAGCGTCCGCACGCTGGGACCAACACAGATTTGTAGAGCTGATAGGCTTTGGAGCAAACCAGTGACCGCACACTGATGTAACAAGTGAGTTTGTATAGCCGCAAGGCTTAGGAGCAAACCAGCGTCCGCACGCTGGGACCAACACAGATTTGTATAGCTGATAGGCTTTGGAGCAAACCAGTGACCGCACACTGGTGTAACAAGCGAGTTTGTATAGCCGCAAGGCTTAGGAGCAAACCAGCGTCCGCACGCTGGGACCAACACGGAATTGTAGCAATGTCACCAACGCGACCAGGCAGAAGGTCGCCAGGATACTGAAGACAGGTGATGAGATGACAGGAACCAGCAACCATCAGTCAGGTCAGGAAACAGCAGAGAAGAAGTTCAGCAGTAACTGCAACACCAGAGACTAGGCCGGAACCAGGACTGGAGTAACTCAGCATCCAGGAAACACTGGAACAGTAGAGATCAGGAACTCAGGAACACAGGAGATCAGGAACTCAGGAACACTGGAACAGAGGCCCAGCTATCACTAGCATAGTGATAGCAAGAATGTCAGAAACAACACGAAAGGGCACTCAAAGGGTGCCCAATCCAGGTTTAAATAGGCAATAAGAGGCGGGCTATCTGCAGACAGCCAATAGCAGCCCCCTAGTGGTGACAGACAAGGAACTGCAGCAAATCACGGGCACCGTGATAATATTGTTTGTTTAGTCTTGGATAAGGCATCATTGGCTCCCCTTTTTTTTTGTTTTTTCCTGTATGCTACACTTTCCGAGAGGAGGACAGAGGAGATGCTGCCTATTAACGCTATAGAGTATGCAACAGCTGATTGAGGGACACAGCTTGAAAAATCTAGATGCTTTCTTAGCTGGTACAAATATATGTGTGTTTCCAGCCACTTATCTTGTGAGTAATATTCCAGTGGTGGTGGGGGGGTGTTTTTTAACTTGATCCAGGAATACTACACAAGAGGCGACTTCTTTACTTTGTATCTAAATATAAGAAAGTTAAGGCTCTGACTGAGGGTCCCCTGTCCGAGGCTGGATGATTTCTCTGCTTTGTGAGTCATGTAATACCCTCTTTGTTTGGACGTTTTCTCTTTACATGGCCTGTACATTTCTTAGACCTCTCTGTACCTTGTCCCTCCTCAGTTATTCAACTTATGTTTGAAAGCCCTTGTACTGATTCTAGCAGTTACTACAAATTGATATATATGTATGTATGTGTAATGTGTGTATTTGTTCATTTGCCCACCATTTTTTGTCAAAGAGGGGTTGTGTTCTCCTTTTTACCTCTGATACATGTCTATTGATAGGCTTTAAAAATCCATTACACCTTTTTGAGTTCCCTTGTGCACTGTTGTTCATGGCCTGATTTTATTTATGCACCGTAATGGTTGGCACCCCCTCAGCCTTTGTGTTATTGTTTGAGAGTGTCATAATTGGTAAGGTTTGATACTTGACAGTTGGTGGTGCTTGGGGATGCCCCCTTCCCACGCTTAGGATTCTGTTCAAGAGTTGTTATGCGGTTATGAGAGAAAGGTTACATGTGTCCATGATGCTCGGGGTCTCCCCTTAAACTGTAGATGTTACCTATTTTTTACGTTCTAATTATATATTTTTCATGGTAATCAGGCAAAGAAGGGCAGACACAAAGATAAACTATAACCACCTTTATTTATTATAACAGCAATAATGGTAGAGCCCACACAGAACCCCAGACATATGCAAATAGGACCCAAGGTCCCTCTGGAGCTGCGCACTGTATTGTGCAATGCACTACTCAAGATCTAGAGATTAGGGAGACGGCTCAAGTGGGACAACAGAAGAATGGTAGAAAATGTGTAAGTCACCACTTGGTTTGCGAACGGAGGCAACAGAGAGCGAGAGCAGACCAGAGCCAGGAGACACTGAGACTACAGGTCAGGCAAGCAGGTAATGTAGGGAGTGAGTAGGCAGCCAAAGTCACAGGTCAGACAAGCAAGGGACTACACGGAGCGAGAGTAACCAGGCCACTGGTCAGGCAACCGGAGACTATGCTGAGTGTGTAGGAGCCAGGGCCACTGGTTAGGCAAACTGAGGACTACAAGGAGCGAAACTAACCAGGCCCACAGGAGAGGCAACCGGAGGCTACACTGAGTGGGTAGTAGTGAAGGCCCCTGGTCATGCAAGTCGGGGTCATACACAGAGAAAGTAGTTAGCCAGAGCCACAGGTCAGAATCGATGTGCGTAGTCAGACGAGCCAGGGTCATATACAGAGCGAGCAGTCTGCCAGAGCCACAGGTCCGAACCACTGTGGATAGTCAGACAAGTGGGGTCATACAGAGAGCGAGATTCTCAGGCAAACACGGGTCACAACGGAGAGCAAGAGTAACGATCAGGAACTGTTACGGTTTTCTGACACACAGACCAGGTTATGAAGTAAAAACACAGTTTTATTGAACTGGATAGTAAAATAGTGCCCCTAAGGGCCAGTACAAGAATAACAGTAATGGTAAAACTGACAAGTGAATGTACACAATGATATAATGGAGAATAACCCCTAAGGGTTAATAGGTGCACTACAGCGGAATAGGATCTGGATAGGCCAACGCTCAGGATATATCGAACAGTAATGCACGCATCCAACTCTGGAACGAAGTCGTAGATAACATCACCCAGCTGGGTCCACCACTGTATTCGGATGGCGCTGTAGCGATCCTCGTATGCTCCCAGAGTGTCTGCCAGCACTGTTTCATCTGCCATGCCTCAATTGCTGCACCCAATATGAAGGAGAAATCCCACCGCTATGCCACCAATGTAACGGAAGCTAGAAGGGACCGCGTCGCCTTCCGCCGTCGTTCCCGGGTCTCTCCGTCTTGACGCAGATAAGCGCCGTCAGATGCACCAGTTGAAGTATGGACAGTCACTGGAAACAGCCGCAGGATCGCTGGAAGCAGGGAAGCAGGGAAGAGTCCACGTCGCCGCCTGACAGTCCACGAAGTTAGGACGCAGGAAACTGGCAGCAGGCGGTCAGCGATTCAGGATACTTGGCGCAGATGGGTATCAGAGTGGATACTTTAGACCATAAGCAATACAAGACTCCAGGACTCCTTGTTCACTCCAAAACAGAACTCTCTTTATTGAACCAAACCACACATATTTATACAGTTTCAAACCACACTAACTTGGAGCACAGTACAGGAGACTTAATTCAATCACAGTTCATCAATAGGACACAGCAAATGGTAGGGCAGAATACAATGGAGTAGTCACAGGGATAATTCAGTCACCACAAAGGGTCCAAGAACCAACAACAAATGATTCAGGGAAACATAATAGGGCAGACATGATTGGATTAATCACACAGCAGGGGGCCACAAGACAGTGCTCAATACAATGACTTGAGTAATTAAGCAAAAGGCTTGGGGGACTACAATACATATTGAAAGTAAATATGCTCAAACTCAAATGATTAACCTTTTGCAGGTCAGAAGAGTTTGCAGCACCCAAGCCTTGAATTGTTCTTTCCTCTGGTACAGCTGCCTATCCACATAAGGCTAGCCAAAGTCTCTTAGTCCAGGATAAGGGCTTGAGAGATCGTATGCCAGGGCACAAAGGAGTGTCCAATATCCATAATCCTTGGGCCCAGGGGTGAATAAATGCCATGCCCAGACAAGAGCTCCCAGTAACGGGTAGGATCCGTTACAAGGAGTGACAACAACCAGCATAAGGCAGAGTACCCTAGGTCACAGCTTACTGCAGAGAGAGAGAAACAGTGAGTCTCTATACAGTTCAGAATGTCGCCGGAGCGACTGCAGAGTACTGGAACACCGGAACAGGAACCGGACAGCAGCAGACTACACAAACGTAGAAGCAGGTCAATCACGGAGCAGAGTCGGCAGCCAGCAGCGGGTCAGATCACGAAGTCGGGTCCACAGCCAGAATCGGGTCAGATCACGGAGCAGGGTCTTCAGCCAGAATCGGGTCAGATCACGGAGCAGGGTCGTCAGCCAGAATCGAGTCAGATCACGGAGCAGGGTCGTCAGCCAGAATCGAGTCAGATCACGGAGCAGGGTCGTCAGCCAGAATCGAGTCAGATCACGGAGCAGGGTCGTCAGCCAGAACCGGGTCAGATCACGGAGCAGGAACCGCAGAGTAGTCAGGCAAGCCGGGTCGGTACACAGGAGATACTGGAACTAGCAACGAAGCGTAGGAACAGGAACACCACGAAAGGGCAACTGACAAGTGCCCAACCTCCAGCATATAAAGGAACATCCTGGGCGGGCCAATCAGCTTCCTCCAATGCATAGGTATACAGCCAAGATTGACAGCAAAAACACGGGGACCGTGATAGTACCCCCCTCTCAAAGACCCCCTCCCCTGCTGGAGTGTCTTGGTTTCTGAGGATATTTAGAGTGAAAGTTGCGCAACAAACGTGGAGCATGGAGGTCCCTGTGGTCAACCCAAGAGCGCTCCTCTGGCCCATACCCTTTCCAGTGGACCAAATATTGCAACTTGCCTCTAAATCTCCTGGAGTCAATAATGCTCTGGACTTCGTATTCCTCTTGGCCCTGCACATCCACCGGCCCAGGAACCACCGGAGTGGTAGTATAGCGGTTGCAAACCAAGGGCTTCAGTAAAGACACATGGAACACGTTGTGAATACGCATATTATTAGGTAGTTCCAATGCGTATGCCACAGGATTGATCTTGCGAATGATCTTAAATGGCCCAATGAACCGGGGGGCCAGTTTGTTCGAGGGCACTTGCAGGTTGAGATTTCTGGAGGAGAGCCATACCCTATCCCCAACCTGGAAGGAAACCGCTGGCCACCGTCTGCGATTGGCATGCCTCTGATGTCTGAGGAAGGACTGACTGAGGGACCTCTGCACCTGTGCCCAAGTGGAGTGGAGCTGCTCCATGTGCTCATCCAGAGCCGGAATCTGTTGGGCCTGAAATGAGTCTGGGAGTAGACAGGGTTGGAACCCATAATTGACAAGGAACGGAGAGTTCCCAGACGATTAATTAACCGCACAGTTCCTGGCGAACTCCGCCCACGGCAACAGGTCGGCCCAGTTATCATGATGATCAGTCACAAAGCAGCGTAGGAACTGTTCCAGTCCCTGATTGGCACGCTCAGCGGCTCCGTTGGTCTGGGGATGGTAGGCTGAGGAAAAGGACAATTGAATGCCCATCTGGTCACAGAATGCCCTCCAGAATCTCGACACGAATTGACTCCCCCGGTCAGACACTATCACTCTGGGAACCCCGTGCAAGCGGAATACTTCTCTGGCAAAAATTAATGCCAATTCCTGGGCCGAAGGGAGGCCAGAGAGGGGCACAAAGTGAGCCATTTTAGAGAACCTATCCACCACCATCAGGATAAATGTATAGCCCTTGGAACTCGGCAGCTCTCCCAAAAAATCAATAGAAATATGGGACCAGGGACGATCACCATTAGGCACTGGTTGGAGCAGTCCCACCGGAAGATGTCTGGGAGTCTTGGCCCGGGCACAGGTGGCGCAAGCAGCAGTAAATGCGGTGCAGTCGGCCTTCAGGGAAGGCCACCAGAATGTTCGAGACAATGACCATGCCAACTGATCTCTGCCAATGTCCCCAGCCGCCTTAGATGAGTGGTAGGTCTCAAGCAACTGGGTACGGAACAGCTCGTCCACAAAACACTTGCCGACTGGGGTTTCAGGAGGTGCCCGAGTTTGTGACGCCAAGATTTGCTCTCCCAGTGGCGAAGTGATGCTGGTACGAATAGTAGCCAAGATCTTATCTGGCTGAATTATGGGGACCGGGGCCTCATCCCTCTCAATGTCTGTGCAGAATTGTCTAGACAGAGCGTCTGCCTTAATATTCTTAGAACCAGGCAAGTATGAGATTATGAAATTGAATCTGGACAGAAATAGGGCCCATTGAGCCTGGCGAGATGACAACCTTTTAGCCTCGGATAGGTAAATCAAGTTCTTGTGGTCCGTGAGGATCAACACTGTGGTTCTTGTGCCCTCCAAGAGATGTCGCCATTCTTTTAATGCCAAGATGATAGCCTACAACTCCCTATCACCAATTTCGTAATGGCTCTGGGCACTGGACAGTTTTTTGGAAAAGAATCCACACGGCCTCAGGTTACCCCCTTCCTTGGGGCGTTGGGAGAGGACTGCCCCTACCCCAACCTCGGAGGCATCGACCTCTAGCGTGAAAGGCAGGGTGGGATTAGGGTGGGAAAGTATAGGAGCAGAAGCAAATGCCTTTTTAAGGGTTTCAAAGGCCATCTCAGTTGCCTCAGACCATTGAGAGGGATCAGCGCCCTTATGCGTCAGGTCAGAAAGAGTTTTCGTAATGGTAGAGAAGTTTTGAATAAATTTTCTGTAATAGTTAGCAAAGCCTAGAAACCTTTGGATGGCTTTTAACCCCTTGGGTCGTGGCCATTGTAAGACAGCATTCAACTTCTCTTGGTCCATAGCTAAACCATCAGTAGATATAACAAAGCCCAAAAAGGATACTTGGGAACGATGAAATTCACATTTCTCTAGTTTGCAGTACAATTTGTTCTTGCGTAAAAGAAGCAGTACCTCAGAAACATCCTGGATGTGCTGGGTTAAATTAGCGGAATGGATCAATATATCGTCCAGGTACACAACCACACAGGACTGTAACATGTCACGGAGGATGTCATTAATGAATTCCTGAAATACGGCAGGTGCATTGCATAACCCAAATGGCATAACCAGATATTCGTAGTGGCCTGACCTAGTATTGAATGCCGTCTTCCACTCATCACCGGCTCTTATCCTTATAAGATTGTAAGCAGCACGTAAATCGAGTTTAGTGAAGATAGATGACCCTTTCAACCTGTCAAATAACTCTGTGATGAGTGGAATGGGGTAGGCGTTTTTGGACATTAGCTTATTGAGTCCACGGTAGTCAATACATGGTCGTAACTCGCCACTCTTCTTTTTCACGAAAAAGAAGCCTGCACCTGCCGGAGAGGATGATTTACGAATAATCCCTCGTCTAAGGGCATCCTCAATGTATTCCTCCATGGCCCTATTCTCTTCACAGGACAATGGGTATGTCCTACCCCTCGGTGGCACCACTCCCGGGGGCAAATCAATAGCGCAATCATAAGGCCGATGCTGCGGCAATGCACCAGCCTCACCTTTACTGAATACGTCACTGAATTTGCAGTATTCAGCTGGCACAGAAGGAGAGGTACACATAATCTTAACTGGGCGAGATAAACAGTGACCAGAGCAGTAGTCAGACCATGACCTAATTTCACACGTTTGCCAGTCAAACTGGGGATTGTGCATCATTAACCAAGGGAACCCCAGAATGACTGCATGATGGGGTGAATGAATAATCTGGAAGCGCACCTCCCCCTTGTGGAGGACCCCAACAGACATAGTGATGAGAATAGTCTCCATGGTGATAAGGGCTGGTTCAAGAGGTCTGCCATCAATAGCCTCAATGGCTAGCGGGATATCCCTTTTAGACAGAGAAATATTGTATCTTTCAGCAAACGCCGGATCCATGAAATAGCCTGCTGCGCCAGAATCTACCAGAGCAAATACCTCCACAGCTTGGTCATCAAAGAGAAAACTCACCGGTATGGTGGGTTTTTTGGAACTAGGATCTGGGGACGGTTGTACACCACCTAGGGCCTGTCCCCCAAGGTACCCTAGGTGTGTGCATTTCCCAGACGTACCGGGCAAGTGCGTAGTAAATGCCCCTTTTGCCCACAGTACAAGCAGAGCCCTTGACTTTTGCGATAGGCCCTCTCCTCTTTAGATAACCTAGTGAAGCCAATCTGCATAGGCTCCCCTGTTTCGAGTGCCTGACCAGGAGGAATGGGAGGAGAGGGTGGGTCAAAACGCCTGTCGTGCCCATGGATTTTGGAACTAGCCCTTTTAGCCAGGAGTCTCTCGCGCATGCGAGTGTCAATGAGTATCATATATTCTATGTACTCATCTAGATCAGTAGGTACCTCCCTGGCAGCGACTTCATCCTTAATGGAGTCGGATAAGCCCTGTGCGAAGGCTGCCAGTAATGCCTCATTATTCCAGGCCACCTCAGCTGCTAGAATCCGAAATTCTATAGCGTACTCCGCCACAGTACGATCGCCCATCTGTAATACCATCAATTTTTTTGTCGCAGAGCTGGCTCGCCCTGGTATCTCAAATACTCTGCGAAACTGTTTAACAAATTTGTTAAAGCTCAACGTACAGGGTTTAGCCTGTTCCCATAAAGGATTAGCCCATGCCAAGGCTTTGCCCAGCAACAGAGATATCATGAACCCCACCTTGCTACGGTCATTCGGAAAAGCATGGGGCGTGAGTTCTAGGAATATCTCAAGTTGATTAAGGAAACCTCTACACAGTGTGGGTTCGCCATCATATCTTAGCGGTAACGGCGCCGCCGCCGTAAAACTTCTGGGGGAAGCCAGTAATTGCCCAGTAGTATTATCCGGTGTCATAACTGGGGTGACCACCGGATTCGGTTTATCAAGGTGTACCGTACGTTCAAGCAAAGTTTGCATGGCCAATGCCAATTGGTCTAGGCGTTGCTCGTGAACGTCCATCCTCCAGTGGAGGTTCTGTGTATTACTGTAACTTTTCCCGTCTGAGGTCATGGCCCTTTCGTACTGTTACGGTTTTCTGACACACAGACCAGGTTATGAAGTAAAAACAAAGTTTTATTGAACTGGATAGTAAAATAGTGCCCCTAAGGGCCAGTACAAGAATAACAGTAATGGTAAAACTGACAAGTGACTGTACACAATGATATAATGGAGAATAACCCCTAAGGGTTAATAGGTGCACTACAGCGGAATAGGATCTGGATAGGCCAACGCTCAGGATATATCGAACAGTCTCTAGCAAGTAATGATAGAATAGGTGTCTGACTGAATACACTCTCACGCAGAAATAGGACTGCGCCCTTATGACCAAAGCTGAACCAATACCACCTCCGTGGGCTGTCTGGGAATACTACTGCCAGTGCTGGAAACCAGAACCATAAACACCCTTACTAGTTTACGTAATAACCCTGCGAGTGCCAAACAGATGGGGCCTGGACACCCCTTGGATGCCACAGTGAAGGTTACTGCACAAGCTGTATGGAGCCGGCGCACTGGAAGTGCGGCTTGAAAGCGTACCCTCTATCGTGAATAGGCCGGAGCCAGAGCACCCCTCCGGGGCAGCTACTACTGTAGCGAGCGGACAAACAGACACCGAGCACCGGCCGTCGGTGCACAGAGGGAGCTCGTAAGATACAGAGAGGTACACAAATAAGTGGCTCAGCAGTTAACCATATACTTGAGTATTTCGGAAGGCACACCACGGAGGCCGATGGCACCGCACGGGTTAATTGGTTCGGTATGAGAAGGAGTGACAACAACCAGCATAAGGCAGAGTACCCTAGGTCACAGCTTACTGCAGAGATAGAGAAACAGTGAGTCTCTATACAGTTCAGAATGTCGCTGGAGCGACTGCAGAGTACTGGAACACCGGAACAGGAACCGGAGCGCAGCAGACTACACAAACGTAGAAGCAGGTCAATCACGGAGCAGAGTCGGCAGCCAGCAACGGGTCAGATCACGAAGTCGGGTCCACAGCCAGAATCGGGTCAGATCACGGAGCAGGGTCTTCAGCCAGAATCGGGTCAGATCACGGAGCAGGGTCGTCAGCCAGAATCGAGTCAGATCATGGAGCAGGGTCGTCAGCCAGAATCGAGTCAGATCACGGAGCAGGGTCGTCAGCCAGAATCGAGTCAGATCACGGAGCAGGGTCATCAGCCAGAACCGGGTCAGATCACGGAGCAGGAACCGCAGAGTAGTCAGGCAAGCCGGGTCGGTACACAGGAGATACTGGAACTAGCAACGAAGCGTAGGAACAGGAACACCACGAAAGGGCAACTGACAAGTGCCCAACCTCCAGCATATAAAGGAACATCCTGGGCGGGCCAATCAGCTTCCTCCAATGCATAGGTATACAGCCAAGATTGACAGCAAAAACACGGGGACCGTGATAGGAACACCACGTAAGGGCAATGACTCCCAGGTCCAACAAGGTTCATAAAGGAGCAGAAGGAGGCGGGACCCAATTAGGCCACCCAGAATAGGCCCATAAACAGGTGTCTGTGCTAGTGCCTGTTACCTGATGTCAGCAATGAGGAAGTGGCCGGAGGCCATGCCAGCCGGCGGCCATACATAGGTAGGATGCACAGGAAAACTTAGCCTCTAAGGGAGACTGTGATAATATTATACACTTGTATGCACTTGTGGTGCCTTTTCATGGGTCCAGGGGTACGGTTCTGCAGACTGCTGCTCTTATTTATTGACATACTGACATGCTTTGTACCTTTACCCTCTTATACAGCATGTCTAAAAGAGCTATTATAGACAGTTTTTTATACTTGTTGCTCGGTGGTGCTTGGGCCCCCTCTCCCTGGGATTCTGTGTGGTTCATTAAGAGTCTAAAATATTGGGGGGGGGGGCAGATTGGGCATAGGGATGAGGCACAAAGGAAAATGTGGATGGGGGGAGGTCATGCCTCCTGACATCTCTAAATGATTCTGTGGTAGGGGGGAGATCTTCCTTTCCAGTCCTCTTGACCCAACCTGAGGGAGTTTATATAATTCTTTTTTTTAGGTTACACTGGTATTACCGATGTAACTGGTAGAGGTTTTATGCTTATTTAATATTCATGGAGTATGTGCCATAAAGTCACACACACTCCATGAATATTTAGAATGACAATTTGGCTATGTCCACAGCTCATTCACATATGTCCGTGGCTCATTAGGACAATTATTGATTGTTCATAGGACTGGTGGCCAATATAAATATAAACTTATCCTGGGGCAAAGATGGAAAATATAGCGTAAAGAAACAGATATATTGAAAATATAAGGAGCCCCAGACTTATTGCATTCTACAATTAATCTATTGCATAAACCTTTATACACACATTTATATGTGAAAAATAATGCAAGATTCTTCAACAGATTGCTGAGATTAAAATTAATGCAATTTAATATTAGATCAGTACATCACGTTTACAAGAACTAGTTCTATATTAAATACAAATAACAATACAAAACATTCAATACAACACAAAATATAACATTTGCGCAATTTTCTTAAACATGCATGACATTGCAGGTACCTAATGAATGAGGGGCTTACCCAAGCTTGGAAGATTCCTTCCCTGGCCCACTCTCTCTCTCTCTCTCTGGTTCTCTCCTGTACTTCTCTTCTCTACTCCTCCTTCCCCCCCTAAATCTTAGTAGTGGGTCCCTCTTGATATATGGTTCCCCTGCCCAATCTCTACCATGTTGAGGCTCCTGATTGGCTGTGGTAATATCAGTCCAGGCTGATAGGATTTGTGCCTTGATCTCACTTGGAGCAACAGTACAATAAATCAGTCAGTCTCCCCTTGGCAATATTCGTGGACAGTTAAAACAATACATCAGACTCCATACTCATCAGGAATCCAGGGTGTGTGAGTGTTATTTATTATATCAAAATAGAGGGTGATCTTTATCTCCCACCTGGACAACAGAATACTGCCAGCTTCCATCTAACCAAACAGGATTTGGATGTCCAGGTGCTGTGATAACTTGTTTTGGGCTGCAACTCCCATGCCCCATGGCCCCAGGAGATCTCACTGACTGTGTCTATTTCATTAACCCTCTATATACATTCACTCACTCACACTGTGTATCACTATGGTCCATTATATCATGTGGGCATAGTCTAGCTATATAAATAAAAATAAAGATAATTCATAAGCAATTGCCCATAAGGTAACACAGATGAGAGAGCCAGATGGGGCCACCCCACTCCCAAATAGACAGTCAGATTTTATTGTTAAGGCTGTATGTCCTATTAGAAACCTTTACTGACCCTCCAATTACCATCTCTTCAACTTATCTCTTATTTTGTTACTGGATGGAGTATGCTTAATGTGCCTCTATTATGAGGCACCTGTGTGTTATTTGGCAGAAGCCTAATTATGGTAGCAGGAGTGTCATCTCTTATACCATGGGTGTCCAATGGCAGCCCATGGGCCAAATGTGGCCCCGTGACCCCAGGTTGTGGCACTGAGATTAAAAACTATTTGTGTACCTAATTAACTAGCACACATGAACTAGTAGGTCAGTAAGACCTAAACCCACTCTGACCAGTACTGTACATTTCAAGAACAGATGTTTGTTACATATCAGTATTGTCAGTGACTTCATCAATAAATAAATAATTCAGTAGATTTGAATAGCTAACAGTCTACTCTGCACCATTGTTATTAAAAAACTATATATATATATATATATATATATATATATATATATATATATGTCATATTTTGTCCTTGTGGTGACTGACTGCACTTTTTCTCTGAACTGTATTAAAATGCTGTGTTGGTTGAAAATAAAGGAGTGTGTGATTTACCAAGAAGAATCGTGTTTGTCTCTCCCTGAAGTATCCAGGTATATTGCTGTCTGTCATCCTCTATAGAGCAGTGACTCATAGAGAAGTGCCAGGGGACTAGACAGATAGAATATCCTATATGAACCGGAGCTATCAGTGCAGTATATCCTGCATTTCCAGTGGATACACAACTCAAAGTACCAGGTTTTATTGCTCATATAGTGGTTAGCTGTGCAGTTTAGCGAAAGAAACCCACGGACGATAACATGCCTTAACTGCTATACCTTCTATGGCAGAGATGCCAGGGCCGTATCGTCACAGGTATGCAAAATGCAGATGTGGTCCCTTGCTCAAAGGTACCTAGAGGGATCAGCTGCACCTCACCAATGAGGCCCAACAAGGCCGAAACATTTGGGGTTAGCTGTTCCCCTTGTTCAGAGAAGAATTGTCTGGTATTTTGGTAGGACCTGTATTATATGCTTCAGAATATTTCCTCTCTGTGTATGGCATTTGTGAGCTAAAAGAGATTGCACTCTTGGAGCGAGGACACAGTCCCAGTGAGCTTTTTGCATACCCTTGCAAGTTCATGAGCCGAGCTGAGCATCTCTGACTTCTTCTCTGCATATGTGTAATGCTGAATTTTCTTGAGCAGAATTTCTTATAATTATGCAGAGCAGTATAATTGCAATTATATAAGTTGCATAATATCCTTATTAATCACAGCTTGATTGATATGAATGTGCTGTACTAGCACAACAGTGTTTACAGCTGAAGGCCTTGCCCCGTGGCTCCATATATGTACACCTCTGATAGTGAAAATAAGTCGAAGGCTGTGTGGCCAAATGTAATACGAGGTTGATTTAGTAGACCCACAATTAGCACAACATTCAAAGACGAATTTGAAACACTTAAGATTATGCCTCCATGTTAGAGATGAAATAGTAGTACTTGGAGTTCTGATTATTAAAATCTAGTTCTCTTTTTTCTGGTGGGGGAAAAATTCAAATCTTTCCTCTGACCTAAAATTCAGGCTTATTGATTACATTAGCTTTACTATGTTTCTTTAACTATCTTTACAAATATTCCTAACTAGTGTAAAAGCCCATGTACATGGGCCAAGCGTTTGGGCAGTCTCTACTGCGCATGACTGCATCGGGCAGCCTCTACTGCGCATGACTGCATCGGGAAGCCTCTACTGCGCATAACTGCATCGGGCAGCCTCTACTGCGCATGAATGCATCGGACAAACATACATACGGACAAACATACGGATTATTCTCATAATTGTAGCCATTATTTTATACCATTGTACACCATACATAATAGGAGGAAGATGTATTCCTATATTTGTTTATAAGGCTAAATTATAATTAGTTCTAATTGAGTTAAGGCATAACTCAATAAGGAATAACCATTTTACGTTGGTAGGTAACAAAATACAATATCATTGTCCTGTTTATATATAGTTATTAATGTGGCCATATAGGCACTAGTGAACATATTTCATTCTCCATTATAGTCAATTAGCTGATAACAGGACTCAGAGATTCTCTCCTCCTGTTTGGAGGTGTGTTTTACAGGTAAAATACCTTTGATCTGTGCCCCCTTGCCACACCTCTGATGCAGGCATTTTAGATGCCTAAACATGTTAGGTGATCACTGTAGTGGTTCATCTGTTTTATAATTTTTTTAACAGGGTAGAGACCGCCCAGAGTGAGTGTCCTGTATGTGGGGTGCCTTTGACCACGTCAGTTTTAGGTCAGAGGAATGATTTGAAATTTTCCCCCACTAGAAAAAAGAGAACTAGATTGTAATATTCAGATCTCTGCGTACTACTATTTCATCTCTAATATGAAGGCATAATCCTAAGTGTTTCAAATTAATTGTTGAATGTTGTTGCTAATTGTGGTTCTACTAAATAAACCTTGTATTACATTTGGCTACACAGCCTTTGACTTGTTTTTACTTCACTATCGGAGGCATCCATATACGGAGCCACAAGGCAAGGCCTTCAGCTGCAAACACTGTTGTATTAGTGCTACACATACATATCAAGTTTGATTAATAAGGATGTTACACAAGTTATATCATTGCAGTTATACTGCTCTGTAAATTGACAAGAAATTCTGCACTAGAAAATTCAGTTGTTACTCAAATGACCTTGCATATTACTGACAATTATGTTATAATAAGATTAGTCAGACTTATTACCATTTTACTATCAACTTTATTGTTAAGGGATTATTAACAAGCACTTTTGGATTGTGTTTAGAAGCAAATAAAGAGATAGTATTTGCTCTGACAATGAACAGACAGGGGCGGATTGTAGGGGAATACCAGCCCGGGCATTTTTTTTTTAAAGCAGCCCACTAGCTGCACCAACGTCCCCATCGACGCCCCCTTATAGTCCCTGCGTGGCATGGGAGAGCAGGTGCCAGGATATTATGTCATATCCTGGTGCTCTACATTAACAAGGAACGCGAAGGCTGTCACAGAGAGTGCCTGTGGCAACACAGACCTATCCTTCAAAATATCGTGGGACAATCCCCCGATAGGACAATCCGCCCATGTGAACAGATATAAAACTTTGCAGATGTTTGGCTCCACTGGCATGTCTATCTTAATTCTAAATGTGGTTACAGTGATCTATGGTAGCCGTTTCAGTGATCCTTAAAAGATGTCTCTATGTTTCACAGATGAGGTGACTTCAGATGGATTTGTTTGGTGGCATGTATTCATGTGTCTTTTTTCTGTGTTTTCTTCTTGAATCTTGTCTTTTCGGTCTTTCTTGCATATTCTAAGGGAACAGTCATTCATCCCTACAATGAAGACCTTTAATTGTATGTATATATTTCCTTTTTATAAATGTATATCTTCAATAGCTGGATTGCTCTTAACCTGCTTCAACACAATTTAGTAGTTATTGGTTCTATGCCATTTATTATAAAATATATGAAAATTCTTAATATAAAAAACACAAAAATTCCACTTTTCAGATACATAAGGACCATCCTATAATTCATAATACAAGGGAAAATCACAACACAATACTATTGACAAAATAATTAATATTCTCAATTCTCCTAGTTCATAAATAAGGCTAGTGACAAACAGTCAGTGCAAAATATAACATAGTATCAGAAATAAACGTTATAATGTAAACACTCTTGTAATCAGTGATAGCAATATATGTGGCAACAGTACTTATTAAAGAAATCACTTGAAAGGCAGACAGTAGCTGTGTAATGCTGGTGGTAGATGCCTGATTTGTAGAGTTAGATGTTTTTGTCAAATCAATTTGAATGCAACCAAGATGTTGATCAATTTAAGCCGTTGTCTGACTTACTCCTCTTTAGGCTAGCCATTCATTAGAAATGAAAATATTCCCATGGGATGCCATGCAGCTCATCTCTGCTGCAACAGGTTGCTTTCATGTGAGGTGATAACCATCCATGTGATACAGGGCCACCTGTTCTAGGTTGTAGCTCTAAGCTCAGCACCAATATTGTCAATGTGAGCAGGCCCCTAGGATCTTTAAGGCCTAGTTGTTGCAGCAACTTTTTTACAAGATTTTGCAGCAATACAAGGTTGCCATTAAAAATGACAGTAGCTGTTAGGCCTAGATAATCAAGGTAAATTTCTGTGCAACCTGGTGTTGCCACAAAGTCACCCATGTAGGGTTGCCACCTTTTCTTAAAAAAAATACCGGCCATAGCATTCCCTCCATAGACTTAAAGGGATAGTAACACTTCGTTTTAACTTTATTTTATTTTGTAGGCATTAAAAAAACATGAAGAATGATATAAGTCGTATCTCTCAAACCTTTATGGTTTATGAGATATTCACAAGCAAAGTTCCCCTCCCCGCCCCTTTTACCTAGTGTAAGCCATCTCTTCTCAGATGTGAATCAGGTTGTATGACAGTACAGATAACAGAAGGGGACAATTTTCTTTGTATGAAAACAATGAAAGCCCTTCCCCCCTTGACAAGTTTTTCAGCTTTTTCCCTTATCTTAATTGAAGATTGTCCCTCTCTGCAGTCTAACTGGGCATCTCCCTTCTGATCTGGTTGAACAGGGGGGGATACTTTGTTTGTGAATATCTCTTAAACCATAAAGGTTTCAGAGATAAGACTTATATCATTCTTCATGTTTTTTTAATGCCTACAAAATAAAATAAAGTTAAAATGAAGTATTACTATCCCTTTAACATTGGACAGAAGCCAATTTTTACCGGCCTGCCGGTAAAATACCAGCTGGGTGGCAACCCTACACTCATGTGAACTAAGGCTAAATAGTTTAAATCCTATGGATGGATCTTAACTGTATAGAAGATACGTTGGTTGTTTTGTAATAGTTAATTGTAAAGTGCTTGAAAATCAGAACATCAGCATTTATACTTGCTATACTTAACTCTTGAAACTCATACCTTTCAACAGTGTAGGGGATGGATAAGGGTACGTTTGACTCCCTGCCCCCTTGTACAGCACCCAGGCATTTTTTCCATGTGGCATAAAAGTAAATCAAGAAGCTCAAGCGCAGCAAAAAATTTGTACCGGTATTTGATGTCTAACTGGTGTGTAGGTTGCAGCCAAAATTAATAATTGTCCATTATCATGGTATGTCATTATAAATCAATTGCCTTACTTGAAACCTGAGAAGAGGAGGACTACTATATGTGTTCACTGTTTTTTTAAAAAGAGTCTAATGTCTTAAAACTGCCACTTACTTTGATCTGGGTGGCAAATCCTAATTGTTACCGTTCAGTACACTCAGACATGGTAGATGTTGGTAAAACACAATTTTATTAAAGCACACAAGGAATGAGGTAACCCTCACGGGTCCAGTAACAACAGCAGTAACTGACACAGGACAGGTTACAAGCAAGTTAACCCACACGGGTCCAGTATGGATAACACACACAATACTGACACAGGTCAGGTAAACTAGATTGATACAGTGTATGAAAGTCCAATGTGGCCAGTGGAGCCACTGGCAAAGTGAGAATATAGCGAAGGCCCAATGTCGCCTATAGGCAGCGGGAGGCGACAGTGACAGGACTGCAATCAACAGGCAAGGATCACCTGTATGGAGGATTCAAAGGTGGCCGCCCACCAACGACTACACATGACTGGTCAGAGCTCGTGCCAGAACGAAGGCCCTACCGAGACTATCCACCACCGTGTGCACGTACTACCCTCAAGGGTTATTGTGCGATAGTATAAAATGGATGGCAACCGGAAGCGCACAACGGAACCTAATGGAGACTCAATCGCACAGTGTAACGGAGCCCAACAGTACCAAGGTAGTAGTAACGGAACGAGGCACTTCCCCCGAAGGGGTTAATAGCGCTATGGTCTGGACAACGGCAACCACCAGAGGCGCTCAACTGAACCACGTATAGACCAATCGATTGCAGCACGGTGTGGGGGCACACTGAGACTCTGACCCACGGGCAGAATAGAACCGGCCACCGGAGTACTGGCATACAAGGAGGCCCAGTAATGAGGAAACGGTGCCAGGCAGGCAGCAGCAGGAACAGTCCAGTAAAAGCCCAGCCGGGCACAGGGAAAGCAGGAACCACCGCCAAGTCGATTCGGTACACAGCACTGGAACGTCAGCCAAGCCGGGTCGGTACACGGAGCAGGAACCTCAGACTCGCCAGGTCGGTACACGGAGCAGGATCGTCAGTCTCGCCGGGTCGGTACATGGAGCAGGATCGTCAGCCAGGCCGGGTCAGAACAGGAAGCAGGAACGTCAGCCAATCCGAATCGGTACACAGAGTCAGGAACAAGACAATGGCGTGGTCAGGCAGTCCGGGGTCATACACTGGTAGCAAGACAGCAAAACTAGCGCTAGGCTTCAGGTGCACCACGAAAGGGCAACTGCAGAGTGACAGCCCAGGGTATAAAAAGGCTGTTGCTGGGAGGAGCAGTACAGCGCAGCCAATAGGAAAGCAGCAATAGCAAGATGGACAGAATGTCGCCTAGATCACGGGCACCGTGATACTAATGGCCGTTATGAATCAATTTTGTGTGGATTGATGCCCCAACTTTAAGAAAACAGGTGAAGATAAAAAAAAATAATAATAAAATGTATACACAATTTGACTGTACATATTAAACCACTGCAGAATGTGAAATGTCAAAATTAAAGGTTACTAATTAAGAGTGGTCTGGTCACATTGCTATAAAATATAAGACATCTCCCAATATTTCTGTCCTTCAATCTGATAGATGCTACCCATCTAAGCTATTAATCCTTTGAGTGTCATAGGGGTATCCTACGCATTGCTTCACTGGCACTCAAAGAGTTAAACTTACACAAACTGATATTTTTGAGCTTATGATTCTACAGGGAGAGGACATTGTTTTTCTTGTTTTGATAGAAACTAAAGGCATAGGCAAAGGTGTAGTAAAAAAGAAAATGAAATGAAGAAAATTTGGTGGACCCTTAAATTGTATTTCTTCTAATGATCTGATGCATCCCACTCCTGGCCTGCACAGACAGAAGCTGCTCTGAGCTCTTGTTTGTCTGCATTAACCTTGTGATGTCTCTAAGCCAGATGCTGTGTCCAGCACACATCTGCTGTGCTGACATCAAATCAAGGCTTATACTGATCCAGAATTGTGGGAGAAAGGGAGCCAAGTTAAGGTGGGTTCCAGAGCTGTGAGCAGCTGCATACAATAAGCTGTGCACCTGGGCACTCTGCAGGTAATTCACTTCTTTCCAGCTGAACAAGTCAGGCAGCTCAGATCAATTTTGGCATGTTGATGGAACAGAGATACTTTAACCAAGGGGTTTCCAGCAGTTGGACACCCATCTGTTGGGAACTACAACTCTCATAATTCCCAACAAGCCTCTGTCTGGAACGGGATGATTGGAATTACAGTCCCCAAGTGCTGGAGGTGCCTTTTTGAGTCAACAAGGATTTGTTTTTACCCTCTTTGTGCTTAATTGAATTGTGTATATGATGCATGTGCAGTGTGGGGGGACACACAAATCCACCAGCATAGCTAATTTTCTGTGCGTAGACTCTGGTATAAAATTATGTGCATGCACTTTGGGGTATGTGCACACATGTTTTGCTCATACCGGTACAAACACTGTCACGTCTTTAAAGTTAACAAACCATAAACACTATACCTATATGTTAATTTCTTCTGCTCCTTTTTAGTACTTGGTGAGAAAAAAACTCAGAGAAATAGAAAGCCCCACCCCCCTCCACACACTCTCCCACATTCATAGTCCCAGGCTTTCCCAACCTTGGCTCATGCAGTATAAGGATGACAATTTTCAATGTAGTCAGCTTGCATGGTGTTAGACAGGAGCAGCACACAAAAATCAGTTCCGTTGCTGATTTTTTCATGGAATTATGGGCTGGATCCGAAGGTTGGAGTAAAAACATGCCGGTAGGGCAAAATGGATACCGACTGACAAAATAAAATGTCTGGGTCGGTATTCAAATGTCCTACCGGCATTAGGCTCAACGGACGTTAGGACACAAAACTGGCGTCATGTCCAAATGTCCGTTTTGTGTGTTAAGTTCCCAAAACGCCGCTAAATATCGGAAGTTTTGGGATCTTCAAAGGAAAAAAAAACCTAACAATTGGTGCCTGACATACTGTCAAGCACCAGTAGTTAAATAATCTGTGTTACACTTACCTGTCATCCACTGTCTGTCTCCTTCTATCTCCATTCTTTCTTCTGTCTTCTCTTATATTTTCTGTCTTCTTGCTGTAAAACACACAAAAAAGTATAAGTTAAAAGCATACATATGCAGCACACTGATACATAGTTTAACCCCTTGAGTGCCGGGGTTTTTTGCAATGCGTTGCATACCTCTCTGGGGCTCAAAGGGTTAAATTATGCAGTAGTATGCCGGTTGTTAAAATACAAATGCCCCCATGCATATTAAATGTTTATCAGTTATACCAAGACAATTGTAGTCCCATAAGTAAAATTGCCAAAATTATACTTAGGATTCATAGATGTTGTCGCTGTCTCTGCCACTGTGTGAGGCCGCTGAGGTGGCGGCAGAGACAGAATGATGCTCCACCCCCCCTTCATGTCCACGGGCCGATGCCCGCTCCGGTCTGAGGGAATTAGAATTGACTCTGCCCTTATATATGGGCAGTCTTACTTCTAATTCTCTCACAGCCATTGGCTGGGATATGCTTACACACCTTCCAGCCAATCAGCTTTGAGTGGCTGTGGTTTAAACTGATTGGCTGGGAGGTGCGTAAGCATATCTCAGCCAATGGCTGTGAGAGAATTAGAAGTAAGACTGCCCATATATAAGGGCAGTCTCTATTCTAATTCCCTCAGACCAGAGTGAGCATCGGCCCGTGGACGTGAAGGAAGGGGGGTGGCGCATTATTATCTCTCTGCCGCCTCAGCGGCCTCACACAGCGGCGGAGACAGTGACAACATCTATGAATGCTAAGTATAATTTTGGCAATTTTACTTATGGAACTACGATTGTCTTGGCATAACTAAGAAACATTTAATATGCATGAGGGCCATTTGTATTTTAACAACCGGCATACTACTGTATAATTTAACCCTCTGAGCCCCAGAGAGGTACGCAACGCATTGCTTTGCAATGCATTGCCCACCCCTCTGGCACTCAAGGGGTTAAACTATGTATTAGTGTGCTGCATGTGTATGCTTTTAACTTAAACTTGTTTTGTGTTTTTACAGCAAGAAGACAGAAGATACAAAAGAAGACAGACGATAGAAGAGAAGAAAGAAGACAGAAGGGAAGATCGAAGAGAAGGCTGAAGAGAAGGACAGAAGATGACCAGGAAGCTGAGGACTCCGCTGGCCATCAGGATTAATGTTAAGTGTTACTTGTAATGTGATGTTTTTTTTCTTAGTCGTGTTAACCCTATGAATGCCGGCGGGGTAATTATACCCCACTGGCACTCATAGGGTTAATTCTACTAACTTTTGAAACATTTTTCATCCTCTGGATATATTGATATGGGGCTTTGAGCACCATATCAATACATCTGCTGAGGGCTTAGGTTTTTTTTAAATTCAAGTTTCTGCGTCGGCTGTTTAAACAGCCGATAAGGGACTCAAGTTAAAAAAAAAAGTAGGTCTTAACTTTCCTGCAATAACTTGAGTCCCTTATCGTCTTTTCTTGGCTAACACAGACATTTGAATTGCTATTTATGGTGTTTTCATCATTTTCAATGGATGAAAACACCTCTTAACTTTATCACATGATGGCTCTTTTTTTTGTCGGTATTTTTTCACAGCACAGACATTTGAATAGCTTACTGTGCTAGAAAAAATGCCATCAGCAGAAAAAACAGCCGTCTCCAACATTTGGATCGAGGCCTATATTACCCCTCCTTATTTGTGATTGCTCTATGTTTAATGTAACAGACCTCCCCTTTAACACTTTGAGTGCTGGAGGTGTGAGAAAGCATTTCAAACCAATGCACTGCTCACTCCTCTTACACTCAAAACTTTAATTTAGGAAACTGCAGAATCACATTTTCACAATTGTCCTACCTTAAAGGGGAGAGCTGGTCAATTTACTATAGGGCATATGTACAAATGAAAAAGTGGAGCAATTCTGGGGCAGATTTACTTTGTATAAATGATGAAAAATAATAACTTTACATGCCATAGAGATGTATAAAATAAGTACATTCAGTTGTGAAATTCTTTACCTAGAGCAGCGATTCCCAACTTATGTCCTCAGGGCCCACTAACAGATCAGGATTTGGAGCTTATCTTTTGAAAATCACATGCTAGTTAATCAAACTCACTTAGCCTCTAATTAACTCACCTGTGTTCTAGCAATGAAATCTTGAAATCCTGGCCTGTTAGTGAGCCCTGATGGCATGGGTTGGGAACCACTAACCTAGGGTTAAGTGGTGATGGCACTTACAATGAGTACATGTAACGGAGGAATTAGATACATTTCTTATTGAAGAAGAAAATCAAGGTTCTACTATGTGTTGATTAAATAGTAAGGGCTCGATCCAAATGCCAAAACAAACATTTCTTCAAGCACGGTAAACATTTAAATGATCTGTGCTATGAAGAATTACCGGCTAAAACCCCCCACCTTGGGCTCTAATTTTGTGGCCATTTGTGCCCATTGAAACACAACAAATTTCCATTTGCCATTCAATTCCATGCATTATGACTAAAATAAGTTAAGGGGCATTCTTTAACGTGTGAAAATCTGCACCACGTTTTTCTGGGATCAGAGTCCCTTAATGCATCTGAGAAGTGCAGACACCAGTAGATGTATTAAAACTTTAGAATCCAACGTGTTTTTTTCTGTCGATATTTCTTCATAGCACAGGTAACTGAATTGCTTACCGTGGTTGAAAAAATGCCGGGTGTTTTTTTGCTTTGAGCACATTTGAATCAAGACCATTTTGTCTCTTTGTCACACAGGTGTGGGACCTCTCACTTATGGTTCACAATGTTGTTAAAATATTTGGACCCACTATGGAGACATATATATATATATATATATATATATATATATATATATATATATATATATATACACACACACACACACACACACACACACACATATGTTTGGGTTTCTTTTTTATAGATGGATATGAGATCCATATCGCGCATGCAAGACTCAGATGGATGGGAATACATGAAGGAGGGGCTTGGAACATGCTAGTGTATACTGGAGGACAGGATCATATGTGGATCAAGTAACCCAAAGTAATTAATTTTTCAAGACAAGAAACCGGAAGCGATCTATTTTTTTCGCAACCAAACTCTCTTGTGATGATGAGCCAAGTCTCCATAAATGTTTGAATCCTGAAACAAGCAGGTGATGCTCATGGTGAAGTGATAGTCTAATTGCGAAACATGTTGGGCCCTTACTTATAATGTTGCCATCTATGTAATATTGACAAATATTGCTAAATATATTGAATTCTATCTATAATAATAAATATGTTGCCCCATTTTATTCCCTTGGCCATTATATCATATATACCACTCATTACTAAGAAATGGTTCTGACAAAAGATCCTGAATGAGATGGGAGGAGAGATCCTGAATGAAAATCTGGAGTGTCATGCTGACTTAGGAAGTCTGAGACAGATGCTAGAGTGCGATGCCTGAGATTGTGACTCGATAGCGTTAACCTAATCCCTTGCTGTGGCCGAGGCTGGATTAAAGGTGCTAGCCGAAAAGCCATATGTGTGATCCCTGGTGAGCTGGGACTTTGACCAGGATGGATCTAGGATGTACCATACACTCAGACTCCTAGGTGGAAGGATCTCAATGCAGAAGACAGGAACACCAAAGGGAACTCCCTCGCCAAGTATATAGAGAGAAAACAGAATGTGGATAGCAAAGTAGAACCCCCTACGGCAGCTAAGACCAGAAGTCAGAAATAACCCAGTTGATGTCAGGGAAGAATTTATGACAGGAATTCAAAGAGAGTCCAGCTGAAAAGACTAGTGTAATGAATATCTGACCGCGGATTGAATAGAATACGACTAGGATCTACTAACTCTCATAACTTCCACAGTGATTGATAAGCAACCATACGACACTCATACCACTTGTACCCAGAGTGGTATAGGGTTAACTAATAAAGGCAACGATCAATCAGGAGGATAACAATGACTCGCCCGTGCAAACTCAAATGCAAAAGGCAGGAAACCAGCTATAGTCGGTCACCCTTTAACACTAAGAGATGGGACCGCTGAGAGGTGTGACATCCCGGCTTCAACTTGCCCTACAGTGGAGACACACTGTCGAGCAGAGTCGGCCAGAGGCCACCAAGACAGATGCGGACACCCAAGTTGAAGGTAATGATAGGGTGCGTACAGGATAATACAGTAAATAACGCCTGTTACCTTGGTTGGAGAATACACAGAGAACACAGGTAGAATAGTGAGTACAATATACCTCCCAGGCCCGAATGTACCTGAAGGTGTGAAAGGAGCCAATCAGCAGAATATTCAGAACAAGCAGAGGTCACCAGGAACGTATGGGGTATAAGAGATAAGCAAAATCCGTAGTCAGTAAACGTAAGCCAGGGAATAAACAACTGGAAGGACAATCCAAAGAATACATAAACCAAGGTCGAACTGCAACAAAATCTGGTCTAACAACAAACAAATATGAATAATCGGTCAAGTGGCCCAAGGTGAGGCTGGCATTTAAGTCCACCAGCATAAATGAAAAAAGAGGAAGGAGAAAAATTCCAACTACGGATAGCAGTAAGAACCAAAGGACTAGGGAAACAGTTGTGATATGGAGGATAGGTAAGAAGCATTACAAGGAGATATGAGAGATTGTTTGGCAATTGACCAGGACTGGGGATCTGACCCAGTCAAGGCCTACATCCCTGAAGTGGAAGTAGCCTCTTTAGTTTGAGTACTCACTTTGGAGAGAAAGTGGAAATATCTCTATTAAAGAAAAGAAAATTTTAATTCTTGTTGCACTTAGAGGAGTGATGCGCTGTCCCTATTTTGTCTTTTCTGTCTTGGTACTTGTTGGCATCAATGACAGAGTCAGCGGGAATTGGAGGTCTGTTAAGAATGATTTTAGAGTTTTAGTTTACAAGCTTAAGTAATGGAGATCTAAGGTGACATTATCTGTAACAGTACCTGTGTCACTCGCTACACCAGGAAGGCAACAGTCTATTAAATATGCGGTTAAAGACTTGTAAGCAGGAAGATTTTTGTTTTCTGGAGCACTGGGCTGTCTTTTTGCTTGGGGCAATCTGAATAGTAGATATGAATTGCACCTTATTGGAAAGGATCTGCTGTGCTAGGGGATGTGTAGAGTGTTTTAGGAGACTTTATACCAGCACAATAAAGTAAAATAACTTTACAAGCAGGGGCGGGCTGGGTCAGAGAGAAGGAGGGCAATCATAAATTGGGCTGGCAGCTGGTGCATACAGGCTGCGGTTTGGTCCAGCGGTGTTTTGATGATGGCAGCTGACTGGGCTGTTGTTGGGGATGCAGATCCGGCCAGACCAGTCCTCATATTTTATTGAATGCACCTCTGGTCCTTTTTAAAGGGGTTAACAGAGCTGACTCTGAGCTAGTGGTGTTTAGCCCATGATGTTCAATGAAACATTGGCCGCTATATTTAGGAGGTTGTCTACAGGTGTCTTGTTGGACCTAATCTGTCACACATTGAGATAGTGGGCAGAACTGGAAGAGTAACATAGCTGATGTGTAATGTAGTTGATGTTGTGTTGGCCAGGCCTGAGAAGCAGGAGCAGGCACAGGAACTAGTTCAGATTAGGTAATATCAAACTTATGTGTTAAGCACAGGAGGCAAGAAAAGTATGTACTGATCACCCCAGTGAAATATCAGGCATTGGGCCATAAGTCCAGCATGTTTTGCCCTTCACTGCTAGCCTGTCTTTTATCTTTTTGTTTGAGATTTCACAATATGAGATGTGAATGCTACCAAGTCATCATATGGCGCTTTGTGCCTACATGAAATCTATGTGTTTTACTACCACCAGTTGTTTAGATAAGTAACGAAGCGGTCTCCAAGAGCCCCAATTTGTGCATACATAGCACAGCCCTGGTCTGGTGCTGCTGTCATTGCTTCTATCTATTAACAAACATCTGCATTGGCTGATTGTTGCGCAAAGATTCAGTTGGGTAGGAGGAAAAGGATGAAGTAGTCTTCACAGCCAAAAGGGTCCTGTCTTACAGGTCCTTTATATAATGTTCCTGGGGCTACCAAACACCGCCCTTCTTCACAAAGGCCATTATTCCTGTATTGTGAGTCATCCAAAGGAAAGAGCAAGCTGCAAAGCAACTTTATGCACTGTGATTTCAAAGTTGTACCCTGCTATCTCCTCTTTGAGTGTCCCAAAATTATGTGGTATATCTTTTAGAAAAGATTGTTTAGGAGAGCATTCATCCACAAATATGCTTTCCTCTTATGCTCCAATTTATTTATTTATTATCTGAGTTGGGTTCCCCAGGATTCTTCCAACTATTGTGTGTGCATCATGTCCTTATCCCCCCTCACCCTCTGTTGTACATAATGATACCACAAACCTTACAATTCTATGACTATTCATTGGTAGTCACATATTTGTAGGGTATGTGGTTATCACGGTGCCCGTGCTCTGGTCTGTCACTCTCTGTGTGGTGCGCTGCCATTGGCTGAGCTTAGTTTGGCCTGCCCAGTATGGCCTTCTTATACCAGGCCTCTGGCACCTGTCAGGTGCCCTTTCGTGGTGTTCCTGTACCAGTGCTACTGTGTTGCTGTGTTCCTGCGTTCCTGTGTACCGACTTGGCCCTTTTGACTACTCTTGCTGGTTCCTGCTCCGTGATTCGACCCGGCCTGGCTGACGTTCCTGCTCCGTGACCTGACCCGTATTGTCTGATGTTTCTGCTCCGTGATTCGACCTGGCCTGGCTGACTTTCCTACTCCGTGACCTGCCCCGGCTTGTCTGACGTTCCTGCGCTGTGATTCAACCAGCGATCCTGATCCTGTTCTCCGTGTCACTTGGGCGGCATTCCTATTTCCGCAAGTGCTGATCTAGCAGACTGAGTATTGTGGCCTCCAACCCGTAAGATCTGTTGTATTATTGATGAAGCTTAATTTCAACTGTAAGCTCTATGGCATCACTAGTGTAGCACCATTTCAATTGCAAGCTCTGTGTTATCACTAATGTATCGCAGTTTCATTTGAATGTGTATTACTAGTGTGGCTCCATTTCAAGTGTGTCTCTGTAGTGGCACTTGTGTAGCTCCATTTCATTTGCAAGCTCTGTGGTATCACTAGTGTAGCACAGTTTAAATTGTAAGATCTGTAATGACATTAGTGCACCTTCATTTGAATTGCAAGCTCTATGGTATTACTTGTGTAACCCCAACAACAGCCCAGCTATATTTCAATTGTAACCTTTGTGGTATCACTAATGTATCTCCATTTCTATTGGTGTCAAGGGGTATTAGTAGTGTAGCTCAATTTCAATTGTAAGCTCTGTGGTACCTCAAAAATAATTTGGCTGAATATAAACGTAATTCAAAGTTAATAATCATATAATTGCCATATTGCACTCAAGTAGGTGCTACATGAGAAAAAGCCAACTGCAAGGCTGTTTAAATTATGCTAAAACAACATTAAATTTCTGATTGATAATTCCCTTCAAAACATTAATGTGAATTATAAAATTAACAAAATAGAAAGGGCTGGGACAGTGGGCTAGTGTAGTAGTAGATATGGGCCACTTAAATGTACTTGCCCCCAGGTCAAAAGTTGCTAGTACTGCCCTGTTTAAATGTATGTTCAATGATAACCTCATGTTCCAACTAGTAGCAGAACTAACTAGAAATAGAAGTATTTTAAAAGAGAATTCGCTCTTGCAGTGGCTGAGGTGAGAATCCCTCAGCCCAAGCCCATTCCAGTAATACAGCCAAGACTTGTATTAAGGAGGATAGAACAGAACAGGCTTTATTGGTGAAAGACACTGCTTATATACACTTCGAGACACTCTTATCTTACAGAAATTATCATGTTACATTTACATGAAATGAGAAACTACTTGGGAAATTCTTGATAGAGAAGGATTTAGGAGTACTGATTGATAGTACAAAAGAAAAAAAGATTTAGTGGACACACCTGGTGCCCTATGGATGTAATAATGTCTTAAATTAAATAAAGATACACCAGGACATAGGAGACTCACAAGTGGTATTCTGCTAACGTCCTAAGACAAGGGTGCCAAGTCTCACTAACCCTAATGCAAAAATTTAAAGGAGGCAACAAATCCAACAAAATATAGTCCCCAAAGGAAGAAATAACAGTATAGAATATAAAATAAATAAGATCACAAATAAGCTATCACAATATAAAAAATATGCTTGTGGATACCTGAGCAGAGAAGGTATACACCTCTACCCAACCACTACAATTATGAGTATCTTACCACATATTTTGATCTGTAGTTATTTGGATAATAAGCACTTTTGGGCGACCTTTTTTCTTGTGTTTTTCCACATGTTTTGCTTCCTGACGGTCGTATAGAGGAGCTGCTATCGGAAAGTGTTCCAGTGGATTACCACTTATGCTGTAGTTGAGGCAGTGGAAAAAATCCCTTGTGTCTGAATTGTGAGCACATAAGTGTTACACTAAACACTTCACTTGTGAGTAGATTTTCTACTGGTGAAGGGTACTGGTGGTAAGATTTGATTTGACGTTATTACACTAGGAACGCCTCCTGTTTTTTCTGTTTTCTCTCATAGAGTGTTTGGTTTTTAGCATTTGGTATATAGTGGTTTGCATTTGGAGTATGGAGTATAGTTTAAACAATATAATGAATGGCGTTTAGCGTTTGGTTTATATCATATAGCTTTTGTTGTATTGAGTATAGCATTTTTCATATAGCGCTTGTCATATATCTTTGCAATATAGCATTTGGTTTATTGTGTTTGGCGTATATGGCTTTTGTCGTATTGCGTATGGTGAACAGCATTTGGCATATGACATACAGCTTTTGGCTTTTCATGTATAGAGTATGGTGTTTTGTGTATATCATTTGGCGTATAGCATATTGCATACAGCGTTTTGCGTACAGTGTTTGGTATATAGCAATTTGCGTTTGGCCTATAGCGTTTAGCATATAGCATTTGGTGTATGATGGATAGCGTTTGGTCTATAGAGTATGACGTATCATGTTTGGGTCATAGTGTATTGCACATAGTGTTTGTCATATTGCATATAGTGTTTGTCGTATAGCATTTTTCATATAGTGTTTGGCATATAGTGTTTGTCGTATAGCGTTTGGCGTATACCATTTGTCGTATTGTGTATGGTGAACAGTGTTTGGCATAGGGTATAAAGCTTTTGGCGTTTCGTGTGTATAGTATGGCATTTGTGTATAGCATTTGGTGTATAGCATTTGGCATATAGCGTATGGTGTATAGCTTTGGCAGGTAATACATGGCAAATGTCGTATAGCGTTTGTCGCATTGTGTACAGCATTTGGCATATAGATTTAGTCCTATAGCGTTTGTCATATTGCGTATAGCATTTGTCATATAGCATCTGGTGTATTGCTTATTGCATATAGTGTATTGCTTATAGCCTAAGCGTATAGCTTTTTCCATATAGCATTTGGTGTATTGCGTATAGCGTTTGGCATATTGTGTATAGTGTATTGTGTTTTGCGTATAGCAAACAGGTTATGGCAAACAGAGTATGGTGTATAATATTTGGCGTTTCGTGTATAGCATTTGGTGTATAGCATAATGAGCATAACGTCTGGCATATTATGTATAGTGTTTGGCATACAGCATTTGGCATATTGCGCATATCACTCTGCGTTGTACATATATGGTTGTGCAGGCTGTGCACAGCATTATGCATATACCATTTTGCATATTGCATTGTGCATATTATGCGTAGCATTTGGTGTACTGTGTTGTGTGTATTGCATGTAGTGTTTAGCATTTTGTGTATAGTGATGCATGTTTTGCGTTGTGCATATAGCATTTTGTGTGTATCGTGTGTATTGTTTGTATGTAATATATTGTGTGTGTGTTTGTTGTGTGTGTGTGTGTATATAATGTGTATTTTACGTGTGTGTGTGTTCATGGTTGCATGGTTGGACCAATAGGACAGGCAGTATAGAGGAGATTAGAATAAGTCCTCCTTAGTGCCATCCCTGGGTGTGTTTGCCAAATCTATATATATCTATATGTATATCTATCTATCTATCTATCTATCTATCTATCTATCTATCTGTCTGTCTATCTATATACAGTGAGGGAAAAAATAATTTGATTCCCTGCTAATTTTGTACATTTGCCCACTGACAAAGAAATGATCAGTCTATAATTTTAATGGTAGATTTATTTGAACAGTGAGAGACAGAATAACAACAAAAAAATCCTGAAAAACGCATTTCAAAAAAGTTATACATTTATTTGCATTTTATTGAGTGAAATAAGTATTTGGCCACTTTGCAAAACGTGACTTAGTACTTGGTGGCAAAACCCTTGTTGGCAATCACAGAGGTCAGACGTTTCTTGTAGTTGGCCACTAGGTTTGCACACATCTCAGGAGGAATTTTGTCCCACTCCTCTTTGCAGATCCTCTCCAAGTCATTAAAGTTTTGAGGATGACATTTGGCAACTCGAACTTTCAGCTCCCTCGACAGATTTTCTATGGGATTAAGGTCTGGAGACTGGCTAAGCCACTCCAGGACCTTAATATGTTTCTTCTTGAGCCACTCCTTTGTTGCCTTGGCCATGTGTTTTGGGTCATTATCATACTGGAATACCCATCCATGACCCATTTTCAATGCCCTGGTTGAGGGAAGGAGGTTTTTATCCAGGATTTGATGACACATGGCCCCGTCCATCTTCCCTTTGATGTGGTGAAGTTGTCCTGTCCCCTTAGCAGAAAAACACCCCAAAGCATAATGTTTCCAGCTCCATGTTTGATGGTAGGGATGGTGTTCTTGGGGTCATAGGCATCATTCCTTCTCCTTCAAACACGGTGAGTTGCGTTGATGCCAAAGAACTCGATTTTGGTCTCATGTGACCACAACACTTTCACCCAGTTCTCCTCTGAATCATTCAGCTGTTCATTGGCAAACTTCAGACAGGCCTGTACATGTGTTTCTTGAGCAGGGGGACCTCGTGGGAGCTGCAAGATTTCAGTCCTTCATGGCGTAGTGTGTTACCAGTTGTTTTCTTGGTGACTATGGTCCCAGCTGCCTTGAGATCATTGACAAGATCCTTTCGTGTAGTTCTGATCTGATTCACTGTTCTCATGATCATTGAAACTTCACCAGGTGAGATCTTGCATGGAGCCCCAGACCGAGGGAGATTGACAGTTATTTTGTGTTTCTTCCATTTGCAAATAATCTCACCAACTGTTGTCACCTTCTCACCAAGCTGCTTGGCGATGGTCTTGTAGCCCATTCCACCCTTGTGTAGGTCTACAATCTTGTCCCTGACACCCTGACAGCTCTTTGGTCTTGGCCATGGTGGAGAGTTTGGAATCTGATTGATTGATTGCTTCCGTTGACAGGTGTCTTTTATACAGGTAACAAGTTGAGATTAGAAGCACTCCCTTTAAGAGAGTGATCCTAATCTCAGCTTGTTACCTGAATAAAAGACAATCTTGCTGATTGATAGGGGGTCAGATACTTATTTCACTCAGTAAAATGCAAATCAATTTATAACTTTTTTAAAATGCATTTTTCAGGAATTTCTAAAAAAAGACATTACTGAACTGTTCTAAAAAAGACATTACTGAACTGGAAAAGGTGCAGAGACGTGCAACAAAACTGATAAAGGGATTGGAGGATCTGAGTTACAAAGAGAGACTAGCCAAACTGGATTTGTTTACATTAGAAAAGAGACGTCTAAGGGGTGATATGATTACCATTTACAAATACATTCAAGGTCAATACAAAGAACTATCCAATGAATTATTTATTCAAAGAGCTGAGCTAAGAACAAGAGGTCATCCATTAAGACTTGAGGAAAGGCGATTTCGACTAAAACACAGGCAGGGATTCTTTACAGTAAGGGCGGTAAGGCTATGGAATTCTTTGCCTCGGGATGTTGTGCTTGCAGATAATGTAACTGCACTCAAAAAAGCAATGGATGCCTATCTAGCACAGAACAATATTGACAGTTATGACAGATGGCTTCAAAGCAAATAGGATATTGATCCGGGGAACTATTTGACACACACACACACACCTACACACCTACATTGGAAATTGCTCCAGAGGGCTTTTTTATTGCCTTCCTCTGGATCAACAGGGGTGTTATTGGCATGGGCTGGACTTGATGGACGCATGTCTTTTTTCAGCCTTATCTACTATGTTACTATGTTTGTTGTTATTCTGTCTCTCACTGTTCAAATAAACCTACCATTCAAATTATAGACTGATCATTTCTTTGTCAGTGGGCAAATGTACAAAATCATCAGGGGATCATTGGGGTCCTTCTTGGCTCTTTTTCCTATTATGCAAGGGAAACTTATTGTACATTAGTGTTCTTTTAACCCTATGGATGCTATAGACAACTCTAGAATCCAAGGGTTTAATACAAAACTTGTTTATTCTCTCAGAGTATTACAGATATAATGATTTGCCTTCAGTAGAGCAAACAATCACTATAGCCTCTATTTAAGACCTGACTCTGCTCCCGACTCGTTAAAAAGATGATAGTGCGTAATGTGTGTGTAATTACAGGCACAGAACAAGCTAATTTTTCCCATTTGTGATTTCATTACCTGTTAGAAAGTGTTTGCAGAGGGCACCTGAAGATTGTATGCATGCTAATGGGATTCTGATAATGGTCTAGTCCATCTGCTGCTATCAATGGCTTAGAATGAGTGAGGGAATCAGTAATATGTATAGGATGCCAACATCGACTGTGCCAGATGAGGTGCACATTCCAAATCAGAGATAAACAGAGTCCTCGCATTTAGGAAAGGAGGGGGAACATTTTATATTCTAATAATTCATTCACTTCCCCCTTTCCCTTTTAATTACACATTTTATTGCAAACTTCTCCAGATATGCTTTTATTCTGTGAGGAAAAACATAACTTATTTCGTTGCTACTGTAAAATTATTTTACACCATTTTTATTATTTAAAGAAAGATTGCACTTTTTTTTTTTGGTATTTCTCAGATTCTCTGATGAGGAGTCTGCAGTCAACTATCTGAGTGACTAGATAGATAGATAGATAGATAGATAGATAGATAGATAGATATAGATATATATATATAATTCCAGTCCAGGTTTTGGTAAGCACACCCAAAGAAAAAAACACATTTAAACTTGCTGGAGTGCAACCAATTTTGACCAAAATAGCTAAAAGCAAATACACCAAATATTTTTGCGCATCCAAATTTTCATCGCCTTAACCCTTTACTCTGCGTCATTGTGCCTGCATATCACTACTATATTAAAGATGAGGATTTAGTCACATTATATGGCCATAGAATGCTAAGCTTGCCACCAACGCCAAGGTACCTCATTTTTGGCAAGTACCTAACCTTAATATGCTTTGTCTTATGAGCTGAATCTCTCCTAATTTAGGCATTTACTAACCTTAATTTACTTTAGCCTGAGAGCTGAATCTTTGTCAGCTTTACTCATTAATGGAGAAAGACTCTCTGACAGGCATTATATAGTGTCCTAAAGACAATGAACATTGCACCTGGGGGTGCTTAAACTAATAGAAGCTGGTCAGAACTTCCAAAAGTACAGTTCCAGTCCAGGTTATGGTAAGCACACCCAAAGAAAAAAACACATTTAAACTTGCTGGAGTGCAACCAATTTTGACCAAAATAGCTAAAAGCAAAAATGATGTGCACCAATAATTGGACTGGAATTGTACTTTTGGACGCTTTGACCCACTTCTATTGGTTTAATCACCCCTCCCACCCCCCAGGTGCAATTTTCATTGTCTTTAGGACACTATATAATGCTTGTCAGAGAGTCTCTCTCCATTAATGAGTAAAGCTGACAAAGATTCAGCTCTCAGGATAAAGTAAATTAAGGTTAGTAAATGCCTAAAATAGGAGAGATTCAGCTCATAAGACAAAGCATCTTAAGGTTAGGTACTTGCCAAAAATGAGGTACCTTGGCATTGGTGGCAAACTTAGCATTCTATGACCAAATAATGTGACTAAATCCTCATCTTATATAGCTATATATATATATATATATATATATATATATATATATATATCCTATATAATAATTCGCTAGGATGTTTGTCAGAAGCCATCATGTGCTGTAGAGACTGCAGTCTCTACAGCGCATGACTGCGTCGGCGGCAGGACGCAGAGCAGGACTGGCCTCTTAACCCTTTGAGTGCCAGAAGGGTACACAACGCATTGCAAAGCAATGCGTTGTGCACCCCTCTGGCACTCAAAGGGTTAACATCACCTGGTTTTACTTTGTTACTTACTGCAATACTCATTTTGGCCTCTACACCACTGGACTAACATAGCTAACATAATTTGAATGGAAAAAAAAATAATAATAATAAAAAAAAAAAAAAAAAAAAAATATATATATATATATATATATATATATATATATATATATATATATATACACAAATAGATGAGCCGGCACTCACATGAAAAAGGGAAGTCTACATTTTCACCGTTTTTGCACATTGAAACTTTGACATCTATTCAACAAACGTCTATGTTTCAAAAGTCCAGTGAATGTCCAGTGACTTCCATGAGCAGTGTTACAGTTTAGAGTGCTTCCCAGCTGGTTATATATATATATATGTAAAAAGGATCAAGAAACTAGACAGTGGCACACACCTGAACAATAATCCTGAAACAAAGTAAGTTATAGGTGCACATCCCATAGAAAAAATAATGTAAGTGTTTAAAGGGATAGTAATACTTCATTTTAACTTTATTTTATTTTGTAGGCATTAAAAAAACATGAAGAATGATATAAGTCTTATCTCTGAAACCTTTATGGTTTAAGAGATATTCACAAACAAAGTATCCCCCCCCTGTTCAACCAAATCAGAAGGGAGATGCCCAGGTAGACTGCAGAGAGGGACAATCTTCAATTAAGATAATGGAAAAAGCTGAAAAACTTATCAAGGGGGGAAGGGCTTTCATTGTTTTCATACAAAGAAAATTGTCCCCTTCTGTTATCTGTACTGTCATACAACCAGACTCACATCTGAGAAGAGATTGTTTACACTAGGAAAAAGGGGCGGGGAGGGGAACTTTGCTTGTGAATATCTCATAAACCATAAAGGTTTGAGCGATAAGACTTATATCATTCTTCATGTTTTTTTAATGCCTACAAAATAAAATAAAGTTAAAACGAAGTGTTACTATCCCTTTAAATATACTCAGCCTGGGGAGCAAATGCCCCGAGGAAGGTCAGTTGAGGACAGAAAACATTAGGCATGGATGCAATAAATGAACTACTTTTTTCTTCACTTCATGATTCCTGTGTGCTGTCTCTTACAAAGCTCCCCAGGCTGAGTATATTTACATACTTGCATCAGGGCTTATAATTTGAAGTCCTTTGCTACTAGCCAGGCCTGAAAAGTTACTCACCATTGCAAGCCATAACATACCCACCAGGGCTGAATTTCTACTCACCAGGGCTACATTTTCACTCGCCACTAGGCTAGTGTCAAGTGGAAATTTTGAGCCCTGCTTGCATTATATGTGTCCTAGTTGAAGAGCCGTGTACACGAAACACAGTGCTAACCGGTCACAGGGCAGTCATGCACAGTAGAGACTGCCCGCGCTGCAGCTGATAGAGTGCCGGCCAGTCACGGAGCAGTCATGCACAGTAGAGACTGCCCGCGCTGCAGCTGATAGAGTGCCGGCCAGTCACGGAGCAGTCATGCACAGTAGAGACTGCCCGCGCTGCAGCTGATAGAGTGCCAGCCAGTCACGGAGCAGTCATGCACAGTAGAGACTGCCTGTGCTGCGGCTGATACTTTGGAGCGCCCCGCTACGGATCAGCTGATTCACAGACAGTCTCTACTGTGCATGACTGTGTCGTTACAAACTATTTAGCGAATTATTATATAGAATGTGTATATCTATATCTATCTATATCTATCTATATATATCTATATCTATCTATCTATCTATCTATCTATCTATCTATCTATCTATCTATCTATCTATGTAGTAGAGATAGCTATAGAGAAAATGAAGCTGAGTTGGGTACCGAAATATTGTCTACTCATGCTTATAAGAGTAAATATTAAAATGAATCCAGTGAGCATGCAGCAATTTTCTTCCATTTACTTTTTATTATATTTAATACAATTTTTTTGCAAGACCTTTCCTGCTGATTAAAAGAAAAGTATTCCCACTGCTTGAATTTTTCTGAGAGATTACATTTACTGTTCCTTTCTTCTTTTTTTTGTCATTTTATTTTATGGAGAAGCTGTTGCTGTCTGTGGAAAGCTTTTGCGACATGCAGCTCTCCTTAATGATGACAGCAATACTTGACTACAAACAACAGTAAAGTCTCAAACAATACAAGTTTGCATTGTAATGACTTTTGAATAAATAATTTCCCAGCAGTTAGAGTTGTGCATTCTGCTGCCTGACCCCCTGAGGCAGGTTTTCCCCTCTGTGTCCAATACACATTACATTATAACAGCTGTTCCCTGTTTGAAGAGTAAAAGTATGTAGCTTTGTCGAGTGGATGCAGCACGTTGCTCTGCAGTTGGACGTCTTACTCTGCAGTACATGGTAAGAACCCTCTGGCATTATAAATGTTACGGTCCAATTTTTTTATTCTGTTGGCACAGTCACAGCCTCCATTTACCTACAACTCATTCCTTGCACATGCCATATAAATCCTTTTGATTTTATTTCTTCAGGGTGACTCTGGATTTGACCTGAGCTTTCTTTAATGCACTGGAGCCCTCTTGGAATATCTATAAAACTAAGAATCTGTAAAGTCTATTAGACGAGTGCACATCTGACCTGCTCTTGTAATAACACAGCCCAATTAATGTCAGCTTTGTTTTCATGATAAATTGGGTCAGACAAATGGATTTGGCTTTTTCAAAGAGACTAAAACAACAGACAGAAAAAGAGACTTTCCATCCAGGCCTGACAGCAAACATGTTATTTCAAAGCTGGGCTTTTATTTCTAAACCGTTATTGCTCAGTTTTAACACCCAATTTCCTGGATTCTCACCTTACAGAATAAACACTTGGACTGAACTAAAGGCCCTGGTTATTAGTTTTCTGGTTCAATGCCCCCCCAAATTTCTAATATGTAATGAGACTTTTTATTATATGATTAGATTAATAATGAGACAGTGAATGTATATAATTCACTATTAACCCTATAGCCTCTATTATCTTGTATATTACTTGTTACTGTATATCTTGCCGAGTTCCTAGGATATAAGACAGTGGGTGGTTACATTTTTATGTTTGTGAAAGACAGATTTAGAGTTTCTTGCGGGCCCCCAGAATGGCCACCTAACACACATATTTATTTATTTAGAAAATGTTTTACCAGGAAGAATACATTGAGACTTCTCTGATTTTCAAGTGTGTCCTGGATATATATATATATATACTCTTACACGTAGAAGTACACACACACTTACTCAAATACACTCACACTTATGAACTCATACACAATCACATAAGCAAACACTTACATAGAGACACACAGACACCTACAAAAACACGCACCTACCCCCACCCCACCCCACACACATAAATACACATACCTACAGTTTCTCTCACACACAAACACACGCTCACAAGTTGGACATAAACATGTCATTGCTATAATCTGACCCCACCAAGATCATGATGGGCACTCTTGAGTACAGTGTTCCCCAGTACAAGAAACGTTTTGAGGAAGTGTAGGTACTTGCTGGGACAAGTTTTATTGTCAAGGCAGTCAAAGTACTAGTGAGTGACTAAAATTCTTCATAAGTATATGCTATTTTTTGGAATCTGGGCAAGTAATCATGCTCAGGTATGTATAAAATATATATAATATATTAAAAAATAAATAAATAAATAAATAAATAAAAAAAAATATATATATATATTAAATATACATTATGTATATGAATTTATATGGCAAAGACTTTATACAAAGTACATATCAATTATAGAAAATTATAAGGTGTACATTAATAAGAACAAACTATAAACACCAGTTATAATAACTTGCGATATGTATATACTGAACTTAAGAATCTGTGGTGTAGGTGAGAGGGTGTGTGTGTGTGTGTGTGGGGGGGGTGATCAGAGGCACAGAAGGGGAGGGGAAGGACTCCCCAGTCAGAAACGCCAGTTACTTAGCACAATTCATAGTGTGTGGGTGTATGAGATAGCTCAATCATATCACAAGTTGCTCTAATTGAGTCAGTCACTGATTTAGATAGTTCCCTATCTGAATTCTGGTTTCATATGTGCTCAGCATAATTATCTTTATCAAACAGAAGGAAGTCCCCTGTTTTCACCAGGTGGTGAACGAGTACAGTTTTTGCAGATTCCAGTTTACTTGCAAATTCAGTGTCAGAAAGTTTGGCATGGGATACGTTAGTCCTAAGAGACTTGCAGAATAGGTCAGGCCACAGCAACTTCTTTATTGTGTGCCACAGTTTTCCTATAGCCCTATTTAGTGAAGTACATAACAGGCATATCCAATAAAGTTGGAGGACAATTCTGGATGCCATATTTATTTATATAGCTCCAACTTATTCCTCAACCTTGTACAGCAGGGAATGGACATACAGAGACATTAAACAGGACAAATGGAACATGGAAAATAAAAGGATCAGAGGGTCCTGCTCATGACTTAAGAAACTGATAAGCTACAAAACACACCTTGTTCAATGTGAAAAGAAGGTGGAGGGTTGTGTTTATACTGAGTAGTGGTCTCGAGCTATTCTATGAAGTCTGTTTTGGTGCACAGATACTGACTGCGTCCTCACAAACTACCTGGAAGTGGATGTTTTCACATCTTGCCCCATTCTCCATTACCTGCACTGAGTTAGTGATGTCTTCAAGCCTCTCTGCTTGGCTGCCCAACCTTTGTGTGAGACTCAAGATTCTCAGCCATTGTGGAAGTGTTTGAATCAGTTCTAGAAATATCCATTCAGATGGCTTGCATGTCTGATTGAGATTCATCTATAAAATGCTGTTTTACAGAACCTACTATACTCAACATCTGCCTGTTTATGCCATCTGTGATAGACTTCAGTTGGGCAAGTACTGCAGGGTCCTGCCCCAAAACAGCTGTAGATGATGATGGGGACTGGTGAGTGCAGTTGTAATAACGTAATGGTGCCTTCAATTGCCTTCCTCTTCTCTTTCTTTCCCTTGTGTCCTCTCCAAGGGGTAGTTATACTTGATAGGGTGTTTCAGCACCTAATGATTACCAAACTCTTAATTTGAAGCTAGTTGAAAGCTAAACTAGGACTGGTGGGTGGTAGAGCTCCTTAGAAGTCAGCCATCCCAGAAGCTCCTAGTTTTATTTGTATGGTGCCAACAACTGTACACAACGACTTACTCACTGGAGAGTTGTTGGAGACCTCTCTAGCATTCAAAGGTTAAAAAGACCCATTTAATTACATGGAAATATTTGTTTATTTTTCCCCTGTAATGCGGTTGGTTTGTGGAACAATGCTTTATTCGCGTATTCCTCACTTGTCTGTTTACATTCTGTAGACATGCTCTTACCACACTGAATATTTTGCACATTGCACTTTCTATGCTATCTTTTTCTCTTTTTATCCGATTCATAAAAGGCATATTTGCACATGTACATACACGCACATAATATATATATATATATACATATATATATATATCGTATATACACACATATATTATATAGTCACAAAATGTTTTTTTCTATCTATTTAGTTGGTACTTATCAAGCTTTAATTATATAGGCGGGCGATATCATTATATTTATGGATAGCAGATTGCAGAATGTGATATGAATTATTGACTTTCTATTTATAATTTATATATATATATATATATATATATATATATAAAGTGAAGAAAATGTACTCACGGAATCTTGGTGAAAAAATATTGTATTAAAATCACATCATTTGAAAAACAATAGCAGCAATGTTTTGCTACGCTCCATGGGATCTGCTTGATAAAGGTCCAGTGGAGTGGGCTGAAATGTTGCTACTATTGTTTTTCAAATGATGTGATTTTAATACAAAATTTTTTCACCAAGATTCCGTGAGTGCATTTTCTTCACTTTTCACATGTATTCATATTTAACTGCACACGGATTTCAATTATATTTGTATATGTTGGGGTTTATGAGTGCCAGTTTTTTACGTACAATACACACACACACACACACTGACATAAAGCATACGCACTCACAATTTACACAATACACACAATGTATGCAAAACACATATAAACACAATACACAGGCACTATATGCATAAAACAAAATACAAATATGCTCACAATCTCACACACAATTCTCAAGCAATACTCTAAACACAATACGCTAAATGCAATATGCAATACGCAAAGTGCAATATGCTAAATGCAATACTCTATATGCATTATTCACAATGCAATACACTAAACAAAATATGAATACGCTAAACACAAAACACAATATTATAAACACAATACACTAAACAATACTCTAAACGTAATATACAATACTCTAAATGCAATATGCAAAATGCTAACCGCAATATGCTAAACAAAATACACAAAATGTAATACACAATTCACTAAATGCAATATGCTAGATGTTAAATGCAATACGCCAAACGCAATGCGCCAAAATGTTAAGTGCTAAACGCAATATTCTAAACACAATGCGCTAAACGCAATACACTAAACGCAATACACAATACGTTAAACACAAGGTGCTAAATGCAAGATGCTAAACGCAATACACTACATGCAATACACAATATGCTAAATGCAATTTGCTGAACACAATACGCAAAATGCAGTATGCTAAATGCAATATGCTTATTGCTATACACAATATGCTAAACGCAAAACACACACAACACGCTCTCACACGCTCATGCTTCCATACTCACGCTCACACATTCATACACTCACTCTCACTCACACTCTCACTGATGAACAGTTGTGTAACTCAGTGCTTTTGCAATGCATTGCACACCTATTTGAAGGTGATAGTTCAACAAGCCAGTCATTAAAAACATTGACTCTTTACTGCATTTGCCTGGAATCTGGATTTCAAGAGAAAATAGTTCAAACGTAAATCCACTTTCAATTTTTTTACTCTTTTAGGGCCAGACATCTATATATTGCATTGGGCTTCAATGCAGTGGATAACACAGATAATGGCTACTCCTGTTTAGGCTGTCTTCTGAAGTGTCTTTCTTTATAACACACTTCCTTTATAAAACGTTCTTTATTTATTTAGTCATACATACAAGCTGTGCTTATATTGCTAGTGTGTATCTTTTTTTTATGAAAGTATTTTAGCAGGGAGGCTATAATGAGATTGTCTCTTGTTTTTAAGTAAGTCCTGGGTACTCAATGTATCTAACTCATAATGGTGAAAGTCTGAGTTGACCTTGCCAGGACTAGAATCAGCAACTCTCAGATGTCAATTGATTCTACAGCTGGTGCATTAACCATCCAAGCTATCTTTCTGAAATCCTTCTGTTATTTTCTTTTGTTCAAAAAATTTCTACTAGGTTATATATTTCATATTTGTTTTTTGTGTAGTATGCCTTTGTTAAAGGGATATTAATGTTTCACAAAAACAGTGGCTCCAATTAATCATCATAGTATTTGAGCCATAGAAAGTGTTATTTCAATACTATCAGAGTTGTGGTTCAAGAGTAATTGAAGGATAAAGTTTCCCCTTCCCGTCCATTTTACCTAGTGTAAGCCATTTCTTCTCAGATGTGGAATCTGGTTGTAAGACCAGACAGATAACAGAAGGGGACAATCTTCTTCCTATGAGAACAATGAAATCCCTGCCCCCCTTTACAAGTTTTTTAGGTTTTTCTTAATTTTTTCTTAATTGAAGATTGTCCCTCTCTGCAATCTACCTGGGCACCTCCCTTCTGCTCTGGCTGAGCAGTGTTACATCAGTAAAAGGGGCGGTAGGGAGATACTTTGTCATTGAATTACTCTTGAAATACAACTCTGACAGTATTGAAATAACACTCTCCAAAGCCCAAATACTATGATGATTAATTAGAGCTGCTTTTATTATGAAACATTACTATCCCTTTAAGAAGATTACTTTTTAGGCTGTTACTACTGTCACCTCTTTCCAATGATACCCAACATGTGAGTTTTCATACCAGCGGTACCATGATAGATGGCAAGAATACCCACATGTTAGGTATCACTGAATAAAGTGAAAGTGAAGTATGTAGTAAGGATCAGGAGGGGTGGGCTCTAAAACCGCCCATATCTCAGGTCCCCTGCATCGGAGCACAGGAACATAGATTTTGACTACAGAAAAGAACTGTCTGGTCCATACAGACTGCCTATGTCTCTATCTAATAAAAAATGCACCCTTACATACACACAAAATTGACTTATGTCTTTTAAATTCCGAAAGAGTATTTGCCCCTACCACCTCCGCTGGGATGCTCTTCCATGAGTCTCTCACCATTTCTGTAAAGTAGCACTTATGCAGATTACTTCTGAATTTTTCACCCACTAACTTTAGATCATGACCTCTTTTTCTAGTATTCCTCATTTTCTGAAAAATGTTCCCCTCCTGAACTATATTAAATCCCGTATATTTAAAGGTTTATATCATAACACCCCATGCCAACTAACTTCCAAGTTGTATAGATTAAGTTCTTTGTGTCTATTCTGGTACCCTACTTCTCTGTTATAGGACTATTCTCTATTAAGGGACTGTTTAGTCCAGGTTATAATGTTGTTGTATGTGACGGACCAGATAAAACTGTGATATTTAGGTAAGAGGCTCAGCATTAGGCACCTTCCTGCACCCTTGTTGTCTGCTTCAGCCTTTCACTTCATGCTCTAATGGTGCTCATCACTGGCAACAACCCACCCTGCTGATGTACAGACCTTACTGCAGTTTCAGTGTCTGACCTTCTACTACTGAGACAAGTGGCAACCCATATCTATACTGTGCCCTGGAGCGACATTATAACAACACCTGATAAATAGGGAAATCCAAACTGACTTCTGTTACCCCACACCTACTATGACCTCTTAAGACAGGACTTTTAGGACTTAGTAAAACTGTCCTGTTCCACTTTGGTTAAGTGTATGCCACCATCCCTGTATGCAAATCCTATCTTGCTGTGTTTTATGGTGTTTACCTTATAGAAGCAGATGTGGCCATATTTCTGTTTTTTTCCAATCGCAGGGATGGAATAAGCATCCCCAAGGGATGATATGGAACCAGCTTAGCTGCACACCTAAATTTCTAGAGCTATATAATTATTCATGTGTTTCAAAATCAGTATAAAACAATGTTTATAGTGTTCATAACAAATTACCTAAATATAGACTCAAACATCAAGATTCTCATTTGTGTCAAAGATTTCATAGGAACACTGTGGCAACCAAGGTAGATTTCAAGTCACACTAAAATGTCAAGGCACCCTGATTGAGAACCACTGAGCTATGCTATCACGGTGCCTGTGCTCCTTCTTGTCAGTCTCTGTGTGTTGCGCTCCCATTGGCTGAGCTTAGTTTGGACCGCCCCGCTGTGGCCTTTTTATACTGGGCCTCTGGCACCTATCAGGTGTCCTTTCGTTGTGTTCCTGTACCAGTGCTTCTGAGTTACTGTGTTGCTGTGTTCCTGCGTTCCTGCGTTCCTGTGTACCGACTTGGCCCATCTGACTACTCCGCTTCTGGTTCCTGCTCCGTGATTTGACCTGGCTTGGCTGATGTTCCTGCTCCGTGTACTGACCCGGCTTGTCTGACGTTCCTGCTCCGTGATTCGACCCGGTCTGGCTGACGTTCCTGCTCCGTGACCTGACCCGGCTTGTCTGACGTTCCTGCGCTGCGTTCCAGCCCAGCTATCCTGTTCCTGTTCTCCGTGTTGCCTGGGCGACATTCTGACTCCCGCTTAGTCTGGCCCAGCCAGACTAAGAATCGCTGTGGCCTCCGTTACTGCTGAGCCTCCCGTTAACTCTTGCAGTGCTGTTGTTGCCTCTGTTACCACTGAGCCTTCCATTAACTCTTGCAGAGCACTGTTGTCTCCGTTACCACTGAGCCTTCCGTTAACTTTTGCAGAGTGTTGTTGCCTCCGTTACCACTGAGCCTTCTGTTAACTCTTGCAGAGCACTGTTGCCTCCGTTACCACTGAGCCTTCCGTTAACTCTTGCAGAGCATTGTTGCCTCCGTTAACACTGAGCCTTCCGTTACTCTTGCAGAGCACTGTTGCCTCCATTACCACTGAGCCTTCCGTTAACTCTAGCAGAGCACTGTTGCCTCCAATTACTGCTCCGGCAGTGAGCCCGTGGTTGCGTTCCATTCAGCTCTCGCAAAATACGGTTGTATACGTTACAGCACCGTCAGGGTGCCATTGGCTCATTTCTTATTGCTCTTGTAGAATACTGTTGTCTCCGTAACGGCACCGGTCGGGTGCCATTGGCTCAATATTACCAGCTCTTGCAGAGTACCGTGCCTCCGTTACTGCACCGGTTGGGTGCTATTGGCTCAAGTTTACCAGCTCTTGCAGAGTACTGTGCCTCCGTTACTGCACTGGTCGGGTGCCCGTGGCTCAAGTCCGTTCAGCTCTAGCAGAGTATTGTGGCCTCCATTACTGCTACGGCAGATGGTATAAGTCTCAGCCTGGCTTTGCTATCTAGGTGCTTATCTGCATCCGCACCACAATCTCTTGATAGCCATTTACCATCATACTGGGCGTTGTCTAACACACCACATCAGAGACTGATTATTATCATTGAACTTTAACCCATGCTGTGCTGTAGATGCCTTGTTATGCCTGACCTGTGACAGTATCTTATCATCCTACTCTTTGTATACTGGGCCTGTGTGGGCATATGTCTATGACCTATATTTTCATGTCTATTCCACTGTGGTACTCTATCACCCGCTGTGGGCATTGTCATTGTGTCTTTTAATAAAACCGTGTTTTATTCTAACTTACTGTGTCTGAGTGTCGTACACACCGTTACATGTACACATTGAAGAACAGGTGGGCCAATCTGTTGGAGACAAGTTGCACCATCTTTAAGGGACTATTTAGTCCAGTACATCTTGTCCCCATTACTAGATCTTCTCTCTGGTATCTGATAAGAGATTGGGAACAAATATCTCCTAGTTTTGTGGTTCATTGTCTTTTATTTTAATATTTGTTCATACCAAATACTTTGTAAGCTAGGCATAGATTTTGGCTCTCCATAGTAACTGACCTTGAACTGTAATAAACTTTGAATGAAAAATCACCCAGAAGTGGAAAATACCATTCTTTTACAAAGCAGGAAAATAATTACAATATATATGTGTTTCATACAAAATAAGTTTACTTTACACTCAAAGTCCTGCCCCAGTTTTCAGTCCTCTATGGGATCCCCCTCCCTTCTCTCAGATTTCAGTCTGCGAAGAACACACCACTTTCATTTGTTTCCTTGGGTCTGCTCTTCATAGTCATGGGGAATTTAGGCCTAGAGAACCCTCCATCTTACATGGCCCTCTGGTGACTTCTCCTCTGTCAGCCATATTTTGATAAACAAATAAACATCTATATATTGCTTTAAGTATAATTCCTCCTTTAAGTACCTTTTAAAGGTCTGTACATCAATGAATACAGTAGGAGAAAAGCTTGCAATTAGAAGCATCTTCTAGCAGATTTCTCTTTCTTCAGAGGACATCCCCTTGTAGTCTTTATATATCAGATTAAAAACTAATTTGAAGAGATAAATGTGTTCTATTCTGTGCTGCCCGTATCTGATTCCACCTTCAGAGTCTGCCTCCTTTCAGGTCTCCTGATTATTGAATTTTTATGGCCTGGTAATTAATTGCAGACCTCCCTGTTTTCTTCTATTTCTTTTTCCCTGACATTTTAATTTCAACAAAAAAGCAGCAGGCTGCAGGCTGACTTTCTCCTGAGATTCTAACGACCAATAAAACAAAATGATTTGTTGATCCCGCACTCACTCTGACTCACAGAACAATTGTTTAAAATCTTGCTGATCACTGAATTTCATTATCATATTTTGCCATATTCACTTCCCTCTCTGCTTCTCTCACCCATGCATACTGACACTGCCAGTCTCTCCTTATCCACCTCTCTGTCTGCCTCTCTCTACTACCCCTCCCCGAACCCTCTCTGATTCTCAGGAGCTATTGTATTTTACCCCTCAAAAACCTGAGGACTGGCCAAGGTACTGCTTAGCAATGAGTTAATCACCCCTCTGGTCCTCAAGAGGTTAAAATAAAATCTGCTGACTTTTTTTCCACAATTTTGATTTTGCTTCTTTTTTACATGTTACTTTTGTTTTAGTTATCCTATGAGTGTCAGCATGGCGTGCAACGCGTTACTCTGAAATGCGTTGAACACCCCTCTGGACCTCAGAAGATTAAAGGGGATATAACACTCCCTAATAATAACCCCACTTACCTTACTATGACCAGAAAATTCCACTGACCGTTATGAATTTTATCCTTGTGCAAAATACACAGCCTGCAGATGAAACCAGTCACCCTGTTGCTGCCAGAGAGCCTGTCCCACTTTCAAGCGAAGATAGGGAAGGGGACGTCTCAGCCTCCTGACTCTCCCCTCAACATCATTAAGGTCACTGCCCTTCATGTGCCTTCTCTGCCACTGACTAACAAGGCAGGAGGAGAACCTCATGTCCTGACTTAGCTCACCAAGTAAGAAGATAAGTAAAGGCTTTACTGGTTGGGTTTCAAGGCCCTGACTGGGGAATCTCAGGGATCTGATAGGGAATGGGGGTGTTAAAGGCTATGTTGGCTGGAAATTGGGAAGCTTCCTAGGCATATACAGAATTAAACTTTTGACTTTGAATGTGTTTGTATGCCTCTTTTTTTTTAAACCACATGAGCAACATTGTGCCAGTATACGTTCTTCCTGTCCTCTCCCTACACAACTTCTCCCTACACAACAAGGGTCCTTCCTGTCCTCTCCCTACACAATTCGAGCCATCTCTCGACTACAAGCTTTTCTCACTGGCTGCTCCTCGACTCTGGAATGCCCTCCCCATCACCATTCGCCAATAATCCACACTCATCACTTTCAAGTATCTCCTCAAAACCCACCTGCCTCAGGGAGGCATCTCAGTCACAGCAGAATCCTTCTGCACTTCCTTCACCACACATGGTACCTGCACTTATAATACTCCTCCTACTGTCTCTGTTTGTCATTATGAATTTAAACTAGATTTTAAGCTCCTTGGGGCAGGGTCCCTTTCCCAGTCTAGGATTCCCTTGCTGTACTTTTTCCCACGAATAATGAAATTATTGCACTTAAGCTTAATGCTCGTAACTCAGTTCTGTAGTTTTGTATTATATTGTTTGTTAAGCGCTGTGTACATGTATGGCGCTATATAAATAAAGATACATACATACATATACTATAATATTAGCAAAAGTGGCCTGGTCTTTGCCTAGCTGACTACTACAATGTGAAAAGGGGAAATTAGAAAAGAAGAAGGAGGTGGACAAAATGAAGGGTGGGCAGGGGGAAATCAGATAGAAAAATGGTGGAAAATGGAGAGAATGGTGAGGAGAAAAATGAAAGAAAGCACAGGTCATAAAAGAACAGGAAGAACAGGCATAAGAAACTAAAAGATAGACAGTATGAGGCATATAGAAAGAAACGAGAGCTGAGAAAGGATGGTGGTGCTGAGAGGATGTGGCTATTGGCAGAAAGAGACCTAGAGTTGGAATGGGGGGAGGTAAGAGACAAGATGGTTAAAGGGAACTGAGAAAGAGGATATGCAAAGTGTCATAGGAAAAGGTCCAGGACATGGGAAACCCACAGAGGCAGGAGAAGAACTGTAAAAATAGTTATGAACCCAGTGGCTGGAGATGAGACAGCCTGGAAAACAGGGAGCTGATACAGGATTGGTCATGGCAAATGCAGATCTGGTCACAGGGTTCCAAAATAGGACTGGTCACAGGGAGCTGGGGCAGTACTGGTCACAGGAAGCTGGGGAGGGACTGGTCACAGGGAGCTTTGGCAGGACTGGTCACAGGGAGCTGGGGCAGGACTGATCATACAAAGTTGGTACAGGAGTAGTCATGGTCACAGGAAGCTGGGACAGGACTGGTACAGAGGCTATCAGTCAGAGAAACTGAATAGTCAAAAGACAAGCAAAGTTCAAGACATGTGGAGTACTCTAGGTACTGGAGGACAGGAACTACAAAGACACAGGTACAGAAGCATAGAGGCACAGGAACCATGTAAGTTATAGGAAGCAGCAAAAAGGCTAGATCAAACAGACAAACCACAATTACCCAGCACTAAATGCTGAGAGTGCTGGCTATATAAAGGAGATCCTGATTGTTTGCAGAGAAATATTCTGAGTGCAGACAATTGAAAGCAGAACCCAGGTGTTGCTGGAGCACAACCAGGATCTTGAAGATAAGCAGTACAGAACGTAGCAGGAATAAATACAACTAAGCCCCATTAGCTTGAGATTAGCAGAAACACAACACACGTTTTCTGGTCTGAATCCCCACTGTTCCTGACAGTTTATTAAAAGAGAAGCTGAGGAGTCTAGATGAGGATAGGGAGATTGAGAGGGAAGGGATATGGGGTTTTGATGTGACAATTGCTCTTTACCGTCACATCTCCAGGGCTGCACATTCTGGTTAAGAGAAGGGAGGACTAATGCCTTTATTGGAACAGAGGTAATACAGCATTGTTTTTGTCTGGGATGGCTCAATAGAAGGATTACATTTAAACAGTTTGTTCCTCTGTTATGACTGTTATGATAAATGGCCCAAGGCTAGCCTCCCTCTAGAAAAAAACCCTTTCCTTTTCTATCACTGAGACTTTTATTCTGTGTTTTGGAATTAGAATCTGTCCATTTTAGGTCATTGAGACTCTTATCTCCTATTTGTTTGCTTTCCTTTAATATTACATATATATTGCATTTATTTATTAGGAGCTTGTGTAACCAGATATCAGATTGTTGGGGCTTGTTCATGTAATTGTTTTTTTTTTCTAAAGCTAGCTAGGATTACATTATATTTGATTTATACAATTTATAGATGGTACCGTCCCTTTATCAAAGACATTAAAAATTGGTCTCCATGCCTATGACCAAGACTCTGAACTGATAAGTTTGTTCAGCCACGTGTCAAATATCACAAGTCATCTGTAAATGTAACCCTTTGAATGTAAGAGCCGTATACAACACATTGAGTAAATGAGTGAATGAACAAATTCGTTTTAGTAGTGAAGGAACAGAGGAGAGGACAGGTTTTTACTATGCTATGTAAGAAAAAACAGCAATATTTGTCCGTAGCATGAATATCTGGATAGAATGAGACAGCAGAGTTAGTTATCACAGCTAGACAATGGGCTTAAGCAACTGGATTTATGGTGGTGTCATTTACCAGTTATTACTGGGCTTGGTCTATGTGAAATGAGAATTACTGTAGCTTAGATTTAGACATGTTGTATTTGAGGTGTCTATGGGCCATCCAATCTGAAATAGCAGAAAGGCCATCTGTGACTCTGGATTGAACATCAGGAGCCAGATGAGGTGTGGATAAATAAAGTTGGGTTTCATCTGCATAGAGGTGATATTTGTGTCGGAATGAGTTAATAAGTTCATCAAGTATTAATGAGTATAGAGAGAATAGACTCAATCCCAGAACAGAACCTTAAGGCATCCCAAAGAGAGGTGGAAAGGAGAAGATGAAGAGTGTAATGGGGACACTGGAGGATCGGTTACCTTGGTAATAGGATAGTCAGTTCAGAGCTAAGTTGTACATGCTTAGTCAGTAAAGATTTTGGTGGAGGAGAGTGTGACCCACAGTGTCAAAAGAGAGATAAAGCAGGATAAGTAGTGAGTCGTGACGTTGAAATTTAGCAATGTGCAGATCATTGGTTACTCTTGTGAGAGCAGTTTTTCGGCAGATTGTGTAGTGTTTAGCAGGTTCCGTGTGTGTTAAGGAAAATGAGCAGTCAGGAGTATTCTATATGTTCAAGAAACTTAGATGCAAAAGAAAGGGCAGTGACTGGACAATAGCTAGAAGGGGAGTTGTTGTCAAGGACACTGTTCTTGAGTGTGGGTGTAACTATTGCATGTTTGTAGGCTTCAAGAGGAACTACCACATTAGCTAACGTTGCCCTGCAATACTTAGGCACGTGGCGACTAGCTTAATAATAGTTATTTTACGTCTCAAAAGTACCCAATTGTAAAGTAATCATTAATCTTCTGATACTGACGGCCAGGTTAGTGCAGTCTGTGCACCTGCGCCGTCATTCCCTTTGGTGCTGTTTGGGCCAGTGCAATGTTGCTGAAGGGAGACTGGGACTGACAGCTCAGGTGTGCAGACTAGGAAGTTTAAGGATTACTTTACAAGGGGGTACTTTTGAGAGGTAAAATAACTATTATTAAGCTAGTTGCCACCTGCCTAAGTATTGCAGGGCAACTTTAGCTAACGTGGTAGTTCCGCTTTCAGAAAAATTAGCGAAGTCATAGTTAATCATTTGTAAGTATATAGAGTAACATGGTAGAGAGGGACTGGATAAGGTGAGAGGGATTAAGTGCACATGTAAGAGGACAGGAGGAAAGCACATTAGTCAATTCCTCCTCTGTGACTGGTTAAAAAGAATCCAAGGTGACAAGGAGGGATCTGGGGATGAAAGGAGGATATGTACAAGGGGAATAAATATACAGATAGCAGCTCATAGTTTGAATATGTAATAGAATTGGTATCTTACTCACATGTTAGAATGGCTGCAAAAGGTTCCTTAACTCAACTTGTAGGTATGTGACTTTATGCCCATATCATCAGTTTGTTGCTGTACTTTGGAATACTGTGTGGTGACCACACAGGAGGATGTTGATACCACATGATCGAATCGTATTACTATGGAGATGACTGATATCATTAACAAGACTTACAGTAGCTCTAAGATTAAGATTAATTGTACTATTTACTAAGGTCCTGAAAATACAATATCAGGATTATTTGACAACTTCATTGATTTATAATAAAAAAGATAAACATTATTCATGACTGTCAATCTACACCTTGGGAATTGGCTTCTCTAAATATGTACTTATGTTCTTTAATTTAAACGTATATATCTCTCCCCCTGGATCTCAACTGGAATGTATATCATTCATATCTCCTTAATACCAAGCTCCTGGATCAGAATATTTATATGTGCAAACAAGATACATCATTGTCTAAATATCTGCTGTTTTATATCCTGTTCATAGGAATTCCCTATAGCATTGTGATGTCAGGGAGTCCCCCGACTATTACAGTATGTAACCAGAATGCTGGAATCTTGGATTCCTCAGATCACATTAAGATGATGTTTATGTGTGCACATAAGTTGTATTATTGTCATGTACTTGCTGTCTCATATTCTATGTTGAGGAACTTTTACTGGCATTGCGATGTGAAGCATGTAAGTACAGAATACATTTTCATTCCTAATAGCTGAGTACTAATTGAGACACATATAAGGCTTTTTGTACTCACAACTTTACATTATGATATTTGTCTTTATTGATCACAGGGGTTGTTACTTTATTTATTTGCAACTGTATTGTTTCTTTGTGGCTCTAGTCCAGGTGGTTGTATTACTGTCTAAGGGATATTATGTATCCATCTATAGCTCCCTATGACATGTATAGATATGGGCATCCGGGGGTGGGGGGGTAAGTATGTTCCCCCTACAATTACCCCCTCCATATAAACAAAGGGGCTGGATGGGCTGACCTAGGGTTCATATTATGGCTCTGTCCCCCCCACCCGGAAACATTTCTACGGACACCACTGTATATAGACCAGTTCTTTTCATCTTGTTTTTAACAGTAATTACTCACAGATCTTTCATTTACTGTGAGCAGTATTTATGTTAATTATGCCAACGAGAATTGAGAGTCCTCTTTGTCTATCAAATTATATAATCACAGGTGATTGGTGTAGGTATGTTGCCATTTGGCACATTTTAACCCAATTGGAATGTTTGCTGGGTATATAAATGCCGTATTTTGCTGTGTTGAGTGTTCTAGATAAAGACTCTCTGGCCGAAATGTCTAAATAAACAATGAGTGCTTTACGTGTAAAATGTTCCCGTGAGTACTGTCCTTCCTCTACGAAATGTGTGTGTATATATATATATCTATATCTATCTATATATATATATATATATATATATATATATATATATATATCTCCTATATAATAATTAGCTAAAACCTGTGTAACGCCATGTCATGCGCAGTAGACACTGCTGCGCATGCTGCAGTCATGCACAGTAGAGACTGCCCGCGCTCCTTCGGAGCGTCCAGCTCTGTATCAGCCGCGCCGCGGGCACCTTCTACTGCGCATGATTGCCCCGTGACTGGATGGCAGTAGCACTGTGGCCCATGTAACAGGCTCTTCAACTAGTATATATATATATATATATTTAAACACACACAGTTAATGATATGTCGTGAACTCTGATAAAAATTATTTGTCTATAGGATATTGAGCTGCAAAAAAATATCAAGTGATATCAAGTATGTAATGATATGTGTATAAATTTTATGTTATGTGACTATGTTGCTTTAAGAAGCTGAGCATGCTCAGTAGTGTATTCATGCTCAGAGATGTCATGTGACAAAACTGGTTCAGACTGGTTGTTCAGAGTTGTCAGCATGTTGCATACAAGTAAAAGCTGGAATAAGACTTATGTGTCTGTCTTTAATATTATATTAGAACCCACAAAGCACAACAAAGTGATAACTTTATTTTCTTATCATAGTAACAATAAGAGTAATGTACTAATAGGACATTTCTCCTAATGCATATTTACTAAGCCATTTAACCACAAAATTTTATTCCTTATGCCTCTTATCCAAGTGGTAGACACTGGGGGAAATTATGGGCTTTTGGGGGAATTCCATTCCTCGGCTTCTAGTTCCTTTCACAGGGGCAATCTTTAAATATTTTTCCCTGAGCATGTAATAGGGCATGGCCCACCTGATACCAGGGTGCAGCCCACCTTAGTTTTACATAATTAACTAAACTCAGTAGGCCATTAAGACCTAATTCCCTGCTTGCCAGTGTTGTACAGTTCAGGAATAGATAGATGTCTGTTAAATATCAATATTGTCACTGACTTGATCGATCAATAAATAAATCCATATTTTTGAATAGCAAACAGGCTATAATTTACCATCATTATGAAGGAGGAAAAAAATGACCCTTACACTTATGGCTTTCTTATCATGTAGCCCATAACTGAAAAACTTGGACGTCCCTGTTATAGAGCAGCAGCTTAACAATCGCAGAGTGTGTACACCAGTATGCACTAAAGCAATGCCAGGTCATGCAGAACCTAGGAACAACTGTATGATTTTACAGCTAATATAAGCACAGAAACTGACTATTCTGGTGGATTGCTGCATTTCCCCAATGTGTTTACTTTCCCTTAGAGGAGGCAGACTTACATTAAGCCAGGGGTAGGCAAACTGAGACATTCCAGACATATATTGCTTTTATCACTTCATAGGAGCTTGCAAAAACAAATGGGTCAAATGGTGTAGGCGGTAATGTCCCTATAAAGTATACACGGCTACAGCAACATTATATCACATATTTACTAACCATAACAATATAACTGCTTTTAACATTTTCTGTGCCCATGACTTGGCACATTTCTAGTACCTTGGAGGCCAGATACATTTTTAGAATTGTGTGATCCATTTGTTTAGTCATTATTCCTATGAGAAATGTCTAGTTATTTATTGAAACTGATATACTGCTTTTCTTGCAGAATTATATCAGCTTTGTAAGGATGCCTCAGTTGAAATTGTTTTCTTGTGAAACAAGATATGATATAAATAAATATTTTGCTATTTGTTATAGATAAAAAGTAGGTTTCTCACTAAAGTTTCAATTATTTTTTAAAGTCCTGCATCCCATGAGTACGCTGATACCAAATATGTGTAGTTTTACCTGCGTGCATGGCCTGTAAAGACCCCAAATTAACAGGAGTACAAAATGGTATTTTCAACTTTATCAACTGAAAATGGCCATTCAATTGGTTACAAAACAGCTAGAAGATAAATCAATAACTATATACACAAGGGCACCTGCAGAAAAGGACTTGCTCCTCCTACACTTAACCCCCCCCCACACACACACGGATAAACACAGGGGCTGGCCTGTCTGGACTGTGGGGCAAATTATTGCCCCCCACCCCAGAAAAGAATTCTGCATATAAAAAAGCCTATATTTCCTGTAAGCAAAATTTTGCAGTAAGTAAATTTTGTTACAAACACGGAAGTTTTAATGTGTTTCATATAGGAAAAGGGTGGTACCATGTTAGCCATGCATAAAGCAGGAGAATAGTACAGTAAAAGAGAAAGCTGTATTGACTAACAGCGTAGCTTTCGAATGCAATTTTTCAGGATCACTTATGTCTCATTCTTTAGAGTGGAATAATATATACTCCAAATGAATGAGTATGTAATAATACCTTTTTTATTGGCCTATCATTCATTTAAGGGATAAGCTTTCGAGAGTGACTCTCTCTTTTTCAAGTCAGAAGCATGTGGGTTTTAAAACATACAAAATATTACATAGATTGTGCAGCAGATAATCATCACACATTCATGAGAGTGGGAAATAAATGCTTTTGATTACTTTGGATTACATTGCCGTCACAATCTTATAACCAATCTCCCTCTAAATTGCTCCTTAGACTTCAGGTGCAGCATTGTTTATAGTGTGGAATAAAATCTACAACCCTGTGTAAAATGGGGACAACTTATACAAGATTCTTCCCCCTTTGGAACTGTTAATTCCCTGAAATTGTGGGCAGAATATGTTTATTGTGTTGAATAACCATAATCTACCCACAAGTTCGATCACGGTTCGGACCACAGTTTGTAATCCAAGATCTTTCTGTCACTCTGCGTTTGAATGTTTCCCATCAGTACAGTGACCCTGAGATCTTTGATATGTGTATTTTTCTAAAAGATGAGAGTTGGTACCATGTTAGCTGTAGAAACACACAAAAAACTCCAGTGTATACTGTCAGGCCATCAGATACAACCACATCTGTTCTGACATGTCAGAGCATGACGAGCACCTCCAGAACTTATGGGGAAACTATATAAAACAGGGTTACAGCGCCAGAATTACTGACACTCAGATACAGAAAGCTACCCACATTCCAAGGAACAAAAATCTGTTGAGGTACAACATAAAGGAAACCGGGAGCCACTGGTGGTCACTTACGACCAGTTGAATTTCTACACAAGATATCAAGAGAAATTAAAGCAACATTCCATACATATGAAAGACTTGAATATATTCCCACAGCCTCCCTTAATCGCCTCGGACAGCCCCTAATTTAAAACAACTGATGGTAAGGATTGCCCTGAACAAAAATACAAGAAAAAGCACATCTCAATGCCTACGAAAGAGGTGCCAAACCTGTGCAAACATTTACACCATGGACAAGGTACCCATACCAAACTCCCTGTTGCAATATAAGATCAATGGTACTGCAAATCATCCAATGTAATATACCTCACCATATGTGCAAAATGCCAAACATTTCTCTATGTGGTGAAACAGGCCAACCATTACATAAAAGGTTTAATTCCCACAGATCCAGTGTTAACAACAAAAAGACAGAGACACCAGCTGGAAAACATTTTTGACAAAATGGACACAGTGTCAGGGATAATAAACAGACTGCATTAATGAGACTGTTCTGCACTCAGGGGGAGAGAAAAATATGGGAGATTAACTTCAGTTTAATATTTTAAATAATGGCCTGAACTAGGGGTGGGGGTGGGGAGTGATTTATATGGAACAGTGGTAGTGGGGTATAGCATTTCAAATGATTTGTCCAAATCCCCTACAGATCCTTTCCATGGCTGCCCAAGTTAGCTGCATCAGAGGTGAAAGGCAGTTTATGCTCTAATACTTCCAACAACAAGTTGCTAGAGTGCATAAATGTGGTATGAGGGTAGGGTGTATTGCCAGCTGCTAACCTACATTTGCTGTGGTCTCAAGCCGGAATAAAATTGTTGAAAGCAAGGTCAAATAATCATAGCCAGATAAACTGGTATCTGGGTCTGGATGGTAGTCCGAAAAGCTGGTAGACCAGGAGAAACTAAAAAATAAATAAAGGTGCTATACCAAAAGGCCACTAGATGGCAGCAAATTATAAGGAAACAAACCTGCAACACTACAGTCAAATGACTGCTGGTAACTAAGGGCATTGTGTGTGTGGCAACAGTGCCTAACAGAACTGGTCCTGACACCAACCAGCTGTGCTTGGAAGAGGTACCTTTCCCCAACAATTTAGCCAGAGTGTGCTCACTCACTCGCTTCTCCATCCATTCCTCCACTGTCCTCTTACTCCACTCAAAGCCTCAGTAACCCCCGTGCTTATCCAAAGTACCCTTGAGTTTCTCTGTGTGAGCTGTCTTTTTAACCTTTGGATGCTAAAATACTCATTAATATAATTCAAAACAATGTGTCGGAGGTGTTAGTAACAAGTAAATGGTTAATGCAGGGTCCCTTTGTGTCTGAATACCCTACTAAGTATCATAAGAATCCTGATAAGTGTGGCTGCTACTGACCCATTCAGAGACAGACAGGTGACTGACATATTGCTCTGCAATTTGTTGCTTAACCCCCCTGGCACTCAAAGGACTAAGTGTGAAAAGGCAGAGAGTTGAAAGTGCTTCAGATACTTCAGAATTAAGTCTGCAGCAGCCTGCATATTAGTGGCCTTCTCACACTTAACCCTTTGAATGTCACACTGATCCATGGTACCTTCTGCTGGCATCCTCTGGATTACAATTTATATTTAGCCCTTTCTGTACTGACTGAAGTATCTTCTGTTTATTTCCCATGATGTTTCAGTTTTGTTCTGCCCTCCACCCAGTGATACTGTGTGTACTCTGGGTGGAGGGGACATTACAATGTGTATGATGAAGAAATAAGAAAGCTGATGAAATGTTGATGCTAGGTAGTAGGCAGACAGGCAGAGAGTCAGAGCTGGAGTTTTTTTTTCATTTAAGGAGTATTGGTGGAAGTCAGTTGTTGATACCCTGGCTGTGGGAATAATATTCTATGGGTACAGGGACTGTGCAATTATGAACAACTGCAATTTACACATTGTGTGAAAAGATTGTGAAGAGGAGGAAGGAGAGACCACATCTTGGCAGGTCTGCTTTATTTAAGCACATCCAACATAGTTACCCTGAGCTTTATGTTTAAAATATTAAACCATCTCCCAAGAAACTACATACAGTCACTGTGTCTCTGGTTTGTCAGCAACAATGATCCTGAAGATGTGCCCCTAAATCCCACACTGAAATACCTGTTCAGTCAACCCCCACAGGCCCAGAATGACAATAACGTTGTCTATCTCATCTTCTGCTAAGGTCCGGGGCTGGGCTAGTAGTAATATCCCAAGTGTCCCATCAAATGCTTTCAGGGTCCTGCTAGCAACGACATTGTCTTTATCAATACCACCAGCAGACTGCAATTTTACGATGTAAGACTGTGGCAGTATGTTGCTACGTGTACTCTGTGTGGTGCAATGACCACACATGTAAAGTTAGTGCAGATTAATAGGATACAGGGTGTAAAGGAACATATAAAGACTGTCCAGCCTGTAAAATAAACAAAGATATTTGCAGTGAGGGGCAATTATGTTTATTAATTGATTATTAATGAGTTGTGACACATGGGAAGTCAGTCACTGTTACGGTTGGCAAGCAGAACCAGGAGTCAGACGGTATAGTTAATATAACCTTTAATATGAGAATAATAGCAGTAATGCAATATAATATATACACACAGTGGGTGATCCAAAAGGCGAGTACTGTATCAGGAATAGCAGTCTCCCAATATCACCACCACACTGTCCGAGACTAGGCCTCAGCCTGCTGGAGTCTCGCGATAAGGTAATGTCCAATAGTGATACTGACTCAGCCTGCAGTCAGTAGCTGGGAGTCTGCTAGCCCCAGATCAATACTAGGAAGGATGTCTGAATAACGGAACCAACCCTAGGAGCTGACAGACAGGGCCTTCTAGTAAGCACCAGATAGGATAGTCAGACGAGCCAAAGTCATACACGGAGCGGGTAGTCAGCCAGAGCCACAGGTTTGCACCAGAAAGGATATCTGAGCCAAATCGGAATGCACAAGGAGAATAGTCAGACAGAGCCACAGGTCAACACCAGAATGGATGGACAGACAAGCCGGATCCTACACAGGAATCAGGAATACTAGATAATGAACTGCTCAGAACACCAACATAAGGCTAACTGATACACATGCCCATAGAGGTTTATAAAGGTGTAGGAGAAGGCGGGACCAATTAGGTCCCCCAGGCTGGGCCTATAACAGGCGTCCAGGCAAGTGCCTGATTCAATGCTGCCAGTAACCAGGAACCAGACTAGGCCGCAGGCAGAGGAATGCTGCTAGTGATGCAGGATCGTCCATCCAGAACCCTGCTCCTGGCTGAATGACGCAGGCTGAGGTAAGGCACTGTGATGGTCACCCACCACCACTAACAATCACTTCTTATTATCAGTTGTCCTCCAGCCCATCATTAGGAACAAAAATATTTCAAGACTTAACCATTGGTCCTTCTCTACTTGCTAACAATTTCTCGGGGCTTACTTAGCTGTAGGTTACATTTAAAATTTTGAAAAATGTTAAAAATCGTTAGCATTGGATATCATATAGTCCTTCGTTCAGGAGATATTGACAAAAATGAAAGTGCATAAAGACCAAATAGCTGAAATTGAGCAATGTACTGAAGCCTGTGAGGCCACTGTAGAAGAGCTACAATGTGAGGTCCAGACTTTGGAATGACCAGCCTCCACACTCACAGAGAAGCTGGACGATTTAGAGAACCCATCCTGCTGCTTGTAGGCCTGCCGGAGCATCTGTGAAATAAGGAACTAATAGACTTTCGCAGCACCGAACTGCCAAAACTACTTCATTTAAAGGACTTCGCTGCTTCTCTGGCTCTTGAAAGGGCGGATCGATTCAGATCTAGTCCCCTATCCAATGGCCGTCTTACAAGACATGTTATCTTCAAATTACTATACTTTGGTGACAAACAGAGGATTTTCTTGGCCTACTGCAAGAAGAAGCTTGACTATAAAAGCCATCAACTATTCCTTGTTCCAGGACTTCTCTACAAAAGTGTCAGCGATGTGTAAAGAGTTCTCTGAAATATGTAGAAAGCTCTTTGAGAAAGGAATCAAATTCACATTACTATACACTGCCCGTGTAAAGATCATGAAGGAAGATAAGACTCTATGGTTTGACTCCCCCAAAGCAGCCTGGGATTATTACAATGGAGTGCCCTAATACGTGACAAGTTGCCATGAAACCAGTGAAGCTTTCTGCCAGGAGACTGTTGGTTTTTGTGGACTTCAATATCCACTTATTATCACTCCAATGGATGAATATTCCTCAGGAGATATACCTTTTGAGACACTACTGGGACACCTATCTGTCTGGCCTTGTGTCTGTATATCCAGAAGCATGTACTTCCAGGTTGGTAGTGGGAATTATGACTCAAGATTTATTCCACACTAGATTCCTCTGGTCTCTGGCATACAGGACTGCACCCATGATAGTATGCCTGCTTGCTAGAGTAACTGGACTTTGGAATGTGTGTGTGTGTGTGTTGGGGGGGAGGCTCTTTCGGTGGGGAGGGGAAGATAATCTATCTTTCTTTCTTTCTTTCTTTCTTTCCTTCTTTTTTTTTCTTCCCATCTCCCTCATCCTTGTCTACCCTATGCATCACCAGGCGATAGTCTCTGAAAACCTACGGCCACACTCAACGGCCGCTATGCTGTACCTCCTGCCACATGACCAAGCCCACACTCCATTACCCTGTGTCACTGTCTTAGAGGTCACAGTTAGATTATACTGTTTTGTCCACCTCTGCATCCCAGACATTGTCTGTCTGCTTAAGAGGGATACCATTCCCTTCTCACACATGTCACACACACACACCTAGTGGCATGGCTGCTCCCCAGAACTTTTTTATTCCTGCAAATAGACGTGGAGCTCCAGTTGCTTCTTCGTTTTTTCTCTGTTATAATGAGTTTAAAACTAATTTCTGATGAGCGACTTTAAACAGTGAGTGTGGTCACAAAACATCTCCCACCCCAGTGCTTTAGTGGAACGGGCTCCAACAGCTTTCTTCACTACCCTTCCTATCCTTCCTTTTACCTGTGGTGTACCCTTGCTAGGAGAGATGCTGGAGATCACCTTTAGCGACTAACACCTTTTATACCTATTTCGTAGGCGACCTCCATGACAACTAACCCACTCACTACTTCTGTTTCTCATCTCACTCCCTTCAGCTCATGTCTTGGAACTCCAGAGGCAAACACAGTCCTGTCAAATGCACTCAGGTCCTCACCCACCTAAGATGTCTCACTTAGAGGTGGCCTTTCGTCAAGTGATTCACATGTCTCTGGATGAATGTACAAAGCTCAGCTGAGCATGGGTGTTGATGCACCATTTTCCAATAGTGAACTAGGCCTGGCCATTTTAATTTAGAAACACCAACACTTCAGACTACTTCTCTTTCATCTCCACCCACATATCAGCGACAAAATAATACTGGGAGAAGTTCTCTATATATGCCCATTGACCCCACTGGGTATCACAATGGGTGGCTGCTTACTCTTCTCCATTCTAATACCAATCCCTTGCAATTCTTCCTCTTCTCAGCCTCTCTGACGGATGTCTGCAGACTACATAACCCATTAGAACATCAATATAGATTCTACTGCCATCCGCATGCCACCTTTACTAGGAGAGACTATTTTCTTATCTCTCCCCAGGTACTACCACTGGTCATAGATAACTGTCTCCACAAAAGTTTTATCTTGGATCATGCCCTGGTCTCACTAACGCTGTCCTTCAATCTATGTTCTTCCTTCAACTGGCATATGCCTGCTTTCTTTATTGTGTTTATTGGCAGGAGATTGCAACAGCTCACATGGAGGAATCCTCCATCAGAGTAGGAGGTGGGAACAAGGCACTACTGGGGAGGGAAACAGGAAAAGAAAGGCAGGCTGTGGTACAGAGCTATACTGCAGCCTGTTCTTAACTTACATCACTGGCTTATTTTTAATAGGTAAAATCTCGCACTATGCTGTGTTACATAAAAAAAAACAAAACGGATGTAAGCTTACCTTGGATATCACTTTAAAATAAGAAGTACCTTAACAGAAGTGAGAGTGCCCCTTTAATAGTGCTTTTGTCTTATTTTAAATGCCTATATGCAAATTAACTAGGTATTACCCATTAATTAAACTTAGAAATTAACAGACTAACCTTAATGACCCTACAAACCGCTGATGAACTTACAGTATTGAAATCATCAGAAAAATCAAGGCCAACAGGTTAAATCATATACTGCCCTCCATAATTACCACTGAGCAGACTGGCCTCCTCCTGGGGCACTATTCTGTCACCAACATTCATGAAGCAATAGACTCCTTTATGAAATCCTCTACTTCCCACATAACACCAATGTCCTCATCAATGCCGAAAAAGCCTTTGACAAAATTTTGTGGCCCCATTTATATCATCTGATGTTGGTACAATGCTTTGGCCCAAAATTCATTGATTATATTAAAGTCATCAATACCACCCTGAAAGCCACAATGACCTCCAACAATTTCAAATCCCCATTGTCTGAACTTTTCAAAGTTACGGAACAGGGCTGTCCATTATCCCCACTTCTCTTCAACCTAGCTTTGGACCCCCTTCTGAGTAAATTAAATCAAACAGCAGACCTTAGAGGCATCACCATAGGAGGCATTGATATTAAATTATCAGCATTTGCAGATTATCTCCCCCCCAAATAGCCCTCCCAATCATATATCATACCTGAAAGACATAGCGTGCTTCAAAATAAATTTTGACAAATCGGAAGCCTTATGTTTGACCATTCACTTGCCCCCTACAATGGACCTCAGCTGCTCCCCCCACTGGGCTCAGCACCCAATTACATTTCTAGGGCTCTGACGTCTATGAAACATTAAAAATGTAAATAACTTGAATATACATACCCCATTACTATTATTCCCTTCTCATTTGTGGGCCGTCTTAATCTTATTAAAATGATATAGTTTCCCAATTTTTTTATTTTTATTTTAAAAGCTTTATTAAGACATAAGTAGAGTGTACATAACACAAAATCTTGTACATAAGCTAATCCAAAAGCATGCAATGTAGAAAACACACCAAAAGATACAAATATGCTTATGCATGAAAGTGATCCCATGAAATACATGCAGAGCATGAACATTGCAAGAGCAGTAGAAATCAAAGACAATACATTGTAAAATCATGGAAAATTAGCTAAACCTGATAAATATGTGAGTGGATCTACACATTGCTAAACGCAGTAGAAGCAGAAAATGAAAAAGTGTACCGCAAAGCTAACCAGCAAACTATGGTTGAGCAATTCTAGTCTGGAATGCGTCAGGTGACAGGCAAGAAGAGGAGAAAAAGAGGAAGAAAAGACAGCAAGGGTACATGAGTAAGAAGCTAATCCTAAGAAATGCAAGAGAGTAAAGCAACATTTCCTTGTACAGATAAAATAGAAAATGAAACGAGTGGTCAGCAAAGCTATTCAGGAAGCCCAATTATCATGATCATCGGTGACAAAACAGAGCAGGAACTGCTCCAATCCCTGATTGGCACGCTCAGTGGCTCCATTGGTCTGGGGATGGTAGGCATAAGAAAAGGACAGTTGAATGTCCATCTGGTTACAAAATGCTCTCCAAAATCTGGACACAAATTGGCTCCCACAGTCAGACACCAGAACTCTAGGTACCCCATGCAACCGGAACACCTCCTTAGCGAAGACAACAGCCAACACCTGGGCAGAGGGAAGGCCAGGAAGAGGCATGAAATGAGCCATCTTAGAGAATCTATCGACCACCATAAGAATGAACGAGTAACCCCTAGGCACTGGCAGCTCTCCCAGGAAATCAACGGGTACATAGGACCAAGGACGTTCACCATTAGGCACTGGTTGGAGTAGGCCCACTGCGAGGTGTCTAGGGGTCTTGGCACGAGCACAGGTGGTACAGACTGCGGTATATGCGGAGCAGTCGGCCCGTAGGGAAGGCCACCAGAAAACTTGTGAGAGAGACCATATTAATTGATCCCTCCCAATATGCCCAGCAGCCTTAGAAGATTGGTATGTTTCGAGCAACAAGGTACGAAATGGCTCATCCACAAAACACTTATCCACTGGGGCTTCTGTGGGTGCCGTAGTCTGGGTGGCCAGAATCTCCTCCCCCAGTGGTGAAGTGATACTAGTGCGTAGGGTGGCCAGGATGAGATCAGGCTGAATGATGGGTATGGGAACCTCATCCTTCTCCATCTCTGGCCCAAATTGTGTAGACAGGGCATCGGCCCTAACATTCTTGGAACCCGGCAAGTAGGATACTACAAAATTAAAACGAGATAGGAACAGGGCCCACCTGGCCTGACGAGAAGACAATCTTTTAGCCTTCGAGAGATAAGTTAGGTTTTTGTGGTCAGTAAGAATTAGTACAGGAGTTCTGGTACCTTCCAGCAGGTTGCGCCATTCTTTCAAAGCCAGAATGATAGCCAGGAGATCTCTGTCGCCAATTTCATAGTGACTCTGAGCACTGGACAGCTTTTTTGAGAAGAACCCATATGGTCTCAGAGCACCCCCCGCCACTGGATGTTGCGATAGTACTGCCCCAAACCTTATTTCAGAAGCATCGACCTCCAACGTGAATGGAAGGGAAGGGTTAGGGTGGGACAGTACCAGGGCAGATGCAAAAGTAGATTTTAATGTCTGAAAAGCAAGCTCAGCAGCATCAGACCATTGGGAAGGATTAGCGCCCTTGTGCATAAGGTCAGACAGAGGTTTAACAATGGTAGAGAAGTTATGGATAAACTTCCTGTAATAATTAGCAAACCCAAGAAAACGCTGAATTGCTTTTAACCCCTTGAGTCGTGGCCACTGCAAGACTGCTGTGACTTCTCCTGGTCCATGGCAATACCATCCTTAGAGATCACGAAACCCAAAAAAGGCACTTTGGACCTGTGAAACTCGCACTTCTCCATTTTACAGTATAGCTTATTCTTGCGTAAACTAAGCAAGACCTCTGACACATCCTTGATGTGTTGGGACAGAGTGGCAGAGTGTATGAGTATGTCATCAAGGTATATTACTACACAGGACTGTAGCAAATCACGGAGGATATCGTTAATAAATTCTTGAAATAAAGCGGGTGCATTACAAAGACCAAATGGCATAACTAGGTATTCATAATGCCCAGATCTGGTATTAAATGCTGTTTTCCACTTATCCCCCGCTCTTATTCTGATCAGGTTATAGGCAGCACGTAGGTCTAATTTCGTAAAAATGGAAGAACCTTTTAACCTGTCAAATAGCTCAGTAATGAGTGGTATGGGGTATGCATTCTTGGACATAAGTTTATTTAATCCCCGGTAATCAATGCAAGGTCTTAACTCGCCATTCTCCTTTTTCACAAAAAAGAACCCAGCACCAGCAGGTGAGGTAGACTTCCAAATAATCCCTCTGTTAAGGGCATCCTCAATGTATTCCTCTATGGCCCGATTCTTCTCGCACGACAGCGGATACGTGCGGCCCCTAGGGGGCACAACCCTAGGAGGCAAATCAATGGCACGATCGTATGCCATATGTTGGGGCAATGTGCTAGCCTCTCCCTTACTAAAAACATCACTGATTGATGGTATGCGGCTGGCACAGAGGGAGAGGCACACAAAATCTTAACAGGCTGAGTCACACAATGCTTCATACAGTACACGGACCAAGACGTGATCTCGCAACTCTGCCAGTCAAACTGGGGATTGTGCAAATGTAACCATGGAAACCCCAGAATGACCACATGATGAGGAGAATGGATAATCTGAAATCGTTGTTCGTCCATGTGGAGGGCCCCAATAGTCATAGAAATCGGAATAGTCTCCATAGTTATCTGAGCTTGTTCTAGCGGTCTGCCATCAATGGCCTTAATGGCTAAGGGAGATTCTCTTCTGACCAACGAAATCTTATGTAACGCAGCAAATGAATTATCCATGAAGTAACCGGCCGCATCGTAATCAACCAGAGCCAGAACCTCCACTGAGTGTTCTGCCCAAGAAAACATCACCTGGATCGTGGGTTTCTGCATGATCGGGTCTAGGGACTGCTGAACACCACCTACGGCCTGTCCCCCAAGGTACCCTAGGTGCGTTCGTTTCCCAGACGTACAGGACAAGTATGTAATAGATGGCCAGCTTTGCCACAGTATAGACATAACCCCTGCCTCCTGCGGTGTGCCCGTTCCTCCTTAGTTAGTTTGGTGAACCCAAGTTGCATAGGTTCACAGGGTTCCTGTTTACGATCAGGAGGCATGGGAGGCGAGGGTGAGGTCAAAAAACTGTTATGCCCACTGCTTCTAGGCCATAACCTACGGTCTTTGGCCATAAGTCTCTCACGAATACGAGAATCAATTAAAATGGCATAATCAATATATTCATCCAGGTCACTAGGTAGTTCTCTAGCTGCCGTTTCATCCTTAATATGTTCAGCTAGTCCTTGAGCAAAGGCTACCACCAGCGCCTCATTGTTCCAACCCACCTCTACTGCCAATCTACGGAATTCTATGGCATAATCGCCCACAGTACGATTGCCCTGTTGTATCTCCATCAATCGTTTGGCAGCAGCGGCGACTCTACCAGGAACTTCAAATACTCTCTGGAAGGTTCGTACAAACTCCCTGAAGTCCCTGGTGCAAGGTTTAGCATTTTCCCACAAGGGATTGGCCCACGCCAAAGCTCTGCCCGTTAATAGTGAAATCATGAACCTGACCTTACTGCGGTAATTGGGAAATGCATGAGGGGTTAGTTCCAGAAATATCTCCAATTGATTAATAAACCCTCTGCACAGGGGGGGTTCACCATCGTATCTGAGTGCACCGTGTGCTCAAGAATAGTTTGTATGGCCAGTGTCAACTGGTTCAAACGCTGCTCATGTACATCCATCCTCCAGTGGATGTTCTGTGTATTTCCCGCACCTTTACTGTCTGAGGTCATGGCCCTTTTGTACTGTAACGGTTTATTTGACACACACACAGACACAGTGGTTTAGGATAAAACACAGTTTTATTGAAATCACAGTAATAAAATAACCTTCACAGGTCCTGTGGTATATAAGCTGAATAATACAGACACACGACAGGTTATATATACATATGCCTACACAGGTCCAGCATAAACATAAAGTCCACAACAGTCTATACTGACACAGGTCAGGCAGATTTTAATGGATTCCCAGGAGCAAGGTACTGCATGGGTTAATGATCTTCTTAGAGTGTAAACAGTCCCATGTGCAGAGAGGTCTGTGATGGGGCTCTCTGCATATAGACAGCTGAAGGATTTGTAACGCCCAGAAACAGATAAGCAGAACTAACGTGAACTGCCTAGGTAACAATGGGAAGAGAGTCACATAACGTACTGCCGTAGCAGTAACGGAGACCAGGCTACTTGCACTCTGCCGGAGCAGTAACGAGGCAGACACATGCACTTAGCAGAAGCAGTAACGGAGACAAACCGGTGGCTCACTGCTGGTGCAGTAACAGAGGCAGACACTTGCACTTTGTAGAGGCACAAACAGAGACTAGGCCCAAGGTAAACTGCTGTAGCAGTAACGGAGGCAGACACTTACACTCTGCAGAAGTAGTAACGGAGGCAAACCGGGGCTCACTGCTGGAGCAGTAACGGAGGCAGACACTTGCACTTTGCAGAGGCAGTAGCGAAGACTAGGCCCAAGGTAAACTGCCGTAGCAGTAATGGAGACAAACACTTGCACTCTGCAGAAGTAGTAACGGAGGCAGACACTTGCACTCTCCAGAGGCAGTAACGGAAACTAGGCCCAAGGCAAACTGCCGTAGCAGTAACGGAACTGGCCGCTGGTACTCTGCAGGAGTAAATGGTAACACAATTGCCAGACACTCAGAATGTCACCTAGGCGACACAGCACAGGAACGCCAACCAAGCCGGGTCGAATCACAGAGCAGGAACGTCAGCCAAGCCGGGTCGGATCACGGAGCAGGAACGTCAGAAGAATAGTCAGGCAATCCAGGTCGGTACACAGGAGCAGAAGACAACATGCAGAGTAGTCAGGCAGGCCGAGTCGGTACACTGGGAATCACTGAGCAGAAATAAGCACTGGCACAGGAACACCACAAAAGGGCACTGGAGGGGTGCCAATATCCCAGTATATAAAGGTCATACTGGGCGGGACAAACACACGGTAGAATGGGAGCAAAGCACAGGATAGACTGACAGAAAAAACAAAACAAAAGAGCACGGGCACCGTGATAGTCAGACAGTCTGGTATCAGCCTGCTGACCATTCACACGTGAGTGTATTTCTATGTATTATATATTTAGTTTTATTGCAATATTACACTATTGGGCGCTCTCTTGTGTTTGTGTTTTACATGTATAATATCCACGAGCACCCACAATCTGGCTGTACTTTTGCACGTAACTGCCTTCAGCAAGGATCCATTGTGGGTGAGAAAGGGCACGCAGAGGAGCACAAAGGGAAGACATCACAGGAGGTAAGAAATGCATCCTTATCAACTATGAGCACTTTCAAATTGGCATCTCAACAAAATACTAGGTACAGATTGTGCAGCTGCTTCAGCATCCTGATGTCTTTTCTAAAATCTACCAATTGCATTGAGACAAGCACTGCAGCTGAGAAATGTTTACTGAAGCAACATTAACCTTTTTTGCCAAAGGGCTGGTAAATGCATTGTTACACAATATGCTGCACCCCCCTGGCATTCAAAGGGTTTACCCAAAAACTACCTGTAATACATTTGATTTCTGCTTCCAAGACATGGCTGCAGGATATAGCATTTGTAAAAGCAGCAATGGGGTATTTGTCACTGAAACACATGGGATCTATTTCAAGAAAATAATTAGACTAAAAGTGGTGTTATTTATACGTTAATGAGACCATCCCTTTAGCACAAGCAGGGTGACAAATTAAAAGCGTAGTAGAGCAGATAAGCCCAATGTATCAGTTCTCACGGCTGTAGGCAGCAAATGTGTACACTGCATATTTATGTCTCAGATAAACATAATTGCAAAGTCATAAAAGTCAGAATCGCACAAGAGCAATAAGCAGGAAGATCAATATCATGGCTGCTGTTTTTTCTTTCTTTTTTTTCTTTAAATATTTCTAACTGGCATGAAGAACTGAGGTGGTTTTACTCTAAAGACCTTAACAAAAGGGTGGGCAACCTGAGGCCCTTCAGGTGAAGAGAACAAAATCTCCCATCATCCCCAGCCATCTATCAGCTAGCTGGTAATGATGAGAATTTTAGTCCTCCAGAGCTAGAGAGCCTCTGAGCGCCCACCCCTGCCTTAACTCTTCATTATGGTTCTTTTCTGCTTGCTTCTGCCTGCCAATCCTGAGTACACAGGGCATAAAGTTCCTCCCTCACTTTAATGGTTTCTCTGTAACTCTTTCTGCTTTTTAGTTTGTGCATCAGACAAGGACATGAGTGATCATTCAGATTCAATAATGCGGAGATTTAGTGGGTTCAGTACATTTTATTGGTCACATCTGAACTTGCGTTCAAGCCAAGCAGTTCCGGAATTTGCTAATATAGCTACACTGGTGATAGTCTTTAACACTAATGGCTGCTCATCTGGGGTTTGCAGTACAGCTTATGAACACTGTAATGAAGAATGACAGCAAGTCCTGTACACCAGCCCCATAGCACCCACAGGGAAATATAAAAAAACCTTTTAAAAACTTGTGGATACTTAGCTCTTTTCATTTTCCATTAAAGTATAAGCAATTATAGTAAGTTCAGTATTTATGCAGACATTATAATAGGATGTAGAGTAGACATTCATGCATTAGGATAGGAGGTACCTGACCTGTAGAGCTTACAGTATAGTAGGAAATGGACAACATACAGATACAATAGGGAACAGGATCAGGTGTGGTTTGACAGTTCTGATATTGCCTATGAATTCAAGATTGTGCTACATTTGGCAGGTGTTCTTTTATTTTGTTTTGGAAGCTGTGGAGCACTGAAGTTTGGCAAATGTTGGGTGAGAGGGACTTCCTATGATAAAGAGCAGTGAGAAGGAAAGCCTTCAGTCGAGACTCAGCAGTAACGGTGGAGGGAGGTGAGACAGCTTCTATGGAAAGATTGTAGAGTGCATGTAGCTATGCGGCGGATTATCATAGATGAAATACAAGGTGGGGAAGACAACTGAAAGCCTTGAAGGTAAGAAGGAAGATTTTGTAGGCAATACATTGCTGATAGGAAGCCAGCAGAGTGGTTTTAGTAGTGTGGTATGGACCTGGAGGAAATAAAAAGTATTCTGGTGACTGAGTTAAGATTGAAATTAAGAAAAGAGATGTGGGTAGCAGGTAGGCCAACTCATGTCATTATGTCTTTGCCTTGCATAGCACAATGCCTTAAACAAAGCGTAGAGGAAAGTAATGCCCCAACATACCCTCTGACTAACCCATTGTCCTCCACTTGAAGCAAGAAGTGTTAGATGGAGGAATTTGCATGTACATAGCTTAGTAAATTGATATTAGAAATACAAAACAAATACATATTATATTATCTACAGGCACTCAACTCCTCATCAGTGACCACAATAATAATAATAATAACAACAAAACATATCAGTATCAAAAAATATATATCTTAATTATACGCAAAACAGTTGACACATCACATATATAGAGAAGCAGAAGAGATACCTAAGCCCACTCACAACAATCTCCCTCCCAACTTCCCAGAACATAGTAAAAGCACAACGTTGTATTAAAAACAACAAAAATAGCCCCCCCAACTAGATGCCGGAATCTATGCCTCAGATAATCACAAATAAATGTACTCTGAAGCATAGAGAAGGAGATACAATAATAATCGGATGCTCCAATCAATCTTAAAATAAACTGTTCTTCCTAAGTGTAACTTCTTTTGATATCCAGATATAGGTTTAACTTGAAGAACATATCCATGCCACAGAACCTTCACACTGGGATCTGTCAGGTGTACAGAGATTAATTTTCAAAAACAGAATGATCTCACCTCTTGCTGATACACCATACTGCTTCATCATCACAGTGATCCTCCATTTACACGTGTGATTAATACGCTCTGTTCATCGCACTTTCCATTCATAGCTCCTGGATACATCGTTACAAATAGCTCCTCAATCTTGATTAGTAGATACAGGATTACAAAGCACTTTCCTCATAACAAAGGCGTGTCTTTTGAATCTTGCCCCAGCTATATACTCATGCACCGATAACTCATGTATTCATAACATGCATGTCCATCATAGCGTCTCAACTCAACTCTGGAACAAACCGTAGATCAGTTATCATCCATCTCCTTCACTTAATCCAACAGGTAGTCGGTAGGAACAAAGGACCACATGTTTCGTGCTAAGTACTAGGACTTTTTCAAAGTAGATTTACACAAACCATTTTCGCCTTTAAATTACAATCCACTGGGAAATGTTTTACTTTACACCAATCAATTAAAATCGTTAACTAACATATAAGTGCATCTTCACCTATTTAACCCCTCAGTCCCAAGACATCGGATCGCTTAAATAAACTAAATAAATCTACTCCGGAACACCTCTATGCAAAGTTTGGCAGTTAAAATAGTCAATAACTATTCAACCATTTTATCAAAACATTTTTTAGAGACCTGTTCAATATATATATACTTTCTGTAAAAAATAAAACAAAATACATTTAGGAATCCCACATTTTCTCTATAGTATCTTCTCCAAGCTATATGATCCCCATATTCAATTAAATCTTCATGTAATTAATATCAATCTTCACCAAATAGAGATATAAAAACAGGATTCACAAAAACATATTGAATTTTCCTCATTAACCCCCGGGGTTCCAAATCTCACAAATTATAAATCCAGCAGGATTCTTTCTGAAGCAATAACTTGTCTCTATCTCCTCTACTTAGATCTTTCTTTAAAGAGGAGTTTGCCATAACATAAAGACCTTTTTCTGATCCCTCATGCTTTTCTTTAAAGTGCCTTGCCACTGGACTTTCTATTATTTGGTGCAGTACATCACCTACATGCTCCAGTATGTGAACTTTCAACTTTCTCTTAGTGTTTCCAATATATATCATACCACATGAGCATGTCAGTTGATATACAACACTCTCAGAATTACAATTAAAAAATTCTACATCTACTTCCATCATAATTAAGAAAGTTCTTCCCCACTTTAATATATTTACAAGCCTTACAAGTGCCACATTTAAACATTCCATGTATTGCTGTCTTATACAACCAGTTATCCTTATTTTGTGGATTCCTCTTAAATTCCAATTTAACCAACAGATCTCTCAAATTTGGTGAACGTCTTGCCACCATAAGTGGTCTATCCCTCACTATATCTTTTAACCTTATGTCATTGGTTAATATATGCCAATGTTTTGACACAATATTTCTAAAAATGTCTCACTGATATCCGTATATGTTGCAATAAATCTCACATAATTATCTGATGTTTGTAATTTCTTTTTTCTACTGGTATCTTGAAAAATCAAAGAATCTCTATCCTGTTTTTAAGGCTCTCTTATAGCATCTTTTCAGATGATTCTTCGGGTAACCCCTTTCCTGAAATCTAGTGACCAGCTCCCACGCCTGAGATTTATAATCATCAACCTCAGAACAATTTCTTCTCAAGTGTAGGAACTAACCCCAAGGGATCCCTCATTTCTGTGAATAGAGATGATGACTCTGATAATGCAACAACGTATTACAAGCTGTACCTTTCCTAAAGGTTTTTGTTTTAATAGTATTTGCAGCCTTAAAGATCCGCAAGTCTGAAAACTCAACCTCCACTAGGCTGACATGCTGCGTCAAGCGTACATTGAGGGAGTTATTATTTAGTTCCTCAATTAATTTCAAAAGTTACACCTCTGTCCCATTCCATATCATAAAAATACTGACGATATAGCGGATTCAAAGGTCCACGTGCATCTCTAAACCACTGCGGCAACACACCTCATGCTGCTCCCACCAGCCAAGGTGTAAGCACGCATAGGTCGGGGCGCATGAGGCCCCCATTGCGACCCCCTGACACTGCAAGTAAAATTTCCCATCAAACACGAAGTAATTTCTTTTTAGAATAAATTCTAACAGATTTAAAATAAATTCATTAGAAAGTCCAGTGGCAAGGCACTTAAAAAAAAAAAACATGAGGGATCAGCAAAGGGTCTTTATGTTATGGCAATCTCCTCTTTAAAGAAAGATCTAAGTAGAGGAAATGGAGACAAGTTATAGCTTCAGAAAGAATCCCTCTGGATTTATAATTTGGGAGCTTTGGAACCCCAGGGGTTAAATGAGAAAAATTCAATATGTTTTTGTGAATCCTGTTTTTATATCTCTATTTGGTGAAGACTGATACTAATTACATGAAGGTGTAATTGAATAGGCGGATCATATAGCTTGGAGAAGATACTATAGAGAAAATGTGGGATTCCTAAACTTATTTTGTTTTATTACTTACAGAAAATGTATATTTTCCCAGTGTCACAGTTTTGATGAGCACTCAGACAAGACTTGTAAGGTTAAAAGAACTTTATTAAATATAAAGTACAGACAGCAATAATGTTTCCCACCCACACAGGCCCAGAAGAGGACAATACAAGTACCGCCTACAACTAACACAGGTCAGGTAGGAACAGATAACAAGAATGTACACACAGGTAGCAGGTACCCTAGAGAGCTAGGGTGAGGTGGAGGCAGCGACCTGCTGGTAGTGACACGGAGACCCTACACTCTAGGGTATAGAGGAGGCCCGCGACTCTCAGCTACTGGCAGCAAGGATCCTAAAATGCTAGGGGTCAATGGAAGCACAGGACCAAAGGATACTGGCAACAGGGACCCTAGAACGCTAGGGCTGACAAAGGCACACGGACCACGAGCACTGGCAGCGAGGACCCTAGAAAGCTAGGGGTCAATGGAAGCCTAAGACCAACGGATACTGGCATCAGAGACCCCAGAACGGTAGGGTTGACAAAGGCACACGAACCATGAGTACTGGCAGCGAGGACCCTAGAACCCTAGGGGACACAAGACGCACAGACTGGAAGCATAAGACCCTAAAACGCTAGGGTTAACCGGAGGCAATGATTACGGATACTGGCAACAAGGACCCTAGTACGCTAGGGGTGAATCGGAGGCAACAGACCACAGAAGGCAACTGGTGTCCAAAGTACATAGAGTACAAGAACAGGACCACCACACTACAACTGGCTCTAGAGCCCTTAAGGCCACAGCGGTATAGTAGGCAGGATGAGACAGTAAACCGGACCTAGAACATCTAGGTGTAGAAAGGGTCAATAATGGTAATGTGCCCAGAGGAATGCCTATAACTCCCCACAGGTAGTGAGCCTAGCTAGTGACAGTAGTAATGATGGACACGTAAACAAGAGAGTGAGTAACACAGCCTGACTGTTGACAGCACGAAAAAAACGGTACTTCGTATGTGCACACCGCCAGAGGCAGTTGATACCAGTAAGGACGGCTGAAGCAGCGAGTGCTCAGCCAGGGTCGGCAACGTAAGCGGGATCTGAGCCAATCCAGTCAGCAATGTAAGAGGGTTCTCAGCCAATCCAGTCAGCAACGTAGCGGGTTCTCAGCCAGTCCAGTCAGCAACGCATGCGGGTTCTCAGCCAGTTCGGTCAGTAACGGAAGCAGGTTCTCAGCCAGATCAGTCAGCAACGTAGCAGGTTCTCAGCCAGTCCAGTCGGCAACATAGCGGGTTCTCAGCCAGTAAAATCAGCAATGGATACGGAGCAGTACAGGATACACAGGAACTTTGTCAGGCCAGGTCATACACAAACAGAGCAGCAGCAGGAACTAGTGCTAGGTTCAGGTACACCACATAAGGGCACCCTACTGCTGACATGACAGGATATAAAAAGGGCTGGCCCTAAGTGGAGTCAGGTTAAGGAACCAATAAGAATGCAGCAACTAACACAAGGAAGTAAGAATGTCGCCGGCCCGCAGCCAGGATCACGGGCACCGTGATACCCAGTGACAGGTAATTTAAAGGTGAAAATGGTTTGTGTAAATCTACCTTGAAAAAGTCCTATTACTTGGGACAAAACATGTTGGTGCTTTGTTCCTGCCGACTACCTGTTGGATTAAGTGAAGGAGATGGATGCTAAAAGTTTAACTGATCTACGGTTTGTTCCAGTGTTGAGTTAAGATGCTATGATGAACATGCATGTTATGAATACATGTGTTATAGGTGCATGAGTAAATAATTGGGGCAAGACTCAAAAGTACACCTCTGTTATGAGGAAAGTGTTTTGTAACCTGTATCTACTAATCAAGATTGAGTAGCTGTTTGTAACGATGTATCCAGGAGCCATGAATGGAAAGCATGATGAACAGAACGTATTGATCACACGTGTAAATGGAGGATTACTGTGATGATGAAGCAGTATGGTGTATCAGCAAGCAGTGAGTTCATTCCGTTTTTGAATATTAATCTCTGTATACCTGACAGATCCCAGTGTGAAAGTTCTGTGGCATGGATAAAACTGTGAGATAACTTTGAAATATATATGGGGTATATTTACTTGCCTTGCGATTGGAGATATATCAGATATGTAAAGAAATATCAACATATGTCAACTCTCATGTTCTAATGTGATGGAATAATATCACCTATATCTGGATATCAAAAGAAGTTACACTTAGTAAGAACAGTTTATTTTAAGATTGATTGGAGCATCCAATTATTCTATCTCCTTCTCTATGCTTCAGAGTACATTTATTTGTGATTATCTGGGGCATAGATGCTGGCATCTAGTTGGGGGGGCTATATTTGTTGTTTTTAATACAACGTTGTGCTTTTACTATATTCTAGGAAGTTGGGAGGGAGGGAGGTGAGTGGGCTTAGGGATCTCCTCTGCTTCTTTATATATGTGTCAACTTTTTTACGTATAATTACAATATATAGTTTTTGATACTGATATTTTTTGTTATTATTATTATTGTGGTCACTGATGAGGATCTGAGTGCCTGTAGATAATCTACTATGTATTCTTTTGTATTTCTATGATATTTCTGGATTTAATGGCACCCCGTATTAGAAAAATACGGTTATCTCCCTGAGTTAAAACTGGTGTGCTTTACTCTCTTCATCATATTTGGTTTATAAATTGATCTTAGCCAGACCCAAGGACAAAAAAATTGATTCCAGAGCCTTATTTAGCTCTGAATTATCATCATACATTCACCACAGCCAACATGTGTATGTGTTTGTTTTCTCAGTGTCAGCCTTACGTTACATGGAAGTAGAGAAGCAAATAAGAGGACAGAGTACCCAGGCCCTACTCCACCACACTCAGTGGCAGATTGTGAGCAAATGCTGTTCCAGAGATAACTTACAATGCCAATACAGTGACTTGAAAACAATGCCACATACACTTAGTGAGTGACTGTCACCAATTTGAAGCACAAGTAACCAATTTACAGATGCAGCAGTCCTTAACACCTATCTCTCTGAGTTAAACCATCTTGATCTCATAAGCAACTTCCATTGACTTGCATGGGAATCTTGGTTTAACTAACACATAGTGTTATACATAAGAGAGAAACATTGTGGATAATAATTGATGCTACATTTGCAGCTAGTTATGCAGTTCTAAACACACCAAACCATATAAGCCACTGAAAACACACTAGTAAGTGGACACACACCTCTCCAAGTCTATCAACATACTCAATAGTATCAGATACACAAGCAGACATATAATATCAATAAAATCTGCAGAGACTAACCACAGCAGTTAGCTTCCAGCACATTGCATCAAACACACCAAAACACTCTCTATAAACACCCAAATGCACACAGACGCTGCATGAAACACACTAGATACATAACCCACACACATACACTACAGGAAATTTTTTTTTTACCAGGCCTCTGTGACTGGTAACATGAATGTAAGCCTCTTCATTGTTAAAGGGTACATGCCTTCTTTTGTGACATTTTACTACAATTAATTACGTAAGATTAATAAATATCACCTTTGCATCCCTGGCCAGGCTTAAACAGGCAACCTTAGAGCTGTTGACCTATGCTCTGCTGGTCTGCCAGTAGGGTTTCTGTAGTAGCCGAGTCTATGTCCCTGCTATTTGTTCACCTGCATCTGGAAAGTTCTGTAGCTTCTGACTGGTTAACCATTGTCACCTGTTGCCTGTTTAGAGGCTATTTAAACTTGTCTCCCAGACAACTCAATGTTCAGTTAGTCCAGTGTTTACACTTGCTAATTGGGATTATCTTGATTCTGGATGAAATGTTGCTGACCTTTGCCTGTTTCTGGGACTATGCATTTTGCTTCCTGCCCTGCCCTTCAGATTGCTACTCTATGGTTCCCCCTCACTTGTGCTTTGCCTTGGACTCTACTCTTTGTCCACTACTAATCACACACATGGAGGCTCCATCCTTTGGGACAAATTATTGTCCGTTAGTGGTGCAGACTAGCTATCCTTATCAAATTCCTGCTATACTGGGATCTACTATTGGGATTCACCAGTTAGTTTACTTTAATAGGCTGTTTCAGTTTCTGACATAGTAAGAGAGCCAGAACATGAAGCTGCTGACATTGATAATGCCTTGTCAGCATTAACTCAGTGCCTGGACACATCTACCCATGTGGTTTAGGGTCTACAGGGGGGCTTACTCACGGCTCGTAGCCAAGTTTAAGAAATGCATTCTGCTTCTGTGACTAATCCTCCCAGCTCACATCAGTTGGCTCTAACACCTCACGACTGCACAGTGAAAGAGAAGGAACAACTTCAGAAGACCAGGTTCCACTTTTTGAACATTTTTCTTCAGGTCATACTCAATTGAGAGTTTTTATGAATGTTGGCCACCTGTTGTCATTTAAAGCTGCGAACCTAAGCCTCTGATTCTATTAAAAGTCATACTATTATTATGGTGATGACCAGAAAAACCTGCTGCTTGGGGCCACCATTTATTAGAAAGGCACAGTCCACTTCTTCAGGATATACTTACTTTTTACAAGGCCTTATTCTCTCTCTCTCTCTCTCTCTCCCCCTCTCTATAATAACCCTCACATGATCTCTTCTACTGAGACAGCACTACAGTTTCTTCACTTAAACAAAAGACAAAAGATTATGCTGCAGAGGAGATCATTTTAGATCTCATAAGAGTAGAGGTTACTACGGAAGAGTATAGCATATATCAAATGATAGGACACAAAAAGCCTACACAGGAGATGGGGGTTATTATGACCAATCGCAGGAATGTTTTTTTGTCAAAGAGAGACTAGAGCAGGGATGGCGAGAGCCAAGCCCACAGTAGAAAGAGATAAGGCATCCAAATCATTTCAGTGTTCTCAGCGTTCAGTGTGTATATATAAAATATGCAATGGTAAAGACGTTTAAAATCTTTAGTATAAGTTGTCTTATTATCTGTGTTTAGGATAAGCACTTTCTATACCACAAATAGATACCAATATTGATGTAAATGTTTCTTATTTATTCATTAACAAAGTGTCTATGTGGAACAGATAATTTATGTGCAATATATATATATATATATATATTTTTATAATGTTTAAGTCAGTGTTTCTCAACCAGGGTGCCATTTTCTATTGGATCATGGTGTGTGTGTTGTAACTGGAGGATGTCTCAATGCAATGTGTACTTGTATTTAAGAGAGATGTTTTCATATTTATCTGTATAACACACCTGAGGAAGAGACCTAAGGTCTTGAAAGCTTGCATCCTAAATCTGCTTAGTTAGCCAATAAAGGTACCAACAACCATATTTGCCTTTTTTAAATACATGACTTGTAATACCAGCATTTATACAGTTGAGAATGTGTTGAGGATTCTTAAAATTTATTATATATTTCATATAAAAACTGTATGTTTTAATACATCTATATTCTTGAGTTGCTAATGACTATGTTTCCCAAGTGGAAGTGGGCTTGTTGCTTCCATGAGCCAGATGACTGGCAGTGTTATACAAACTTGCCAGCCATATGCAAGAGGTGAGTAACCATCCAAACATTCCATCAAAACAGATGGTTTACTTACTGTGGATGTCTGCTCCTTGTATATAATTCTCTTCCTCAGTGTTCTGTTTATGTACCTCTGGTGGCATTCAGACTATGGAACACGCCAATATGTCTCTTTACTCCTCTCTCCTTTTTGGTTGCTAAGAAGGGGGTGTAAGGGCATAAATATGGGAGGTTCAGGTGTGACAGGGCCTATTATCCAACACTGCTTTATTCGTGCTCAAATCCTCTAACGTCTTTTGGCTATTTTAAGAAAAATCTTTGGGTATGTCCCTAATAGTAAAGGATAATCCAAATGTGGACCCCTTGCTCTCATTTCCTAGGGAAACAAGCTGTGCCTCACTGACGAGGCTGAAACAAGGCCGAACTGGGGTTAGCTAGTAGTTCCCATGCAGAGGGGAGTTGCCCGTCATTTTGGAACTAGACCGCCACATTTGGGGGGATTAGGGTGATATGTATGTGGAAACTTCTCTTCTGTAATGGCACTTGAGAGCTAAAATGTGATGTAAGCAACATTGCTTTTGTTCATGCTCAGAGCCTGTTGAATCAAATGGGCGATATGAGAATGTTGCTCGAATCAAAATTCTGATGTCACACACTAAAGGTCGCCAAATACAGGGTGGCATTTCAATAATAAACCACAGTCCCTGAAATGCTCTAGCGTGAGCAGCACCCACAAAAGCCCACACTGTCATCACCTAGAAAAACATTTCAGATTGACAAATTATTAAGTTATGGTGTTCTGCAGTTCACCCACCGAGGCTTAAAATGGACTTATAACCCTAAGGTAATTTAGTTAATTTTAAAGACAATTCAATTTTGTACATATCACAGTGTGCTTGGCAGCCTTGCTGCTTTCTCCCTGTGCTTCTCCTCATTGCTGTCTGATGTCACGGGTACAGATGCGCGTCTGTGACGTGCACTTGTTTATACACATGGGCCGACTCACCTGATTGGTTCCCGCTTTGTGTGTACCTATTTGAACGCCCCTGGGCCTAGTACCAGTTGCCCTTACTTGCTGTTCCAGTTAGTTTTGTTTGTCTGCTCCTTTTCGTGGTGACTCTTGCTTGGCCTCCGATCTCCATCTGTGTATGACCCCGGCTTGTCTGACTATCCACATCGGTATTTCCCGTGGCTCTGACTGATCTCTCTCCTTGTATGACCCTGGCTTGTCTGACTATCCACATCTGTACTACCTGTGGCTCTGGTTGATTCTGCTCTGTGTATGATTCTGGCTTGTCTGACTATCCACATCGGTACTGACCTGTGGCTCTGGCTGACTGCTCGCTCCATGTATGACCCCGGCTTGTCTGACTATCCACATCGGTTCTGACCTGTGGCTTTGGCTGACTACTCACTCTATGTATGACCCCGGCTTCTCTGACTATCCACATCAGTACTGATCTGTGGCTCTGGCTGACTACTCGCTCCGTGTATGACCCCGGTTTTTCTGACTATCCACCGGTGCTGATCAGTGGCTCTGGCTGACTGCTCGCTCCTTGTTGTCCCTGGTTGTCCGACTATCCACTTGGTTCCGGGCTGTGGCTCTAGCCCACTACTCGCTCCTTGTTGCCGGTTATCTGACTATCCTCTCAGTACTGAACTGTGGTACTCTCTCCTTGTGGCCTATGCCAGTCTGGCTATTCATAATACGGTACTGTGGCTATGCTGCCCTTTCTCCGTCTGCCACTATCTTCCTTTGGTACTGTATGGTAGGAAGCATATCTCTGGGTGCTCGGTCCTACCTACAGATAGAACCATAGGCTAGGTTCTAGATTCTGCTTCCACTTCGAGTAGCGCAGGACTCTACCTAGTGTCAGTCTGGGCAGTAGACTGTGGTCTATTGTCATACTGTTCGGGGGTATTACAGGGGTGTACCTATTATATTTGTATTCTAAATAAAGGTGGTTTTATTTCAATTACTTGTGTCTGACCTTCTGTTTGTACTGGTTACCGTGACAGTACAATCCATTTGTTTATATTATAATGTCTAAGAAATTAACTTTTATGTGTTGGTGGCCCAGTTTTGCACTTTATGCTAATTAGTTTGTGTACTGGGTCAATATTACCACACACACTGTACTATTATGAATCTACACAAAGCCCACATATGGGGGTGGGTCTTTTTTTGTAGTATAATGAGTGATACATTTAGCTTTAGAAAGAACGAATTAGCATACTGTGCAGGGGCTTAGCATAAAATTATTTGGTCCATTAAGAAGGATTTCAGAGCGCACTGGGCTGTCTTTTCCCTTGGGAGCAATCTTTATAGCAGAGCTACATTGCACCTAAATGGAACGGTGCTACTCTGTTTGGGGTTAGAATGATTAGAAGGTTGGATTAGACTTTAAACTAGAAAAGGGTGTGGAGGAAGATGGCACAACATAGGATGGGTAGGCAGTGTAGAAGAGGAAAATGGATTAGAGAAGAGGCATGGGGGTGGAGAGGGGCATTGGCTAGTTCGTCTAATAGGGATATGCCTATGTTACAGCCTGATAAAAAAGCAATGAAATTCTTAAGAATTTCAGTAACATAAAATCTATGCATGCAAACAGTCATAGTTTGTCTGGTAAAACAGGGAAACTGATTGCAATGAATGAGCAGTAAGATATTACTAGTACTACTGAAACCTGGTTAGATGATACACATGACTGGGCAGTCAATCTAAGAGGGAATGGGTTAAAAAAAAGTGCCCTAAAAACTAGTGTAAGGGAAAATATTAATGAAAGGTCCAATGAAAATGTAAAGTCCAGTGGATTGAAACACACACACTGGGGGTATGAATAATAAAATATAAGCAGAAACAGAAAAAGCCCACAGCGCTAGCTCACCATAATAAACACATATAGTGAATAAATAAAAAAGTGTTAAATAACTGGCATCTAGATAGCAGTAAGGAATGAGTGGGTTCTCCAATCCCCCCAAGAAACATTGGGCCAAAACCCAAAGTGCATATACAAGACAAAGAACAGACCTGTGCTCCACAGCTAGCGCTGACGAAGCCCAAGAAGGCCGAAACGTACTTCTGCGGTTAGCTGTTTCCCTTGTTCAGAGAGAACTTGTCTGGCACTTTGTGGCTGGACTGTCATTTGGCAGGACTAGTATGATATGCTACAGAAGATTTCCTCTTTGTGTATGGCACTGGTGAGCTAAAAGAGATTGCACCCTGGGCGTGAGGACACAGTCCCAGTGAGCTTCATGCATGTATTTGCTAGCTCATGAGCCTAGTTGAGCATCTCAGACTTTTCTTTCTACATATGCAAATTGCTCTTGGGGTTGGTCACCCTAAGAGTAATGAAGGGAATCCAGACATGGACCCCTTACTCACAGTGCCTAGTGGTATCAGCTGCACTGCCTTGATGAGGCCCAAGAAAGCAAAAGTGTACATTTGAGATAAGTTGATTTTCTTGTTCAGAGTGGACTTGTCTGGCATTTAGTGTCTGGACTGTCTTTTGGTAGGACCAGTATGGTATGCTTCAGAAGATTTCCTCTCTGTGTATGGTCCGGGTGAGCTAAAAGAGATTGCACCCTAGGAGTGAGGGCTCAGTCCCAGTGAGCTTCTTGCATGTATTTGCTAGCTCATGAGCCTTGTTGAGCATCTCTGACTTTTCTATCTACTTATGCAAATTGCTCTTGGGGTTGGTCACTCTAAGCGTAATGAGGGGAATCCAGATGTGGACCCCTTGCTCACAGTGCCTAGAGGTATCAGCTGCACCTCACCGACGAGGCCAAAACGAATGTCTGGGGTTAGCTGTTTCCCTTGTTCAGAGAGGACTTGTCTGGTATTTCATGGCTGGATTGTCCTTTGGCAGGACCAGTATGATATGCTTCAGAAGATTATTTCTCTGTGTGTGTGACACTGTGGCGTGGACACAGTCCCAATGAGCTTTTTGCATGTATTTGCTAGCTCATGAGCCTAGATGAGCATCTCTGACTTTGCTTTTTACATATGCAAATTGCTCTTGGGGTTGGTCACCCTAAGAGTAATGAGGGGAATCCAGACATGGACCCCTTGCTCAGAGCACCTACAGGGTTCAGCTGCACCTCACCAACGAGACCCAAGTAAACTGAAATGTTTGTCTGGGGCTAGCTGTTTCCCTTCTTCAGAGGGGACTTGTCTGGCTTTTTGTGGCTGGACTGTCATTTGGCATGATCAGTATGATATGCTTCAGAAGATTATCTCTCTGTGTATGACATGGGTGAGCTAAAAGAGATCACACCCTGGGAGCGAGGACACAGTCACAGTGAGCTTCTTGCATATATTTGCAAGCTCATGAGCCTAGCTGAGCATCTCTGACTTTTCTTTCTGCATATGCAAATTGCTTTTGGGGTTGGTCACCCTAAGAGTAATGAGGGGAATCCAGATGTGGACCCTTTGCTCACAGTGCAAAGAGAGATGAGCTGCACCTCACTGATGAGGCCCAGGCAGGTCAAAACGTACGTCTGGGGTTAGCTGTTTTCCTTGTTCAGAGGGAACTTGTCTGGCATTTTGTGGCTGGACTGTCATTTGGCATGACCAGTATGATATGCTTCAGAAGATTTCCTTTCTGTGTATGGCACGGGTGAGCTTAAAGAGATTGCATAATCGGCACGAGGACACAGTCTCAATGAGCTTCTTGCATGTATTTGCTAGCTCATGAGCCTAGTTGAGCATCTTTGACTTTTCTTTCTACATATGCAAATTTCTCTTGGGGTTGGTCACCCTAAGAGTAATGAGGGGTGTCCAGACATGGACCCTTTGCTCACAGTGCATAGTGACATGAGCTGCACCTCACCGATGAGACCCAGGCAGGCCTAAACGTATGTCTGGGGTTAGCTGTTTTCCTTGTTCAGAGGGAACTTGTCTGGCATTTTGTGGCTGGACTGTCATTTGGCATGACCAGTATGATATGCTTCAGAAGATTATCTCTCTGTGTATGGCATGGGTGAGCTAAAAGAGATTGCACCCTGGGAGCGAGAACACAGTCACAGTGAGCTTCTTGCATGTATTTGCAAGCTCATGAGCCTAGCTGAGCATCTCTGAATTTTCTTTCTTCATATCCAAATTGCTTTTGGGGTTGGTCACCCTAAGAGTAATGAGGGGAATCCAGATGTGGACCCCTTGCTCATAGCGCCTAGAAAGATGAGCTGCACTTCACTGACGAGGCCCAAGAAGGCAGAAATGTACGTCTGGGGTTAGCTTTTTCTCTTGTTCAGAGAGGTCTTGTCTGGCATTTCGTGGCTGGACTGTCATTTGGCAGGACCAGTATGATATGCTTCAGAAGATTTTCTCTCTGTGTATGGCACTGGTGAGCTAAAAGAGGTTGCACCCTGGGCACGAGGACACTGTCCCAGTGAGCTTCTTGCATGTATTTGCTAGCTCATGAGCCTAGTTGAACATCTCTGACTTTTCTTTCTACATATGCAAATTGTTCTTGGGGTTAGTCACCCTAAGACTGATGGGAATCCAGACGTGGACCCCTTGCTCTTAGTGCTTAGAGGGAGTAGCTGCACTTCACAGATGAGGTCCAAGAAGGCCGAAACGTACGTTTGGGGTTAGCTGTTTCCCTTGTTCAGAGCGGACTTGTCTGGTAATTTGTGGTTGGACTGTCATTTGGCAGAACCAGTGTGATATGCTTCAGAAGATTTTCTCTCTGTGTATATGTAATGGTCAAGTTTATTAGCCTGGTGTACTGGCAATTTGGAATGAGGTAGGAGCACGAAGCTTAGGTGCAACACACACCGACTGGAAATTACTAGAGTCTCAGGAGTTGCTTGGGATCGTCGCTTGAGAGCGTCGCTGGGGAACAGATCCGACCACCTGCCTCTCCTTGCTGCGGCCAAAGCCAGATGTCCGACCCTAGTTGAGCCGGCGCCTAGACCAGGATGGAGAGAAAGGTAAGTCGGTAGCCTCAGACCAGAATAGAGATAACAAAGAACTGGGCCCAAAGGCACAACTAGCCTCAAAGGAGCCGTAATAGATGTTCACCGTAACCAGGGAAATGGGGACTCCTACAACACAACAAACAGAGCTGGAACAATAGGGGGAACCATCGGGCCAAAAGGCCCTGTGGTAACAGACTCTGCAAGGAGACTCAAGCAAGTGCCAACCTCAAAAGCCCTATAACTCCCACAGGACACCAGAGGCTCCCAAAAAGGTCTGCAACCTATTTCCCTCCCCAACACCACCTGGGAGCCACCAACCACCAGAAGGGGGGATAACCGGGATAAGCCCCAAAAGAGGGGAGAAGGCAGAACCTCCACCCTGCACCCCAAGCCCACTGCTACCGAGGGACGGAGGAATAGGGAAGCTCTCTGCAGACGACCAGGGTCCTGCGGTTCCCCAGGATCCCCACCGGGGGCGGCCAAGCAAAGGGCACCTCGGTCTCCCAGCGAGAGTGAGGATGGAGCGGTAGCCGGGGAGTTCAGGGTCCGGCGCGCTACCCGGGCAAAAGCCGATGAGGACGGCACCCTGCACAGGAACCCCGGGCACCTTTGCACTCTGGGAGCGAGCACACTGTCCCATTGAGCTTCTTGCATGTATTTGCTAGCTCATGAGCCTAGTTGAGAATCTCTGACTTTTCTTTTTATATATGCAAATTGTTCTTGGTGTTGGTCACCCTAAGAGTAATGAGGGGAATCCAGACATGGACCCCTTGCTCACAGTAGCTAGAGGGATCAGCTGTACCTCACTGATGAGGCCCAAGCAGGACGAAATGGTCATCTGAGGTTAGCTGATTCTCTTGTTCAGAGGGGACTTGTCTGGCATTTCATGGCTGCACTGTCATTTGGCAGGACCAGTGTGATATGCTTCTGAAGATTTTTTTCTCTTTGTATAGCACTGGTGAGCTAAACGATATTGCACCTTGGGAGTGAGGACACAGTCCCAGTGACCTTCTTGCATGTATTTGCTAGCTCATGAGCCTAGTTGTGCATCTCTGACTTTTCTTTCTACATATGCAAATTGCTCTTGGGGTTGGTCACCCTAAGAATAAAGAGGGGAAACCAGAAGTGGACCCCTTGATCATAGTTTCTAGAGGGATCAGCTGCCCCTCACCGACGAGGCTCAAGAAGGCCAAAATGTACATCTGGGGTTAGCTGTTTTTCTTGTTCAGAGAGAAATTGTCTGGCATTTTCATAGCTGGACTGTCATTTGGCAGGACTAGTATGATATGCTTCAGAAGATTTTCTCTCTGTCTATGGCGCTGGTGAGTTAAAAGAGATTGCACCCTCAGTGTGAGGACACAGTCTCAGTGAGCTTCTTGCATGTATTTGCTAGCTCATGAGCCTAGTTGAGCATATCTGACTTTTCTTTCTACATATGCAAATTGCTCTTGGGGTTGGTCACCCTAAGAGTAATGAGGGGAATCCAGACATGGACCCCTTACTCACAGTGCCTAGAGGTATCAGCTGCACCTCTCTAATGAGACCCAAGAAAGCCCAAATGTACATTTGGGATAAGTTGGTTTCTTTGTTCAGAGAGACCTTGTCTGGCATTTAGTGTCTGGGCTGTCTTTTGGCAAGACCAGTATGGTATGCTTCAGAAGATTTTCTCTCTTTGTATGACACTGGTGAGCTAAAAGAGATTGCTCCCTCAGTGTGAGGACACAGTCTCAGTGAGCTTCTTGCATGTATTTGCTAGCTCATGAGCCTAGTTGAGCATCTCTGACTTTTCTTTCTACATATGCAAATTTCTTTTGGGGTTGGTCACCCAAAGAGTAATGAGGGGAATCCAGAAATGGACCCCTTGCTCACAGTAGTGGGCTTAGCTGCACCTCACCGACAAGGCCCAAGAAGGCCGACACGTAGGTCTGGGAGTAGCTGTTTCCCTTGTTCAGGGAGGACTTGCCTGGCATCTCGTGGCTGGACTGTCATTTGGCAGGACCAGTATGATATGATTCGGAAGATTTTCTCTCTGTGTATGGCACTGGTGAGCTAAAAGAAATTGCACCCTGGGTACGAGGACACAGTCCCAGTGAGCTTCTTGCATGTGTTTGCTAACTCATGAGCCTAGTTGAGCATCTCTGACTTTTCTTTCTACATATGCAAATTCTCATGGGGTTGGTCACTCTAAGAGTAATGAGGGGAATCCAGACATAGACCCCTTGCTCACAGTACCTAGAGGGATCAGCTACACCTCACTGATGAGGCCCAAGAAGGGCAAAAGGTATGTCTGGGGTTCACTGTTTTTCTTGTTCAGAGAGGACTTGTTTGGCATTTCGTGGCTGCACTGTCATTTGGTAGGACCAGTATGATATGCTTCAGAAGATTATCTCTCTGTGTATGGCATTGGTGAGGTAAAAGAGATTGCACCTTGGGTGCGAGGACACAGTCCCAGTGAGCTTCTTGCATGTATTTGCTAGCTCATGAGCCTAGTTGAGCATCTCTGACTTATACCTTGGTGGGGTTGGCAAGCTTACATTCATTGGCCAAATGATGGACTAAATTCTACATTTTTAATAGTTTTGTATATATACCTAGGTCAGGACACATACATACACATTTTTATTATATATACTTAAGTCACGGCACACATTTACACATTGGTATGGAGGAGCGCAGGTCTGTTCTTTGTCTTGAATAATAAAATATGTTTCCGTTGATTTGCTACAAGACACTTATTATTGGCTAGTTTGAAGTCGCTCAACTTTTACCGCAAATGAAAAAGTCAGGAAATGTAATCATAATTGGAGATTTCAACTACACTGAAATTGACTGGAGAAATAAGACTTTCAGCATAACAAAGGGCAATCATTTTCTAGGTATGTTTTATGAAAATATTACATTGGAACTAGAAAAATATTTGGGTAGTTATTGTCACGGTATTCAGCAAAGAAGGACAGACGCAAAGATAATATATAACCACCTTTATTAAATATATACAACAATAATGGTATTGGCCCACATATAACCCCAGACACAGGCTGATAGGACCCAAGGTCCCTCTGGAGCTGCACACTGTGCTGTGCACTGCACTACTGCGAGTAACCGAGACTAGGGGAGCGGCTCAAATGAGACAACAGTATGAATGGTATAAGATGCGTAAGTCACCACTTCGGTATGCAATGGGAGGCAACAGGGAGCGAGAGCAGACTACAGCCACGAGGCAGTGAGACTACAGGTCTGGCAGGGCAGTAGTGTAGGGAGCAAGTAGGCAGCCAGAGCCTCAGGTCAGACAAACCGGGAACACACGGAGCGAGAAGTAGCCAGAGCCACAGAAGACAAACCGGGGAGCCAGCTTTATAAAAGGCACCTGGAGATGGAGATTGCATGAGGACAGTCATACTCTCTCTCCCACCTGGAACACTGGAGCCGGTAGCCGTCTACAGTCTGCTTGTCTCTTATAGCGCAACATGGAACTCTGCAGGGATCTCTGAACCCGTACCCATGTGGAGCGGAGTGCCCTCAAGTGCTCCTCCAGAGCAGGAATATTCTGAGCCTCAAAAGACTCTGGTAGCAGCGAAGGTTGGTACCCGTAGTTAATCAGAAAGGGAGAGTTCTGAGAGGAGGAATTGACTACACTATTTCTGGCCAGCTCTGCCCACGGTAACAGGTTCACCCAATTGTCATGATGGTCTGAGATAAAACAACGGAGGAACTGTTCCAATGCCTGATTAGACCTTTCTGCAGCACCGTTCGACTGTGGATGGTAAGGCGAGGAGAACGAGAGCTGGATGCCCATCTGACCACAGAATTCGCCCCCAGAAACGTGAGACAAACTGGCTCCCTTGATCTGAGACTACCACCTTGTGTATACCATGGAGACGAACCACCTCCTTTGCAAAGATCATGGCCAACTCCTTGGAGGAAGATAATCCTTTAAGTGGTACAGAATGGGCCATTTTAGAAAATCTATCCACTATCATGGGGATGACTGTGTAACCCTCTGAGACAGGCAACTCAACCATAAAATCAATAGGTAAGTGTGACCATGGATGTTCCCCATACGGAACGGGTTGCAGGAGACCAACCGGGAGGTTCTAGGAGTCTTAGTCCACGCACAAGTGGAACATGCAGCAACAAATGCGGAGCAATCTGCTCTCAAGCTTGGCCACCAAAAGAGTCTAGTCATAGACCATATTAGTTGGTCTTTCCCAATGTGCCCTGCAGCTTTCTAGGAATGGTACATCTCCAGCAAACTGGTTCGGAGGGATTCAGGCACAAAACACTTCCCATTAGGTTTATTCGCTGGGGCGGAAGCTTGAGCAGCCAGAATTCCCTCGCCCAACTGGTACGTATCGTAGCCAAGATGCAGTCAGGAGGAATAATAGGAACCGGAGGAGACTCATCCTGGGACTCGGCCCCAAATTGTCAAGAAAGAGCATCAGCTCTAATATTTTTAGTCCCAGGGAGGTAGGAAACCACAAAATTGAACCTCGAGAGGAATAGGGCCCATCTGGCCTGACGTGGAGACAACCTCTTTGCCTCAGACAAGTATGTGAGGTTCTTGTGATCTGTCAGTATCAGGATAGGCACCATAGTACCCTCCAACAGATATTGCCATTCTTTCAGGGAAAGGATGATGGCTAGTAACTCCTTGTTGCCTACATCATATAAACTCTCAGTCTTAGACAGTTTCTTAGAGAAGAAACTGCATGGAAGCAATGGTTTACCAGGGCCCGCGCGCTGGGACAACAAGGCGCCCATTCCAGACTCTGAAGCGTCGACCTCCAGGGTGAAAGGAAGGGTGGGACAATATCGGAGCTTTAGCAAAAGCTGACTTAGAGTCCTCAAATGCCTCCAAGGCCTCAGGTGACCAGTCTGGAGGATTAGTTCCCTTCTGAGTCATGTCCGTGAGAGGTTTGACTAAGGTGGAGATGTTTTGAATGAACTTCCTGTAGTAATTCATGAAGCCCAGGAACCTCTGTATGGACCTTAATCCCACTGGCAGTGGCCACTGTAATATGGCAGACAGTTTTTGCGGATCCATGACTAGGCCAGAGGATGAAATAATGTATCCTAAGAAATTCACCTGGGATTTGTGGAATTCACACTTTTTTAGCTTGCAGAACAACTTGTTCTCTCTGAACAGTTGTAGAACCCGGGCTACGTCTGCTCTATGTATTCATAGTGCCTGCTCAGTGTGTTAAATGCTGTCTTCCACTCTCAGCTTCTTTTATTCATACCAAATTGTACGTGGCCCTCAAGTCAAGTTTTATGAAAACAGTCTAGCCTTTGATACGATCAAATAGCTCAGTGATCAACAGAATAGGATAAGCTTTCTTTATCATCACTTTATTCAAGCCTCTGAAATCAATGCAAAGTCTGAGTTCCCCATCTTTATTCTTAACAAAAAAGAAACCTGCACCCGCAGGTGAGGAAGACTTCCGGATAATGCTCCTGGCTAAGGCATCAGCCACATAGTCCTCCATGGCCTTGTTCTCCTCCACCGACAAGGGATACACTCGGCCCCTAGGAGGTCTGGCCCCGGTACCAGATCAACAGTACAATCGTACAGTCTGTGTGGTGGTAACATACTGCCCTCTACCTTATTAAATACCTCTTTGTAGGACTGTTACTCAGCAGGTAACGAAGTATTACCTGTATTCTAGTAGGCTGCTGGAGGCAAGGTTTAGTACAATGAGAGACCACGACAGGATATTGCAAGTCTGCCAATCAATTCTTGGGTTGTGAGTCTGCAACAAGGGAAATCCCAGAATTATGACATGATGGGGAGAATGTATCACCTGGAATTGTTGTGTCTCCACATGGAGTGCCCCTACTCTTAGAGACAAGGGGTGAGTCTCATGAGTAACGTGTTCCGACTGTAGGGGTCTGCCGTCAATGGCTTCAATAGCCAATGGAGTGGAGCGAGGCAGCAAAGGGGTAGCGTGTTTGGCCGCAAAGTCTGCATCAATGAAAAACCCTGTGGCCCCGGAGTCCAGTAATACCAGAGCCACCACTGAAGACTCTCTGGTGACTGTGAAATTCCACCCAGGGTCTGTCCCCTACAGGACCCTAGGTGCGAGCGTTTCCCAGCCGGATAGGGCAAGCACGCAACATATGGCCCAGCTTCCCACAGTATAAGCAAAGACTCCTCCTCCTGTGCCGAGCCCTCTCCTCCACTGACAGGAGTGTGAAGCCTAGCTGCATTGGTTCCCCCCTGGCGGGGTCAGAACTAGGAGGTATGGGAGAAGAGGGAGGACAGGGTGGGCATAAGAAGTTAGGTGCCAACGGAGGTAACTGTTTGCGCCCCTGTTCCTTGAATGAAGGCCTCTCATGGATTCTTGGTCTATCAGGATGGTGACTGAGATTAGCTCCTCCAGATCACCAGGCAGGTCTCGAGCTGCTGTCTCCTCTTTAATCGTGTCAGAAAATCCCTGGGAGAAGGCAGCAACTAAGGCTTCATTGTTCCATCCTACCTCCACTGCCAGAGTACGGAACTCAACAGCGTAGTCCGCTATTGTATGTGAGCCCTGTCATAAGCCGTTTGGCAGCAGAGGTTGTGCGCCCAGGTACATCAAAAACTGTCCTTAACAAAGCCGCAAATTCCGCAAATTTATGAATTATGGGTTTCTCTGTCTCCCAGATTGGGTTGGCCCAGGTCAATGCCTTGCTGTACAGGAGGGTGATCAGGAATCCCACCTTACTTCTCTCAGTAGGAAAGGCATGTGGTACCAGTTCCAAAGAAATTCCCAACTGATTAAGGAAACCCCAGCACTGTGTAGGTTCCCCATCATATCTTTGGGGTAAAGGAGCGGAGCCAGACAACCCTCTACTCATGCCAGCCTCAGAGGAAGTTGCCACATCTGGTGTAGGTACTGGGGAAGCCACCGGTTGCTGAGTGAAGCGATCAAGGTGAGCAGTGCGATTCAATAGTGTCTGCATAGCAAAAGACAACTCGCCGATTCTCTGGTCCTGAGAATCCATCCTGGACAGGATGCTCTGACTAGATGGACTGCCTGATCCTTCAGTAGACATGGCCCTTACGTACTTTCACAGTATTCAGGCAAAGAAGGACAGACACAAAGATAATATATAACCACCTTTATTATATATATATATATACAGCAATAATGGTTTTGGCCCACATATAACCCCAGACACAGGTTGATAGGACCCAAGGTCCCTCCGGACCTACTGCGAGTAACCGAAACTAGGGGAGCGGCTCGAGTGGGACAACAGTATGAATGGTATAAGATGCGTAAGTCACCACTTCGGTCTGCGATCGGAGGCAACAGGGAGAGAGAGCAGACTAGAGCCACGAGGCACCAAGACTACAGGTCAGGCAGGCCAGTAGTGTAGTGTTACGGTTCAGTACACTCAGAAATGGAAGGTTTAGGTAAAAACACAATTTTATTGACACACAATGAATAATAGTAACCCTCACGGGTCCAGCATACAGTAATATGATAAGCTGACACAAGACAGGTTACAATTGTATGACTAACCCACACGGGTCCAGTATGTAGAACAAAATTACAGTACTGACACAAGTCAGGTAAATCACAGTTGATACAGTGTAAGAATGACCACAAGAAGCAAGTTAGGCCAATCACTGGATTGACCTCAAAGTAGGAAGGCGCAATGTAACTCTCTACGCAGGGAGTCACAACAGCGACTGACATGTATGCAACGGGTTAAGCCAGTGCAGGTCTGGCAAGGCAACAAAGGAGGACTGCTGCAGACTGAATGCCCACTGGAGACTACAAACAGCGTGAATCAGTGTAAAGTGCAGCAGGATAATATGCGCCCAACTGAGACTTCAGACTTATACACAAAGGCCCAGCACCGCCCCTGAAGGGGTTAACGTACGCTCCGGTCTGTAGCGAGGAGGAAACCTGAGGCTCTCAAACTTACCAAACCTCAGTAATGACAAAATAGACCAAGCGTACGTGGTGCTAATCGGAATCACAGGAGGGTCACACAGGACTCAGTGTGCAAACGGATAGAGAACTGGACTACTATGCGAAAATGGATCACCGGCACTCTGGCAAGACCACTGGACTTAAGCAACAGCGTAAGTGGAGAGGCTAACAAGCAGGAATGGGACTGGAGCAGGATCTTCAACCCAGCCGGGTCGGTACACAGAGCAGGAACGTCAGCCAAGCCGATTCGGTACACGGAGCAGGATCGCCAAACACGCCGGGTCGGTGCACAGAGCGGGTCCACCAGACAAGCCGAGTCGGTACACGGAGCAGGAACGTCAGCCAGGCTGGGTCAACACAGGAACAGGAACGTCAGCCAATCCGGGTCGGTACACAGAGCAGGAACGATGAGCAGGCAGAGTAGTCAAACAGTCCGGGTCATACACTGGTATCAAATAGGAGTAAACGGAACTAGCGCTAGGCAACGGATACACCACGAAAGGGCAAACCCTAAGTGACAGCCCAAGGTATATAAAGGCTGTCACTAGGAGGAGCTATACAGCGCAGCCAATGAAAAGGCACCAGGAAGTAAATATGTCAAAATGTCGCAGGAATCACGGGCACCGTGATAGTACCCTCCTCTCAAAGACCCCTCTCCGAGACAAGGGGCCTGGTTTTTGGGGATACTTAGCATGGAAACTGCGCTGTAATCTGGGAGCATGAAGGTCCTTAGAATTGACCCAGGAACGCTCCTCAGAACCGTAACCTTTCCAATGGACCAAATATTGTAATTTCCCTCTGAATCTTCGTGGTGTCAATAATATTTTGTACCTCATACTCCTCCTGACCTTGCACCTGAACAGGACCGAGAGCCACAGAAGTAGTAGTGTACCGGTTGCATACCAGAGGCTTCAACAAGGATACGTGGAACACATTATGAATCTGCATGGATGCTGGGAGGTCCAGAGCATACGACACAAGGTTAATTCTGCGGATAACCTTACAGGGACCAACGAACCGGGGAGCCAACTTGTTGCATGGAGTCTGCAGGTTCAGATTCTTGGAGGAGAGCCATACCCTGTCCCCAACCTGGAAGGAGACCGCCGGCAACCGTCTGCGATTAGCTTGACGCCGATAACGCTGGAACGAAACACTGAGGGTCTTCTGTACTTGTGCCCAAGTGGAATGGAGCTGCTCCATATGCTCATCCAGAGCTGGAATTTGCTGCGTCTGAAATGAGTCCGGGAGCAAGCATGGCTGACACCCATAATTGATGAGAAACGGGGAGCTCCCGGACGATGAATTAACCGCACAATTCCTGGCAAACTCCGTCCAAGGCAACAGGTCAGCCCAATTGTCATGATGATCGGACACAAAACAGAGTAGAAATTGTTCCAATGATTGGCACGCTCTGGAGCTCCGTTGGTCTGGGCATGGTAAGTGGAAGAAAATGATAACTGATTAATAAACCTTCTGCACAAAGTGGGTTCGCCATCGTACTTTAAAGGTAATGGGGCTGTAGCAGTCAACCCTCTGTTCGAGTTAGTTAGCAACACGGACTAAGCTCCTGGTGTCGATATGGGGGGGACCACCAGAACTGGTACTGGTTTATCCAAGTGTGCGGTGCGCTCAAGAATTGTTTGAACTGCCAACGCCAACTGGTCCAAACGTTGCTCATGTAAATTCATCCTCCAATGGATACTCTGTGCATTACCGTCACCTGTACCGTCTGAGGTCAGTGCCCTTTCGTACTGTTATGGTTCCGTACACTCAGAAACGGAAGGTTTAGGTAAAAACACAATTTTATTGACACACAATGAATAATAGTAACCCTCACGGGTCCAGCATATAGTAATTTGATAAGCTGACACAAGACAGGTTACAATTGCATGATTAACCCACACGGGTCCAGTATGTAGAACAAAATTACAGTACTGACACAGGTCAGGTAAATCACAGTAGATACATTGTAAGAATGACCATGAGAAGAAAGTTAGGCCAATGACTGGATTGACCTCAAAGTAGGAGGGCCCAATGTAACCCTGGTACTTCTGGAAGCAAGAATGGTGGTAGCAGCCCACTGGAAGTCTGATATAATCCCTTGGGCAAATATGCTGGAGATTCCTCCATGTTTGGTCCCATGGTTGGAAAGTGCTTATGGTCAGGTTTATAGGAATCTCTTGCAAGCTTAGCATATTATTATTATCTTTAACTTATTTATTTTTAAATACCTTGCAGTATTTGTTTCTTCTTTTATGTTCATCTTCTGTTAAAAATTGTTATTCATAAAAAAGTTTGTGTATATATATATTTTTTTTTTGATGAGGACAAAAGTGAAGGCGACAGAAAGCCCTGCAACGTGTGTATTGGTGAAGTGTTTTATTTTATTTCTTTTGAGGACAAAAGTCAGGAAGGGCCAAGTCCTTGCAACGTGTGTGCGCACAGTTGGGTATGTTTTTGCTTTTTTAAGAGAACAAAAGTAAGGGCTTCCCAACTTATTGGAATGTTTGTTTTTATAAGACAATAAAATTGAGCGCAACAAAAGTGCTTACAATGTGTGTGTGTGTGTGTGTTGGTGGATTGGGGACAGCCAGACATGTTTTTTGTTTGTGAGGGCGGACCAACTCCTTGCAGAGATTTTGACAGGGGTGGCCAGGGGGCCTTGAAAATGACGCCTCCCCCATATGTTTTGGGAAGGAAAATGCCACAGCTGGGCGTATTTGTCCGCCAAGTGGTGTATGTGGTGGATACAGAGAATTATGGCATCCTGCCAGCCTTCTTCTTTCATTAAGATATATATATATATAAATAGCTTTGACAAAGTAGTCTATGAACCGTGAAATGCATTAGCCTATTAGTCCATTTTTATTCTGTTTATTTATACTTTATTTTTTTCATGTATTGTATTTTCTATTGATATTTTTATCAAATTTCATTGGCCATTGGTGTAGCAGTGAGTCGTCATCATGGAGCAGCAGTTCCAGACCGTGGAGTTCCAAACAGAGATGGTAAGAGTCTGCATCATTTCTTCTCTGACCACCATATCATGTGAGCATAATTTTTCTTATTTTGTTACAATAAGTACAGTATTACATTATTGTGGTGCCCCCTGCTTCTTGTTTTGGTACATTACGTATGCCGTTTGGAGAGATGTGTGGAGGAGGAGCAGCCTCCTAAGAATCAGTGTGCCAGTGTACTGCTTTGGGTCAGTTATACTACTCATATCTGCTTGTTTGCTGCCTATCATATATTTGATTGGCAGCCACTCTGTTTGTGAGTACCCATGTGTAGAGTGTTTTATGGTGGTGGAACTTATTATAGATTCACTGTACTAGGGGTGCTCCCTTGTGCTCTCTCGTTTTTTTATAGGCTTTTTAACTGTTAACTGTCAAAAGAGCCATATGCATAATTTAAAAAATATATAGACTGTAGCAGAATCTGCAAACAAGCAGTTAGGCTAGCTAAAATTGAAGATGAGAAAATTATTGCAAAATAGAGCAAAAAAACCCCTAAACAATTCTAAAAAAGAATAGATCATGTCAACCTAACTGACTTGCATTCTACAAAATGGTGAATAGTAACTTGGACAATTGTATTGCTATTGTTGTTTTATACTTGGAGTTTGCAAAAACCTTTCCAACTTCAGCAGAGGAAGGGTTTTTTATGGTAAGGTCTGTTAATTTGTGAAATATATACATAGTTATAATGTGTATTACTAAGTAATACAGGAAGTTCTGGTAAACAGAGTAATACCCATTTAAGAGTTGGGAAGGCCTATCTAATTTTCTTGGTTATACTGTGGCAAAGGTTGAATCTGATGGACGAGTGTCTTTTTCAACCTAATTTTCTATGTAACTATGTACTGTGTCTCACAACAGGTCACTGCATAATTTAAAAGGCTTTGGTTTGGGAGGTGATATCTGTGCATGGGAAGAAAACTGGTTAAATGATAGATGGTAGAGTCATTGTAAATGAAACCTTTTCATGTTGGTCTAAAGTTGTAAGTGATTTGCCACATACTTAGTCCTGGGCCCAATGCTTTTACATTTTTTTGTTAATGATCTAGAAGGGAGTATTGAAAGTAGTGTCTCAATCTTTGTTGATGACACTAAGCTGTGTAAGGATATACATACAGAGAAGGATGTTTATTTTTTGCAGAAAGATTTGGATAAACTGACTGAATGGGCGGAAAAGCGGCAGATGAGGTTTAATATAGATAAATATAAGGTTATGCATTTAGGTTGCCGAAACAAATGTTCCAGGTATACACTAAATGGGAATCTACTTACGAATCCTGATTAGAGAAAGATTTAGGAGGACTTGATAACAGTGTTCAGTGTTACTCAGCTGCTGCCAGAGCCACTAGGGTATTATCATGTATAAAAGGGGCATACATGAACGGGATGGTAATATAATTTTACCTCTCTATAACTCCTTGGTAAGGCCTCATCTAATGGAGTATTGTTTTGGGCAACAGTTCTTAAAAAAAGACATTATTGACCTTTAAAAAGGTCCGAAATTTGCAACAAAATTGAGAAAGGGATTGGAGGATATGAATTATAAAGAGAGTGTAGCCAAACTGGGTTTGTTTACATTAGAGAAGAGATTCTAAGGGGTGATATGATTATCATTTACAAATATGTTTGAGGTCAATACAAAGTGTTCTGTAAGGAGCTAGGAAAAAAACCCCAAAAGGTCTTCCCTTAAGACCAGGGAAATATCTGACTTTTCAAGTGAGAAGGAATATTTTTTTTTCTTTCTCTGGATCAACAAGGATGATATGGCATGGGCAGAACTTGATGTACGCATGTCTTTTTCAACCCTATCAACTATGTTACTACATTATTATGTTTGACATCCTCTGGCATTCAAAGGGTTAAAGAGACAGTAAAGGGTGTATCTAAGTATTATAGATGCCTGATAGGACTTTTGTAGTTACATCTGCAGCACACTAGGACCAACAAACATTACAAAGATCATATTTAAAGCCTTCCTCTCCAATGCATCTCCTAAGAAAATTTTAATTATAATTTAGATTGGACTTTATATGTGTATTAAAGTAGGACTTGCCATATAGTGAGATACCTTGTAGGGTTGCCACCCAGCCAGTATTTTAATGGCAGGCTGGTAAAAAATTGGCTTCTGTCCAATGTTAAGTCTATGGAGGGAATTCCATGGCCGGTATTTTTTTGAAGAAAAGGTGGTAACCCTAATACCATGACAGGGTGTCAAGCTTATGTACGACTTGGACAATTTGTGAAACTAAAATCTCACTTATTCACTAAGAAATAGTATATATGCCCAATACAGGGCACACATTTGCACTTTATATAGAGGAGAGCAGGTTTGTCTTTCTGTTTGTGTTTGCACTTTGGGTTTCGGCCTAATGTTTGGGGGACTGGAGAACCCTCTCATTCCTTGTTGCTATATATATATTTATCTTCATATTCACATTAAAATTGTATCAATTATATGGATATATTATGGTGCGTTAGGTAGGTTTTCCTTTTTTTTACATTTGAATGAAGTGTCTGTTATCTGATGTACTTTTGTCAGACCTATAGCACAAACCAGTTTATGGATTTTCACCAAAATTGGCAGGTAGAAGGGTTCTTATGAGTACTCTGTATGTGTGTGTGTGTGTGTGGTTTTTTTTGTGTTTGTGTGTGTGTGTGCGTGCGTGCTTTTTTTTACATCAAATCAGAAGAATGAAAGATACTTGTACTTAAATTTAAAAAAACAAAACAAAAAAACCCTGAATTTATGGCATAATGTAGTGGAGCATGTTAACTATAGGTAGTGTTATTTAGGTTATAGTATGCTGCCATCTACTGACGATTGATAGAATTGGCATCTAAGGTGATTAAGACCACAAAAATTTTTTTTTTTGTAGAAATAGCAACAGCACTGCCTAATAAATGATGGTGATACTCCTTACCACCCAAAATATATTGTGGAAGGATAATGCCCTCTAGTAATAATATTTATACAATGAAAATAGAAAGAGAAGCAGAAGACTACTTGCAGGCACACTCACCTACCTAAGATATATCTACCTAAATGGCCCCAAGCCTAATGATATAAGAGTATGTGTCTATAACGCTGAATGCATAAAGAATAACTTTTATTAAAACATCTAAAAAGAAAAAATAGTGTGTAATAATACAACGCAGCAGTCCAAATATATAGCCCTAGATGCTAATACTGGAAAAACCCTATATAGCCCCAGCTGAAAACACTATGTATACCATATATAGTAAACAGAACACGGTTCCTCTTACACAGATGATATGGCTAAGTGGTGCGTTCAGTATGTACATACATTCAGGTCAACCTAGTCTACTGTTTGTTCTATAGATAAGCACAGCGGCCCACCGTCTGAGGTACAAAGGCGGTTGCCGTTGGCACAGTCAGCCGATTGTTGGAGCACAACCAGTCAACGTGGGTACACAGTCAAATGCTGCGCAAACCCCCTAATATGGCTGCAAATAAATAACTTCAGAGATGGTGAACTATGATAACACCACCACCTATCTTTATTAAGATTGCCAATCTAACTGTAATTGGACCAGTTACCAGTATAGCATATTATATTCCCCACTGGGCTCAAAGGGTGATAATAAAAGCTAATGTGGGTAATTGAATCATAATCCAATACCAACAACAGTATATGTCAGAAATAGATTTCAATGTTAGCAAACAACTACACACTGTCCATAATAAACAGACATATGTAGTCAACAGTGTTTGCTGTTTGTGGAGACATAAACACTCGACCAAGTACTGGTTGTACCTTATATGAACTCCTCCGCAAGCCAAATATGGACTTCACCAGCTGACATAGATTTTACTGTTGTTGGTATTGGATTACAATAAGGATCCAGTTTCCTTAAATACCCAGAACCAGGAAGTAGCTGGGTGGAGCTACTAGCCCCAACTGCATAAAGCTGAGGCTTCCGACATACTGCAGCCTTGCTCCCGGAAATGTTGCACCAAGGAGAGATTCGGTCGACCATGCATCATAACAAACGACAATTCGGACAGCCGCGTCAATTCCGCAGTAGACACGGACAACATCTAGAGACGCCCAGCGTGCCCAGACCCAGTCCTAGAAATGACACATGGGATGACGCCAAAGCGACATTTCGTGTCATCTTAGCCCTGCGTCAAGGCCAGAGGCGTCGTTGGAATTAAGGTAACTGTGAAACACACAGAGATGGCTAGAATATTATCCCTCCAAGAACAACAAGAGCAGATATTGTCTTCTCACTTCTCTCACCTCCAGAACCTGGATCCCAAGCTCGATGCCATACTAGAGATGGAAAGATCCTCTGAGACATCTCCAGCTAATCCCTCACCTTCAAAGATTGCTCCTGTCTCTTCCTCCTCTAGTGTTGCTGGTGCGGGGGCACCAGACAGATTAAAATCTCCAAAAATAGCACTTCCAGAATGCTTCACTGATTGCCAGTGCAATTGTAGGGACTTCTTGAGCTAATGTCTTCTAAACTTCCATATCATACCTCAGTCCTTTGGTACCCATGCATTTAGAGTCACTTTTATAATCTCTCTCCTCAAGAAAGAGGCTCTAGTGTGGGATTTGCCTTTGATAGAAAAGGAGTGTCCCTTGCTGGAAGATTCAGACTCCATCATTGCAACTTTTCTGTTTGACATTCTTGGTCGCAATTGCTGCTGCTGAAACTTTAGTGTTATAATTATGGCAAGTGGATCGCAGTGTGGCTCAATATGAGTTGGAGTTCTGCTCACTACAACATTGAAGCCTTCAAATGTGCTTTTAGAAGAGGTCTCAATGACAAATAAAAGGATGCTCTAACTTGCTGGGAGGTCCCCAATAACTTAGAAACCTTTATTTCCATCTGCCTGGATTTCAACAGACTTCTGCAGGAAAGTTAGTTGAAGAGGGAGCAATATCAGTGTTTTCAAGGCAGTCTGCCTTAGTATGCTACTCCTTCCACAGAACAGACCAATACTCAAGAGGAACCTATGGAGGTAGCAGCCCTGACTAAGCTGTCAGAAACTGAGAGATGGAGAAGGAGATCCACGAGACTCTGCATGTATTGTGGTCAAAAGGGACCTACAACAGTGTCCAGTACATCCTGGAAACTCCAGTGCTTAAAGAGAATAGGAGATGACTCTTTGAGCAAATTTATCCAAAGTGCCTCCTGATCAGTCTCCACTCAAGCATTTGTGGACACTGGAGCTCCTGGATTCTTTCTGGACTCAGGATTTGCTGCTACCAATAGAATTCCCTTGCAGGGTAGGATTACTCCCCGCAGGGTATCCATGGTGGATGAGAATCTGTCCAAAGGCCTCATCAGGCATTCCACCTCACTGGGTGGAGTCGGATCTTTAAGAATGATGGCACTGTATACTTGGATGACGTTTTGTCATCCAACATTGAGTCCACATCTGTGAGGTCCTCTGCTGTCTCAGAGAGAATAATCTCTTTGTCAAAGCAGAAAAATGTGAATTTAACAAATAAACAATGTCCTTCACTGGCTATAACATTTGCAAAACTGGCAAATTGATGGATCAGGCCAAAGTTTCTGCTGTGAAATCTTGACCACTGCCTACCTCTTAGTGGGCAATTCAAAGGTTACTGGGATTCACTAATTATTCCACAAAATGTATTACAGATTTTTCTTGTGTCATGGCCCATATTACTGATCTCACACATAAAGAGTTGGACATGAGGAAATAGTAAGGGGCCGTGGCAAGTGCTTTTGAGAGATTAAAGACAAAGATTGCTTCTGCAATCATTCTCTGATACTCAAATCCCTCTCTGTCATTCTTCATTGATGTAAATGCCTCTGAGGTCAGTTCAGGGGCTGTGGTGTCTCATAGAGACTATTTTACATCCCTACTCATATTTTTTTTTAAACAGTTCACAGCTTCAGAGATTAACTATGATGTGGGGAATTGTGAGCTACTGGCTATTAAGATGGCTTTGGAGGAGTGGAGGCATTTCCTGGAAGGCACAATTATTCCTGTTTTTATCCACACTGATCACAAGAACCTTAAATTCCTGGAAATGCCTTGACGTCTGAACCCCAGACAATCTAGATGAGAACTTTTCTTTACATGCTTTAACTTTCTTATAACATTTATTCCTTAGATAAAAATGTTAACGTTTACTCTCTGTCTAACCTTTGTTCTTCTGCTACTGACTTTCTTCCAGAGCCTATCATTCCGTCTCACAGCTTTGTGTCCACTCTGTACTCCTTTACGCTGCTGAAGATAATTGTGGTACAGAGTAATTATGGAACTGAATCTAGACGCCAAGAGCTACTCTTTGTTTCCTGGAGATTTCAGATGGAACTGCTATTCATGTCCCATCACTCTTCCATCACACCCAGGAGTGTCGAGAACCCTGGAACTTCTGTCATGACATTTTTGGTGGCCCTCCATCAGACATGATGTTGCAGCTTATGTTCAGGCCTGTACTGTTTGCGTAAAGAATAAGTCCTCTCACGACCACTCTCTGGGATTATTACATCTTTTGCCTTTTCCCATGATTCCATGGAATAATATTAAATTCCATTCCATTGTGGATCTTCCTGTGTCTAATTTATGTATGGTGATATTAGTAGTGCCGGATAGATTCTTCAGTCATGTTCATTTATCTCTCCCCAAAAACTCACTACTTCCCAAGCCTTTCCTGATATATTAATTAAAGAAATTTTCCATCTACATTGAATTCCAGAACAAATCATCTCAGACAGAAGTTCACAGTTTGCCTCTAGATTTTGGAGATTTTTTTTGCTAATACTTGAGCATAGACCTTCGCGTCTTCTCTGCCTACCACCTGCAATCCAATGGACAAACATAGAGGACGAACAAATCATTGGAAGCCTACTTAAGGCGCTTTGTCAATTCTCAACATTCCATCTTGGTGGATTGTCTATCCTTGGCAGAGTTTGCCATCAATAACTTACACAATAAGAGTCTAAATTGCTCCCCATTTTTGCTGCTCTGGGATTTCATCATCGGTCTGTTCCCTTGTCCTCTTCAGTTGTGGTTCCTCAAGCAGATTTAAGAGTGAATAATATTCAAAGACATTGGTCCAGGAGTCAAAGTTGAATTAAGAGCTCCCTACGTCTTTACAAGAGGGCTACCGATTCCAAACCTACACCTGGCCCACAATACGAACCAGGTGATGAAGTCTGGCTCTCCAATTTTTGGACTGAAGCAACTGTGCAACAAATTGAGTCCTAAGTATATTGGTCCATTTCAGATTATGACTCGGGTCACTCTGGTCACCTGTTGTTATCATTTCTTCCATCTATGATGATAGCTAGCATTTTTGCATATTTCCTTACTCAGGCCAGTGCTTAAGATCAAATAATATACAGCTCAACAACTGCCGGCTCCTGTTTTGGTTGTACCCCATCAGGAGTATAAAATGCGTAGGATCCTGGATGATCTGCAGTGTTCTTCAGTACTTAATCATAAACTGTGGTGAGTGATGAGTGATGAGTGAGTTGTCAGGTATGAGCAATGTTGTGCAGTTCACATAATGAGTAAGGATGTTTTGTCATATGCTGTTATTTTAGTATAATGTCATTATTGGGTGACAAGCTTCAAGCAGTTTCTTGAACTGTATGCCTTTCATGTCAATGTGGGTGTTAAATGGAGAAATGTAGTAATTTGTTTGTGGTTTTCTGTGCTGCTAGTTAAGTGTTAACTGGGGCACTGTTTTGGTGATGGGTAAAGGTGTGCAGCAACAGTAGTAGTGTTTGTGTAGTATTGATGTAGAGTTTATTCATTTCAGTCTGTCGGTACCTACCCAGTCCAGGGCGCCGTGCCGGGAGGTCTTTGGTGCCAGCTCCGGCTTCTGCGGAGCGTCTGCGCATGCGCCGACGTCAGACCCTCAGACTTGTTGTAACATCAGCGTCATGACGCGTCCCTTCCATTAATTCGAGCGCATGGCCCCGGACCGGCACTCAGTAATCAGCGCTACGCTGGAGGTGAGCGTTGTCACTGCTCTACCTCTCCAGCAGCTTCAGTTGACCTCTCCTCCCTGGACCACCAGGCCACTCCAGTCCTCTGGCTGCTCTCCTCCCTGGACCACCAGGCCACTCCAGTTCTCTAGCTGCTCTCCTCCCTGGACAACCAGGCTACTCCAGTTCTCTAGCTGCTCTCCTCCCTGGACCACCAGGTCACTACAGTTCTCTGGCTGCTCTCCTCCCCGGACGGTCTACATTCCCTATACCTCAGCCGGCATCTCGCTTCCACTTCTTGGTGAGGTCTATCTTGGGTTTAGACTCTCCCTGGGGCAGTTGGTGTTAGTCCTTTCTGTAGTGTGTTCTCCTGGGCCACCTTCAGCTCATCTGAAGGGGATCATCTGGCTTCGAGGCCAGCATCTTTACCTGGCTTTGGCCGCAGCACAACACGCTACAGGGGGCCTACGTCCGCTAGCAACGCACCCTAGCGTCGCTCCTCAGCTTCTCTCCACCTGCCCTTGTTGGAGGAGTCACTTGTACTCCTTCTCTTCGGACCCATGGTTTTCCTAGTCCTGCTCCTGGGTTCCTTGTCCAGGAAGGTCTCTGTCACAGTCCAATGCCATGGCTGAAAGGATAGCTGAAATGTTGCAGTGTCAATCTCTCCGATTTTGTAGATGTAACTGATTATGTCATTTGTGATGTCATGCCAGATATCATCAGCAAATCACAAAGGAATGTGCTGTTAAGTTGGAAGAATGTAACCTATATTTCCTGTTTTTTGTGTATTTCAGTGAGAAATTAACTGTGGCTTTAATGAGAGTTTTTTTTTTGCCATTCAATATCCATCTAAGAGGGCATACTTCACTGACTAAAGGGGATCTATCACCCCTACACATGTTGGGCTACATAGGTTGTTTATGTAGCGACTAGCTGGGGCAAGGTTTTCATTTTTTAAAAAACATGGCTATTTAGCCAAATTTAATCCATTAAATATTGCCCTGGGCCTACTTCCGGACAGACTGAGGGTACGGCTCTGTACCCGTAGTCTGTCACTCTTCATCTGCTTCCCTCCCTCTATCCATCCTCTTTCTACCTGTAAGCTGGAGTGATCTCTGGCCAATGAAAGCGCTCCAGCTTACAGGCAGAAAGCTTCCGTCATTGGAGGAGGCTGGATAGAGGGAGGGGAGCAGAGGAAGATTGACAGACTGTGAGTACAGGACTGTACCCCCAATCTGTCTGGAAGCAGGGCTAGGGCAATATTTAATGTTTTTTAAAAAATGAAAACCTTACTCAAGCTAGTCGCTACACAAATAACCTATGTAAGCCAGCATGTGTGGGGGTGATAGGTCCCCTTTAAAAAGTATGCAGATTGTAAAACAAATACTTTCTAGGGCTAAACAATGTCATCTTGCATTATGTTCATTGTTGCATTCGGAAAGCCTTGAATAGGAAAGTTTGAATAGGTCTGGAAAATTAGAAGTAATAAATAGTGTCATATACAGACCTTTCATGGAAATGCAGACATGAAGAAATAAGAAGGTATGTACTAATTTGATTGTATGCTAAGAATCTGAAAACAATTAATTTATGTTGCTCCTGCTTATTACCAATATACTAGGCTAATTCCACTACAAAGTTTCTTATTTACTTTGCAGAGGTGTAGAGGAAATTGGCATAACAGTATTCCATTTTCTTGCTCTTAACCAATTACAATCTTAATGATGGAGGAGCTTGTGTACCAGTATGCATGAAAGTGATCATATGCACTTGTACCTCAAAGTGCAGTATCATACATTTTGGGCCAAAATTTTTACAAAGAAAATGAACTGCACTGGTGGATTCACACATTACCACTACAGTAAGCCATGCAACCATCTACCTCATTTGAGGCAGCTTTAGAAACAAAATAGGTGCTGTTAATGCTGGAACTTTCATAACCACTCCAAGTGCTAAATAAAGAAAATGTTCCTTTTGGGAAAACAATATGCACTTTCACTGGTGAAATAATATTGGCAGGGAAAAAAAAGGGAAATGTACAATTTCATCCATTAATACTCTATGGGTAAATAACTTCTTATGTGCTCTGCACTTGCCTTAAGCCTGTGTAAAATGTTCTTTGCCTTACAAAATGGCAACTTTGTGTCACATGCTCCAAGGGGTGATCAATGTGGAAGTATACGGGAGTTTTGCTGCCTGCCCTTCCTCTATATACCCCATATTAATAATTTTAAATATCCCCACTTCTCGTAGCCTATTATTATATTGTTAAATAGAGTCTTTTATAGACCTCATATTAATTATTACCACCATACTCTGGGAGGTGACATTGTGGTGTAGAAGGACTTCCTTAGTTTATTTAATATGGACCCCATTTTCATTTATTTATTTGCAGGGTTTAATAATAAATATGGGGTTGAACATACGTTACAAAACAGAAATGTTTGAATGGTCGCCGAGGTTACACTGGAATTCTTATCAGCTGAATTTCCTGTCAGCTTCAATGTAATAGCTTTTAGTGGTGTTCTGCTCCTGATGTGTACAGATGTGATCTCCCAAAAATTCTGAACTTGATGAATGTGATGATTCAAACTAAAAATAAATAATAAAAAGCAAAAGGCTCCAGAAGAGGTTTTTTTCAATTAATTTGGCTTTCGATTAGCTATTTGGCTCTAATGTAATCTCAGCACAAATTAGCTGTGTATATTACTAAGTATATATATTTACAGCAGAGACTGAAGTTACATTTAAATACTAGAAAGTGCTGTGGCTAATCTTCATTCTTAGGTCCGTTGCCAACTGTGTACATAGTGTATGAGTAATATATAGTGTTTCAATCTTCTACAATGCATATATTCTTTTCTTAAAGGGGAGACAGCTTTATTTTATAATCTATAAAGGCTTGTACACACAGGCAACTCTTGTAGCATTAACATCTTTTCAACAAGTTGCAGAGAATACTCTGGAATTTACACTATTGATAAGCATGTTGCCATCTACTTACTTGTCAGTTATCATGGATTGTCAGGCCTATATTGTAGCATGTGGTGCAGCAGTGTAGATAGCTATGGAGAATTTGTCTCTTAAACTAATCTCTGGAGATCTCACAGGACAACATATAACCTTAGTGACATAATTTATGCTCCTGTAACAGTTTTTTATTTTTTTTCTTGTTTTTGCTTGACATCGTTTCAGCCGTTTAACAATTTTACCTCAACACAGAGCCCAGAAATGGCTGCAGCTCTCTGAGGTCAGCAAATGGGTTAAAGAAGAAAAAACTCAGTAACTTTTAAAATTAATGATATCAGCTGTCACTACAATTTCCTACCTTGTCTGAACTAATTTGTGTATGATTTAAAGGGAAGTGCTGAAGGATCTGAAAAGCCTGAAAATGTCCTAATAATAATCAAATTATTTGGTACATTAGCTGTCTCAGCATATATTACTTTCTTCAGAGCTCAGATTTCTTCAGATACTTTGAAGAAAACAAGTTAAATTAGCAAAAGAATGAAATACTGCCAAACATAAATATAATAATCATGTATAATGTTTTGTATTTAACAAAGCTTTGAATTAACAATCATATGAAAAACAAGGTTGTAGACTGTTTTATTGCCTATGAGAAGTAAGTGACTGATAGGTGACCAATTCTACCATTAGCCAAATTTGATTGTCTGATGCCTACATGGGTTGCCATTGATTAGATCATTGACATAAGCATCACAATGTTTCAATTTTTCGATGCCAACATCTTCATCACAGTATTATAAGTTGCTGTATAGATCTCTGCTGCTGCCACTCAGTGACATGCAGAAGTGTTCATCTTCCACTGCCATTGTGGGCCTGTTGCCTATTTTATGGTGTGAGGCATGGCAGATGTACACCAATAGAACACATTACAGGCAGTCTCACAGCCCACTATTATGTAAACGTGATTATACAAGTGATCATGCACCATTTCTCTAGAATGTTACTGGCATTGTACTGCAGCAAGACAAGGGGGCATATTCACTAAGCAGTGATAAAGAGGTGATAAAGAGGAGATAACTTCTCCAGTGATATCACTTCTCTAGTTCCTATGTTATTCTATGGAGCCTATTCACTAAGACCTCCAAAGTTGATGAAATCTTAGTGAATAGGCCCCATAGAATAACATAGGAACTGGAGAAGTGACAAACTGTAGAAGTCATCTCCACTTTATCACCTCTTTAGCACCACTTAGTGAATCTTTTCAAATGTTTGCCCTCATCAAGTTATCACAGACAACTTCAGTGAATTTTTCACACTGCTTTGGTTCCCGTGTTCCCTAGAACTGAGCCCTATCGAGTATGTTACCTTAGGAGTCACCACGTCCTCCAGTACCCACCAAGCAGGACTTGAGTTCTGAAGTCTTTGTATGAATGAACATGCCCCAAGAAATTATTGCCCATCTTATTGACAGTATTACTCAGTTATCTGCCTGTGTCACCTACAGAGATGTACATACTAGCTAGTAAATAAAATGTTCTTTTATGTATATTTTTATCTTAGACTTCTTTCTCAGGCTGTCCCTCATACATACTTGCAGTTTCAACTAAATCCCATATCAAATTCAGTATTGAGCTGTGTATATTCGTTACGTATACACATTTTATTTTATTCACAGTCTCACAGAAAAAGGTAGCCAGTATAAGAGAGTAAGGGATATCTGAGGAATAATGAGGAGGACATCCTAATGACAGAAGATGCTATCAAGCAGCAGAACAGGTAGGTCTTAGGTACCAGAGGAAGGGAGATGGAGTGCTGAGTGGAGATTGGAGCAGTAGTAATGTAGAGCCCTTAAAGACAGACACACCAGTACCAGGGACAGAGCAAATTGGTTGGGAAGTGAGAGAAGCGGAAGAATGAATTTAGGTACCAGTAGGATGCATACTAGAGTAAGGGGGATACACTTACACAATTCCCCACTAAAATCAGAATCAGTTTAAAGAATCATTTGACTACTGCTCCATTGCTTAACTCTTACTTACTTACTAAACTTATATCCTCCCCAAATTCCCATGTTCTGCCACTTGAGCAGAGCAGGGGGTAGTATTGGGGTGTATGTGTGTTTTGGGGCATTACTGTGCTCTGCATCTTGTTTAATGACAAGGCACTGATGAAATGGCATAGCTTTACTTAGGCATCTTATAGGGAGGTGTTCATGGCTTTCTGGCATTAAAATCTAAACAAAGACTGTTTAGGTGCTAGTCATACCCCAAGGTATGGAGTAGGCTGACAAAATGAGCTGCTCCAGCTTATTCATATATTCCCCTATGGTGTACAGGTAGAAGTAGCATATAACAATATTAAACAAAAGGTCTTAGAAGCACTAGTTGTTCTTGTACGGGAAAATACTTCAGTAATTCTTTAGCTGGGATTAGATTTTTGAGTGGCATTCCGGCCCAGCGGGAAGAATTACAATATACTGTTTTAGCTGCTACAGAATTATACATCGCAGGAATAAGAAAAATAACTACATTACAATCTGGTTCTTTAAAGAGATAACTGCTGTAAAGGCAAATCCTCTTAACATAACAATTGCAGGCAGATTTAGAAGTATGTAAAGTTAAAGTGATAAATACATTATCAGATGTACCAAATTACAAGTGGGAGAGAAAACAGCCCACACAGTAAAACTGATCACAAAACACTTTTGTATATTATTAAAAAGAGAACACCTAAAGCAGATGATATAGTTATACATTTCTGTTTAGTGTTTGCATCTGACTGAGGAGAGTGGGACTTGGAGCTCCCATCAAGTTAATGAAGTATTAACCCTTTAAGTGTCAGAGAGGTACGCAACATATTGCTCTGCAATTCATTGCGTACCCCTCTGGCACTCAAAGGGAAATTGCTCAGTCACTGGACACAATGATGCATTGATGACATTCTATTGGGATTATCAAAATTTAAAATGGGGAAGTCAGTTGGGTCACATGGGTACCACCAAGATTATTAAAAATGCATAGATCTCTGATTACAATAGTAATGGCTGAGTGTTTTAACCAATCACTGTTGAAAGCAGTAGCTCCTAATATATTTGAGAATTGTCAACACAGTACCACTTCGCTAAAAGAACAGTAGGGACGCCTCTAAGTCTCCTATCAGTAGTTGGTAAAATAATGGATTCACTGTTGAAAGAAAGAATGGTAGTAAATGTGAATTCTTGTGACCTGCTACAACTAGGGTTACATGGCTTTGTTACAGGAAGAGCTTGACAAATTAATCTATTTCCTTTTCTTACTTTGTAGCTAAAGGGATAGACAGCAGTAGAGCTGTGTAAGCTTCCTGGCTATTAGGAAAGCCTTTCAACTACTCAAGTCCTAGTTTGCATAATAAATTTGGTCAATATTAATACTAGTTTAAGTAAGTAGGTGTCCATTTTACATATTCAGTTCCTCAAGGGTCTTTTTAGTAATATTACAAGTGGATTCGAATTAAAGGTGTGTATTTTTGCAGAGATAAAAGGATATGTGAGAGGCAATGACATAACTACAGGAGTTGGAGTTACTGTAGCCTACTCAGCACCATCCTGCAGCTCCTTGATATCCCTGAAACCACAGGAAAAGTGTGAATTCAGTGTTTGGAGAGGCTTGTAACAACATTTGTATACCAGAAGGCTGTCATTAATAGATGTATGGATGAGACCCCTTAAAACTTTCAGCCATTCCTGTTATTAGGAGATCAAATTTGCCTCAGGGCAGAGGGCACAGCTACTAATTATGATCTCCAGGAACTACCAATGCCTTGATACCTACTGAAATTATTCTGGTTCAGGTTCTGGTTCAGGAAATTTCTCTCACTTTTTTACGGGGACACACTTAGGTTAATAGGACAGCAGAAGTGTGTCTGACCTGCAAAGCTCAACTGCTGTGAATTTGAATTAGAGAGCCCTCCTTATGACTGCGCTAGGGTAGTGAGCCTTGGAACTCCACCGGCTCCAAGCAAAGGCTATCAGCTCTGGCTATCGTTGCATATGAAGTCCATCTCCTGTCTAAAAATGACAGGCAGGTGTGTATGTGCGTGCATCTGCTGGATTTGACTGTCTCTCTCTCTTAACCACTTATGTTAGATATTTGTGCATCGTCCTTGCCCTCTTATTCTTTTAAGGTATGTGTTTATTCCTTTTGTGCAAGAACTGACCACCAGCATAAGCATTGCTACGCTAGCTATGCATTAGCTAAATGTGTAAAACCTCTGCATACCCACAGGCCAAGCCAAGATTTTGGCAACTTGCAACATGACACTGATTTGCGAAATATATATTGACAGATATTTCTCCTTCTAATTGGCATCATTCCTGAATTATGCAACTATCTAGGGCAGGACCTTATCCCTTCTTCTCATAGGCTGATAGCCTGAAGTTCAGACAATGGATACATATGGCACTCATCTGTGGAAACAATGTAGCCACTGCATGGCTTACAATCATTTTTCAATGCATACACATGGGATGGCAACTGAAAAAATGTTTAATGTTAGTTAGAGCAACAACCCACTTTGATCTTCCCAGAAGCAGCCTCCTTGTCTCTATTGTCTAGTCTGCAAGATTCTCATGTAATGGTGCAATGCTTTTGTGACAGAACACTGTAATGTGCTTCTCCTGCAGGCAGATGTTTGTATGTATATACAAATGGACTTTAAACCTCAGTGCTATGATTGGTTATGAATGCAATGTATTGCTATATAAGGGGGGAACAAGGGCGCCAGTTTTAACAAAGGTTAAACCAGGCACTCTGCTCTCAACTGCAATAGAAAAGAAGAAAAAAAATGATGACTGTGCACGCAAAAACATTTTTACCTTTTATTATAATTTATGAATAAAATAAAATTACTTAACCTCTCATAAAATATATATATTAAAGCTTCTCAGAAGTACCCCGAGCCTATGTTTATTTTATATGTTCAAATAATCAATTATGTCAACCCATGAGTATTTATTAACTGCAAAATTACAGGGCTGTTATACATAAAAAAGCACCAGTGGTCTCGACTCAGTGACACGCTCCAATGGAGTGAAAACCAGTTCTTATACTGCAATAATCACTTGTTTAGTTACAGGAAGTACAATTGCAGGAACCATGTACATTTCATATATGAGCTTAAATTATGAAATGTGGGTGGAGAAAACAACCATCTCATCACAAAAGCATCTCAAAGACATCATGTGATATACATAAAGCACTACCTCAATTCAGGTGTGTTAAATAGCATTGCGGTGTTAAATTAGTTCCAAATATGAATTCACCTGTACCATTCTAGAATAAAAGAAGGACCGAATTCTATAATATGCTTCCCTTGTACAAAACAATTATTCTACTGCAATGATTATTAGGGGAAACATGTATATATCATAAATAAATTAAAGTATTATGCTACTAATGCAAAACCCAAATCACTTTGCAGAGCATAGAAACTTTATTGTATGGAGTCCCTCAGCCACTGCATCGATTCATAGGAGTTTAAACAACACTATGGTGTTTTGGGGTTATAGTAATCAATCCCAGCAACATAACTCATGGAGGCATATCTGCTTAGACATCGTGCTGTGATGCTAAGAAAGAAATTAGCTGCCTCATAGTAACAAACATACTAGATATCATATCATCTCTGTAAGTTTACTACTTTGATTCGTAATCATTAATAGTAACTAAAAGAACACAGTAAATTATTGTTCACATACGCACTTTCCCACACACCTCTACTAAATCAGTCTTATACCATTATTAAAATTACTTGCTTGATCAGCTGATGAGAGGGTGGAAGGTGAGAGAGATTTCATATTTTAATAATTATCACCGCTCAGTCATACTGTGATACAAATTAATTACCATGAAAGTGTAGGATCTACTCTGGGTATCAGAACCTAAACATAATTCAAATTAAATCCCTGAAAAAAAGTTAGTCAGGGGTACCTCTCATACTCCTTTTAGGGGATCTCTCAACAACAAAAATAGAAGTGAGGGACTCCCAGGTAACACCTAACATGTTTTGGTATTCTTATGCCTGTTTCAGAGGTGTAGAAAGTGAGGTCAGGTCTGCAGGAAGCTGATGGACACACCTCCATAAAGCAGTGATGCCTTCCCAGGTACTAGACTCTGTTCTCTGCTGCCCTTTTTTCAACTCTGTCTCAGGTCACTGGGACCTCTGTTTAGCCCTCTGAGGTCAGAGGCTTCAGAAACTGCAGGTTTAGCACACTGGACATCACTGAGCCTGCAGTAACATTGTCTCTAGCTGTTTGTAGGTACAATCCAAGTTTCCAGAAAGTCTGACTGTACACAGAAATAACATTGTCTCTGAGAACATGCAGACTCCATCAGAATAATTCCTCCTACCTCAGGGTGTCATGACGCTGATGGGGAGCCCAGAGAGGAAGAGGAAAATCCATTCAGTCTATTTTGTAATTTGGGACTGTCAGCAGGGCCCTGGTTTGGTAACTTCAAATCCAGTGCTGATGGCAAGCACTTCCATTGGCTTATTTGGATTTCCTGGGGTACAGCTTGCCACTAGATTGGTCACCATGACCTACAGAGGGAACGTGGGGGAAATTCAGGTGAACAGCTGCCCATGAGTTCCAGAGAGCTAAAAATATAAAGGGGTCCTGCAGGAGCGCGGTGAGTAAAAGTACGTGACGTACCAGGACTGTCACTGGTCCTTAAGTGCCAGACCAGCGTGATGGTCCGGGTACGTCACAGGGACGTGAAGGGGTTAAGGTACAAAATAGGCCCTATATTTAAGGGGTTAAATTAGTCTTTTAACTCCTTGAATCATATAGATAACTAACATTTTGTGAAGCAATGAGCTGTAGGACTCTATAGCATTATGACTGCCAACTGTCTCAGATGTCCAAGGCCAGTCTTAATTTTGGTTCCCTGTCCCTAGATCCTGTTGTCCCTGTTCTTCTTCCTGGTTATAAATGTTTTGATGTGGCTAATGCCTATTCTGCTGTACAAGTTCAACACCAAATCTTTGTTTTGAGGCTTTTATGCTGGTGTTACTCTACAGTGCACTATGAACCATTAGTGGTGCTCAGCAATGTGAAAAGGTTCCTGGAATTTTCTGAAATGACAAGTATTTTGAGTTAAAATTCTACTTTAATATTTTGAGTGCCAGAGGTGTATCCAATCCATTGTGAAGCAATGTATTAGATATCTCTCTGTCACACAAAGGGTTAAGACAATGGTATTTTTGACCCCTATATTGCAGTTGGTTTGACCAAGAATTGGTCCTTTATCTTTGTGCTTATAGCCTGTAGAAAAAATATTAGGGAATTATTCTTAACTAATAGAGAAGAGAAGGTACACGCAACAGTAGGTAATAGAGCTGAAAAGGAAATTTAAGGATTTAGGAAGTTCTTAATTGTACATATTACAATGTTATTTATTAATGTCATCATCATTTAACCTCTTTGTTGGAGCTGAATTTCCCTGCCAGGTCTGATCTGACGTACATTGTGTCTGCCAAGGAAATTCAGCGTAGTGTATGGAATTTCCCAGGGGTAGAGTAAAGTTATTTTGTTTTCTTTTTCTTCACATCTCTGATACCTCCAATTCTGAGGCGTTTGTAGAAAGAGGAAATTAAATGTAGCGTATGGTTCTCAGCAGCACACATTACCATAGGGCTCTGGGGACTTCGGAATAGGCCTTGAGAAGGTGTTGGGAAATGTTACATTGTTACACTTTCTCTGCCCTCTCACCTCTAGCCAGTGAATGGTCTCTGGTACTAAATGCAGGAAATCTCTCCTCCCACAGCCCCCCTTTTGACTTCTACATCAAAGACTCTGCAGACAAATATGAACCAGAAAAGGATGCCAGATTTAATATGAGGATCAAAGGAAGCATCCTTCACATTGGGTCACTGCATGGTGTAATGTTCTGGTGAATCTTTGAGAATATATTCTTTTGCAATCCCTTCATTTTTTATATTAACCCCCAAAGGTAGAAACATCTCCAGTGTATTGTTTTTAAATGATGATATCTCAACTATCCAAGGAGTTAAAGAGATACTAGGGAAGTACAAATCTGCCAGAGCAGTTAATTATTTGTGCTGGAATGTTGACATTTGACTCATGCTCCTGCATTCTTGGGTATGGACTAGAGAATATGTTCGCCTCAACATACTCAACTGTCATTAAGACTTCAATGCCAGTACGCCCCTTTCCAACAGCATATGCAGGAAAATGTAGTAACTGCCCTCTGCCCATTAAACAGTGCACAGAGGAACAGGATGCATCTTCATTACTAAAACTCAAAAATGAAATTAGTTCATCTAGCTTAAAGTAGCAGTAAACTTTTTTTATGAAAAAAACCCAAAACATTTATTGCATGGATTTCCCTGTTGAGTAAAACAAGGGTACTCCCATTCCTGGGAGATGCATCTTTAGATAGTTATTGCATTTAGTTTTTTTTAAAGGGATAGTAATACTTTGTTTTATCTTTATTTTATTTTGTAGGCATTAAAAAAACATGAAGAACGATATAAGTCTTATCTCTCAAACCTTTATGTTTTAAGAGATATTCACAAGCAAAGTATTCCCCCCCCCCCCTGTTCAGCCAAATCAGAAGGGAGGTGCCCAGGTAGACTGCAGAGAGGGACAATCTTCAATTAAGATAAGGGAAAAAGCTGAAAAACTTGTCAAGGGGGCAGGGCTTTCATTGTTTTCATACAAAGAAGAATGTCCCCTGCAGTTATCTGTCTGGTCTTACAACCAGATTCCACATCTGAGAAGAGATGGCTTACACTAGGAAAAAGGGGCGGGAGGGGAAACTTTGCTTGTGAATATCTCTTAAACCATAAAGATTTGAGACAAAAGACTTATATCATTCTTCATGTTTTTTTAATGCATACAAAATAAAATAAAGTTAAAACGAAGTATTACTATCCCTTTAATAACAGTGCCCACTAGTGGCCAGTGTTGCATTCTATGGGAGAGGTGAGTCAGTGACACTGGTTCTCTATACATAATGTGATAGTAACAGCTTTATCACTTCCTGACAATTTGAACTTTCAGAAAGTTATAAAGTATTTACTCATTCTAGAAAGTTCTAACTGTTATAACGTTTTAATCAAACAAGTACCACTAGTGGTAGTACACTTTCTTACACACAAGGAAAAAGTACTATAAAATATAGGTTTTCATAAAATAAAGATTACTGCTCATTTAAAGCAGGAATAGTCAATTGTTGGATTTACAGCTGTTGGAGACTACAACTCCCACTATCTCCAAACAGCTGTGGGGTGGTTGGCATTGATGGGACTTGTAGTCCCCAACAGCTGGAGGTCCAGCAATTCACTATGCCTGTCTTAAAGCAGTGTAACTCAACCTTCTCAATGATAAGTAACCCTACAGTTGTAAACATTTTCATATGTATTCCAACACCCATTTTATATGTAAATCCCCATCATATGCCTGGGTAAGGGCCTGCCTCTGATATTAGAACACATATTCTTGCAGAAACATACACAAACACACTCATAAATGCACACTCACACCCAAACACACACTCAGACACACCAGTTTGCACAGACTCTCTAACACAGACCCACACCCAAGACAAACACACTCTTTCACACAAGTTGAAACTCACACTCTTGCATGCCCACACTTGCATACTGACAAACACCCTCACTTGTTTTAACTTATGTTTTATTTTCACAAATTCGATTTCAAACCATAGTTCTTCATTGTGGTATACCATTTCTTTAAAGGTTTAAATAAGTTGCAATTATTTACCTTTTTGGGGGTGTGAGGGAGTATCTTCAGTATCATGATGAATTATATTATATTATACACACACACACACACACACACACACACACACACACACACACTTGTTTTTTGGCTAGTCACCACTGAGAAACTTCATGTTTTAGCTCTCTAGTATGATTGCAGAGGAGAAATTTCCACGTATATATTAGAACGTCTGTCCAGTTCCCAAATGATGGGCAAGGCCCCTCTAGCACTGTGCCACTAACATTTTGTATGTATATTTTTAATGTTCTTAGGGGGTCTCCCTAAGAGTGAAGGGTAATCCAGGCCTGGGCCCCTTGTTCTCACTGCCAAAGGGATCCAGCTGTACCTCACTGGCAAGGCCCAAGAAGACCAAAAATGTACTTCAGGGGTTAGCTGGTGTTCCTGTGCAGGGGGACTTGGTCTTCATTTTGCATCTAGGCCACTCTGTGCACTCCTTCTTGTCTGAGACATCCAATCTTGTTCAGACCTGTGGCTGTGGCTGACTACCTGCTCTGTGTATGACCCTGGCTTGTCTGACTAATCCATTCTGGTGCTGAACTGGGGCTCTGTCCAACTATCCTCCCAGTGTTGCCTTCTTCCTCTGGACATCCTATCTGGTGCAGACCTGTGGCTCTGGCTGACTACCCACTCTGTGTATGACCCTGGCTTGTCTGACTAACCCATTCTGGTGCTGACCTTGGGCTCTGTCCAACAATCCTCCTAGTGTGAGAGAGTTAAAGTGTGATGCTTCTGAGCAGTGACTAGCCGAAGAACAGGCCATTGTGCTGTTTGTTCGTCTTCAAAAGTCTCTCACATTTTGTTTGCAAGTTTTGAATACTTTTAGGGGATATCCCTAAGAGTGGAATGTAATCCAGAAGTTGTCCCTTTGCTCTCACTGCCTAGGGGATCCAGCTGTACCTCACTGACGAGGCCCAGCAAGGCCAAATCATACTTCAAGGGTTAGCTGGTGTTTCCGTGCAGAGGGGACTTGCCCGTCATTTTGGATCTGGACTGCCCTTTCGGGTGGGATTAGTCTAATCTTTAAGTGGAAATGTATCCTCTGTAATTGCACTAGAGAGCTAAATGTGATGCTTCTGAGCTGTGACTAGCAGAAGAACAGGCAATTGTACTGTTTGTTCATCTTCAGAAACCTCTCACGTTTTGAATGAACATTTTGAATACTCTTAGGGGGTCTCACTGAGAGTGAAGGTTAATCCAGATGTGGACCCCTTGCTCTAAATAAGTAGAAGAAGTCCAAGATGGAAAAGCTCACTGGGACTGTGCTCTCGTGCACAGAGTGCAAACTTTTTTAGCTCACAAATACCATACACAGAGAAGAAATATTCTGAAGCATATCATACAGGTCCTGCCAAAATGACAGTCAAGTCACAAAATGCCAGACAATTCTCTTCTAAACAAGGGAAGCAGCTAACCCCAGACATACGTTTCAGCCTTGTTGGTCCTTGTCAGTGAGGTGCAGCTGATTTCTCTAGGCACTTGTAAGCAAGGGGTCCATGTCTGGATTCCCCCATTACCCTTAGGGTGTCTTGACCCGAGAGCAATTTGCATAAAAGTAGAAGAAGTCAGAGATGCTCAGCTAGACTCATGAGCTTGCAAGGGTATGCAAAAGCTCACTAGGACTGTGTTCTCGCACCCAGAATGAAACCTCTTTTATAGGTCACAAATGCCATACGCAGAGAAGAAATATTCTAAAGCATAACATACAGGTCCTGCCAAAATGACAGTCCAGCCACGAAATGCCAGAAAAATCTTTTCTGAACAAGGGAAGCAGCTAACCCCAGACATACATTTTAGCTTTGTTGGGGCTTGTCAGTGAGTTGCAACTGATTTCTCTAGGCACTTGTGAGCAAGGGGTCCACATCTGGATTCCCCCATTACCCTTAGGGTGACTTGCCCCGAGAGCAATTGGCATAGAAGTAGAAGAAGTCAGAGATGCTCAACTAGACTCATGAGCTTGCAAGAGTATGCAAAAGCTCACTGGGACTGTGTCCTCGTGCCCATGGTGCAATCGCTTTTAGCTCGCAAATAACATACACAGAGAAGAAAATATTCTGAAGCATATCATACAGGTCCTGCCAAAATGACAGTCCAGCCACAAAATGCCAGACAACTCTTTCCTGAACGAGAGAAGCAGCTAACCCCAGACATAAATTTCAGCCTTGTTGGTGAGGTGCAACTGATGTCTCTATGACAGTCCAACCCCCTCTTTGTTGAATAAGGGAAGCAACTAATCCGATTTATTTAATTTATTTAATTTATTTAATTTATTTAATTTATTTAGTTAATTTAGTTATTTAGTTATTTAGTTATTTAGTTATTTAGTTCAGCCTTCTTGGCTGTTATCCGTGCTATGCAAAACATCATTCTATGCACTTGTGAGCAAGGAGTCCACGTCTGGATTTCCCCATTACCCTTAGGGTGACTAACCCCAAGAGCAATTTGCATAGAAGAAGTCAGAGATGCTCATCTAGATTCAGGAGCTTGCAAGGGTATGCAAAAGCTCACTGGGACTGTGTCCTTGCACCCAGGGTATGAAGCATATCATACAGGTCCTGCCAAAATGACAGTCCAGCCACAAAATGCAAAAAAATTCTTCTCTGAACAAAGGAAGCAGCTAACCCTAGACGTAAGTTTCAACCTTGTTGGGCCTCATCGGTGAGCTTTTGCATACACTTGCAAGCTCATGAGCCTAGTTGAGCATCTCTGACTTCTTCTATCTATATGCAAATTGCTCTTAGGGTTAGTCACCCTAAGTGTAATGGGGGAATCCAGACGTGGACCCCTTGTTCACAAGTGCCTAGAGGGATATGATGCACTTGTTGATGAGACACAACAATGTTGAATTGTATCTCTGGGATTAACTGTGTTGCTTGTTTAGAGAAGAATGGTCTGAAGTTTTGTGGCTGTACTGTCATTTTGGCAGGACCTGTATGATGTGCTTCAGAATAATTCTTCTATGTGTATGGCATCTGTAAGCTAAAAGACATTGTTCCCTGGGCATGAGGATGCATTCCCAGTGAGCTTTTGTATGCCCTTGCAAGCTCATGAGCTTAGTTGAGTATCTCTGACTTTTTCTACCTGTTGCTCTAAATGCTTAGAGAATCTATCTGTACCTCACTGGACCACTGTTTTGGGTGGGTTTAGTATAATATGTATGTGGAAATTGCTCCTCTGTAATAGCACTAGAGAGCTAAAACATGAAGACACTGTGCAGTGACTAACCGAAGAATAGGCCATTGTGCTGTTTCTTCATCCTCAGAAGCCTCTCACATTTTTTATGCTTATTTTGAATAATCTTAGGGGGTCTTCCTTAGAGTAAAGGGTAATCCAGATGTGGACCCCTTGCTCTCAGTGCCTAGGGAATCCAGCTGTACCTCACTGATGAGGCCCAACAAGGCCGAAATGACTTCTGGCCGTAGCTGGTGTTCCCGTGCAAAGGGGACTTGCCTGTCATTATGGAACTGGACCTCCCTTTTTGGCGGGATTAGTTTTATATGTACGTGGAAATTTCTCCTCTATAATGGCAGTAGAGAGCTAAAACGTGATGCTTCTGATTGGCGATTAGCTGAAGAACAAGCCATTGTGATGTTTGTTCATCCTCAGAGCATCTCACATTTTGTATACAACACAGACACACACACACAGCCCCTCAATAGTTGACTTGCTAGATTCAATGGATACCTGAGAGGAGGTAGCATCAAAGTATACATTTCCTGTGATAATCCTGCACTTGACAATAACAAGACGTGCTCTTCCTGCTGGTCGTAGATGATTCAGTGTTCTCTGGACCAGTCTGTCACTATTTCTCAGCTTATCAAGGACATAGTGCTCCATGGTCTTCAGGAGGCATCCCAGCTAACGAAAAGATCCAGACCTGTAGAACACCACTTTGTCATTCTCTTGGATTCAAATCACTCAAAATTTGACTTCTGCATGAGAGAACTGGACAATACATCTTTTTGGATGTAGAAACCTCAGAGGACTTAGTGAAGTGCCTCAGTACAGATAAAAGTCAAGGTCGTCCGCCTGGCACTGAAGATAATAGAAGCAATAGAAGAAGTTTCAGCTTGTCAGCTCTTTTTATAATGGAAGAATAGGCTCTCCTTCTTTCCCTTCATGAAGTGATCAAACATATAATAATTTCAGAATTTTGATACCACAGTTACTAAACATTGTTGACCCTGGCTTGACTCCTGATTCTTCTATTTGCCTGCTGATTTGGATACCTCATTACCAGAACTTTGCTGACCCTGGCTTTCCTCCTGACTCTTCTGTTTGCCTGCTGAAGCAGACACCTCTGCAGGATCCTGATCTTCTGTGACTCAGGTCTGTAGCCCTTTACTTTTGGGGTCATGCTCTTATATCTCTACTATCTGGGTGTAGACTTTGGTTTTAGCTACTGTGTGGCCTATAATCCTTATCCCTGTACTCTAGCCAGTGCTCTCTAGACTTCGCTCTCCCCTGCAGGAGAGCTGGTACTGTTTATTGAGAGATCATCCTAGTCAAGGTCCCAGCTCAACTGGGATCTGACATCTGGCTTTGCGGCCAGCATCTGTATATGGCTCTTGCCACAGCATGATCTTTCAGTAAACAGTCACAGCTTTACTAGCTGCAAACCCTAGCGGCACTCCTGAGCACTCCCTCTCTTGCAGGTTCCTACCTGCTCCAGTATAACCACGTGTAAGTGCCATTACTGTTACCATGTCTGTAGACCACAAGGAGATCTCTAAGGCAGTGTTTCAGCAGGTGGCTGTTTTGGAGCAGCACGCTACCTATATACAGCACCTTGACCAGAAGCTGGATTCCATCACGTCTCTCTTGCAGCATATGCAACAACAACTAGAGAATCCTGTGCCTATAGCTATGCCTGCCCCGGCACCTCCAGCTGCCTCCATTGCTCCTGTGGGTCCACAGAGTCCTATGCCTGTGAGGATGCCGCTATCATGGTTTGTTTTGACTCTCAGACACAGAGTAAGATAAAAATCAAACTTTATTGAAAAGTTTAATGGGAACCCTCACGGGTCCTAATCATACACGTAAATCACATATACACAATGGGTACAATCAGTAGTTATTGCAATATACACAAGGGAGGCTCTACTGGCCTTGCCAATATACCGGGCAAGGCAGCATAGAGGGTTAAACGACAATCTGAATGTGGCTCTACCGGCCTTGCCAATATACCGGGCAAGGCAGCCTGTAGATTACACGATGAACAGATTGTGGCTCTACCGGCCTTGCCAATATACCGGGCAAGGCAGCCTGGAGGTTCACACGACAAGCTGGTTGTGGCTCTACCGGCCTTGCCAATCTGCCGGGCAAGGCAGCCAGGAGGTTACACGCCAACCTAACTGTGGCTCTACCGGCCTTGCCAAATTACCGGGCAAGGCAGCCAGGTGGACACAGGAACAGCTCCACTAATGCTGCATAGATGGAGCAACAGCATAAGATGGAACAGTGGAGCAAACTAGTCTCCCAACCAAGGAGAACTAACCGGTTAGCAACGGAGACAGCAACCACCGGTGGATGTACAATAGCCCAGTGCCATGTATAGGAGAACAGTATAGCCCACCTGATTCTATAAAATGGATTAGCAACCGGTGGATGTGGAGTAAACCAGCAAAGCGTACTGGACAAACAGGTGCCTAACCGGCTCTATACAGCGGAATCAGCAGCTGGTGGATGGTGGAGTAACCCTGCACTGATGCTGGTCAGCAATTGCGCTCACATGGCTCTAACATAGAGGAATAAGCAGCCAGTGCATGGTGGAGTAAACCAGTACCGTGTACTGGATAAACGAAACGCCCAACCGGTACTAAACAAGCGGAAGTAGCTACCAGTGAATCGGAGTAATCTAGTACCGCATACTGGATAAGCGAATGCCCAGCCGGTTCTGTCCAAGCAAATCAGCAACCGGTGAGAGTGGAGTAAACCAGTACCGCATACTGGATAAGCGAATGCCTAACCGGTTCTATACAAGCAGATCAGCACCCGGTGAGAGTGGAGTAAACCAGTACTGAGTACTGGATAAGCGAAAGCCCAGCCGGTTCTATCCAAGCAAATCAGCAACCGGTGAGAGTGGAGTAAACCAGTACAGAGTACTGGATAAGTGAATGCCCAACCGGTTCTATCCAAGCAAATCAGCAACCGGTGAGAGTGGAGTAACCAGTACCGCGTACTGGATAACCAACCGGTTCTATCCAAGCAAATCAGCAACCAGTGAGAGTGGAGTAAACCAGTACCTCGTACTGGATAAGCGAATGCCAAACCGGTTCTATACAAGCAGATCAGCAACCTGTGAGATTGGAGTAAACCAGTACCACGTACTGGATAAGCGGAAGCCCAACCGGTTCTATACAAGCAAATCAGCAACCGGTGAGCTAGGAGTGTACCGAGATCAGAATGTCGCCATAGCGACTTCAGCAGCCAAACGGAGAACCAGCAATAGCGACAGCAGACGAGCCAGGACCATACAGGAACGATAGCACTGCCAACAGGGTCAGGAATGGACAGGAACACAGCAGCACGGGATCAGGAACGGAAACAGGAACGACAGCACTGTCAACCGGATCAGGAACGGAGCAGGAACAATGCAGGAGAGGAACTGGCTACAGGAGCAATGTTGGTACTGGTAGCAAGTGAAACAGGCCCAGGGAACAGGTACAAGGCAGGTGACTGCTGACATAGAGACACCACGAAAGGGCAACCAAAGGGTGCCTCAGCCCAGTCTATAAAGGCAATCCTGGGCGGGCAAAAGACAGGTGGCCAATGGTGAGTACACACACCTGACTGACAGCACAAGTAAGCAATCATGGGCACCGTGATAGTACCCCCCTCTCAAAGACCCCCTGTTCTAGAAGAGGGACCTGATTTCTAGGGGTACTTGGAATGAAAAATTTGCAGTAATTTGGAAGCATGAAGGTCCTTACTATCCACCCAGGATCGGTCCTCAGGACCATAACCCTTCCAATGTACCAAATACTGCAATTTTCCTCTGAATCTGCGAGAATCAATATATTCGTCCAGATCATTAGGCAGCTCTCTAGCTGCAGTTTCATCTTTTATATAATCGCCCAGACCTTGAGCAAAGGCAGCCAGTAATGCCTCATTGTTCCAACCTACCTCTGCTGCTAGTGTACGGAATTCATTGGCATATTCGCCCACAGTCCGTTTGCCCGGCTAGATCTCCATTAGACATTTAGCAGCAGAGGTGGTTCTACCAGGGATCTCGAATACTCTCTGAAATGTTTGCACAAATTCCCTGAAATTTTTTGTGCACGGTTTAGCATTCTCCCATAAGGGATTGGCCCATTCCAGTGCACGCCCGGTCAATAAGGATATCATAAACCCCACTTTACTGCGGTCATTGGGAAAGGCATGAGAGGTCAACTCCAGGAATATCTCAAGTTGATTGATAAACCCTCTGCACAGACTGGGTTCGCCATCATATCTGAGTGGCAATGGTGCGGAAGCGGTTAGCCCTTTGACTGCAGCCACAGGGGTAATAGTTTTATTCTCCGGTGTCGAAACTGGGGGGACCACTGGACTTGAAACAGGCTTGTCGGTAAGTACAGTACGCTCAAGGATAGTTTGGGTGGCCAACGCCAACTGATCCAAACGCTGTTCATGTACATCCATCCTCCAATGGATGTTTTGTGCGTTACCTTCACTCTTACTGTCTGAGGTCATGGCCCTTTCGTACTGTCATGGTTTGTTTTGACTCTCAGACACAGAGTAAGATAAAAATCAAACTTTATTGAAAAGTTTAATGGGAACCATCACGGGTCCTAATCATACACGTAAATCACATATACACAATGGGTACAATCAGTAGTTATTGCAATATACACAAGGGAGGCTCTACCGGCCTTGCCAATATACCGGGCAAGGCAGCATAAAGGGTTAAACGACAATCTGATTGTGGCTCTACCGGCCTTGCCAATATACCGGGCAAGGCAGCCTGTAGATTACACGATGAACTGATTGTGGCTTTACCGGCCTTGCCAATATACCGGGCAATGCAGCCTGGAGGTTAACACGATGAACAGATTGTGGCTCTACCAGCCTTGCCAATATACCGGGCAAGGCAGCCTGGAGGTTTACACAACAAGCTGGTTGTGGCTCAACCGGCCTTGCCAATCTACCGGGCAAGGCAGCCAGGAGGTTACACGCCAGCCTAACTGTGGCTCTACCGGCCTTGCCAAATTACCGGGCAAGGCAGCCAAGTGGACAGAGCAACAGCTCCACTAATGCTGCATAGATGGAGCAACAGCATAAGTATCACGGTGCCCGTGATTGTTGCACTTCCTTGTCAGTCACCATTAGGGGGCTCCTATTGGTTGTCTGCCTTTAACCCGCCTCATTCTGTCTATTTAAACCTGGTCTGGGCACCCTATGGTTGCCCTTTCGTGGTGTCTCTGACCACTTTAGCCTTGACCATGTTCCTGTATTTGTTAGTACCTGTAGCTGTGTTCCTGAGTTCCAGAATGCATCTTGTTCCTGAAGTTTCCTGTCTGCAGAGTTGTCCCAGAGTGGTTACTGCCTAGTCCTAAGAGGTTGATGTTTCCTGCTGTTCGCTCTCACCGAAGACTTCCTGATCGCTGAGTTTCCTGCGAGTTCCTGTCGTCTCTTGTCCAGCCAGATGTACCCTGTCGTCTAGACGCGTGGGCGACATTCTTAGCCCAGTGTGCGGACGCGGGTTTGTTCCAGCCTAGTAACTTCCGAACAACTGTTGGTTCCAGCGTGCGGACGCTGGTTTGCTCCAGAGCCTTGCGGCTATATATCATTGTTGTTGGTTCCAGCGTGTGGACGCTGGTTGCTCCGAAGCCTTGCGGCTGTACACAGTACTGTTGGTTCCAGCGTGCGGACGCTGGTTTGCTCCAAAGCCTTGTGGCTATACACATTACTGATTGGTTCCAGCATGCGGGCGCTGGTTTGCTCCAAAGCCTTGTGGCTATATACATTACTGTGGGTTCCAGCGTGCGGGCGCTGGTTTGCTCCAAAGCCTTGTGGCTATACACATTACTGTTGGTCCCAGCGTGCGGACGCTGGTTTGATCCAAGAGCATTAAAACGTATTCTCTGTTGGGCGTTCCTAGAGTGAGTCCCTTTGGGCTGCCTTGCCCGGTATTGGTAAGGCCAATAGAACCTGGTACACGTTCCATCTGCAGGTTGCCTTACCCAGTATTGGCAAGCCCGGTAGAGCCTCCACAACGCTCCTTTGGATTGCCTTGCCCGGTATTGGTAAGGCTGGTATAACCTGGTACAATGCTTTCTTCATTTCCATAGTCAGCCTGAGACTTACACATCCCATCAAGAGGGGATAACCTTTATAGTGTCCCTTCTGAGAGGACAGTCTCTGTCCTGGGTCTCACCACTCATGGACCGACAGTCTCCATCTCTTAGTGACTTTGATGCCTTCTCACTTCTGTTCATTCAGTGTTTTACACCCCCAGATGGCAAGCGAATGCTGAAATGACTCTTCTACACCTACAGCAGGGTTCCCAGCCCTTCTCTCAATATGCCATAGAGTTTCGCACCTTGGCCTAATCCACACAGACTGAGGCAACAGTGCCTTGAAGGCCGCTCTTCTTTGTGGATTGTCAGAATGGCTGAAGGATGAACTAACCACCTGTACTATACCTAACACACTTAAGGGTCTAATTCAGTGGTTCTCAACCTTTCTAGTGCCGCGACCCTTTCATAAAATTTCCCAAGTTGTGGCGACCCCTAACAGTAATATTATTTTCGTTGCTCCTTCATCGCTGTAATTTTGTTACTGTTATGAATCGAAATATAAATATCTGATGGTTTTAGGTGACCCCTGTCAAATAGTCATTCGACCCCCGAAGGGGTCCCGACCCACAGGTTGAGAACCACTGGTCTAATTAGTCTGTATACCTCATTGGAGGCACATATACAGGAGAGGCGGCAAGAGAAAGAGTGTGACTGATCCAGATGTCCGCCCTTATGTTCTCTTGTATGTCTCACACCCTGATTCCAGAACACCACTACCCCGATAGAGAACACGTTAGAACCAATGGAGATGATACAGTGACCTGTCTCACCAAGGAAGAGAAGACAAGACAACTCCAACGAGGTTTCTGCCCTTACTTGGGCACGTTGCTTTCCAGTGACCCAATAAGCCAGGAATTGAGCAGGCTTAGAGAGATCTGAGGGTCTTTCCCTAAGTCACACCCTCAGTCTCGTCACAGTGACTTACCTTTCTGGTTCCCTGTCTTGGTCCTCCATCACCGTTTCTACTGACGTCTGGTTACAGAGAAGCAACCCTCTTGTGGATTGGAGACAGGGACTCCTTTCTTTTGCTCCCAGACATGTCCCTCCTCTGGTGGTTTCTACCACGCATCTTTTCCCAGGTAACACCAATGATTCTGCTCCTTGTATTCCTAAGCCGTATCTGCCATTTACGCATGTTTTCTCCAAGGTCCGGGCTGAGTTTCTTCCTCTACACAGAGCCTATGACTAAAACATAGAGCTATTGCCTGGTACTACCCCACCCAGAGGAAGGACCTATCCTTTGTCTCTTCCTGAGTCCTCAGCCCTTGAGACATACATCCAGGAAAACCTAGCCAGGGGGTTTATTCAGCCCTACACCTCTCCTGCGGGTGTGGGACTTTTCTTCATTAAGAAAAAGGATAGTTCTCTACGCCCCTGCATAGATTACAGAGGTCTCAGTTCTATTACAGGCAAGAAGAGCTACCCTCTTCCTCTGATACCGGAGTTGCTGGAGCAGTTATGTTTATCCACCATATTCACAAAGCTTGAGCTACATGGGGTGTACAACTTGGTCTGCATGCGAGATGAAGATGACTGAAAGACTGCGTTCAATACAAGTTTTGGGTATTACGAGTACTGAGTAATGTCCTTCGACTTGCATAATGCCCCAGTGGTCTTCCAGGTACTAGTTAACAACGTCTTTCGAGACCTTCTTCTGTCTTTTGTCATGGAGGTTAAGGCAGGCAAAGGGGGATCAAAAGAGGCAAGATGGGGCATCAACAGCGGGTGAAGAAAGAGGCAGAGAGGGGGTCAAGGGGGAGTAAAAGAGGCGAAAGGGACTAAGGGAGAAAAAAAAAAGAGACAAAAGGAGGAAGGGTCAGGAGACAAAAGGAGGGGGGCCAAGAGGAGGCAAAAGGAGGGGGATCAGGAGGGAGAGAGAGAAAGAGGCAAAAGGGTGGGATCAAGAGTCAAGGAGGGGGAGAAAGGGGGATCAAAAGGGAGAGAAAAAGCCAAGGCAAAAGGAGGGGGCTCAAGAGGGGGAGAATGAAGCAAAAGGTGGGAATCAAGAGGGGGAGAAAGAGGCAAAAGGGGAGAATCAAGAGGTGGTGTATGTATGTTTGTATGTAATATATATATATATATATATATATATATATATATATATATATATATGCATTAGGTACTTGGAAAACTGGCAAATGACCACAAAAAAAAGTATCGGTAATTGGTATTGGCGAGTACTTTAAAAAAGTATTGGTACTCGTACTCGGTCATAAAAAATTGGTATCGGTGCATCTCTAGAATAAATCTCTATGAGCTTTATTTATAAAGGAAAAGAGAAGTACTTCTAGGGAAAACCAGCTGCACTATATGGTGCCATTCCAGTCTTCACTCAAAGGGTGGCCTTTAACTCCGTAAACACTAGAGAGGTCTTCAATGTATTGTTAAGCAATGTGTTGGAGAAATCTCTATGATGTGGGTTAAAAGTCCCATTTGACTCAATGGGATTTTTTATTAGTCCCCATAGTGCAGTTGGTTTACTCCAGCATTGCATTATTTTCTATACACGTAAGGCCCTCTATACTTCCAAACAACCTTTGCAACCATTTGTTTTTTTATGTAGAAATACAAACCTTGTTATTTACATGTTCCTCCCATGAAAGAATAAGTAGCCATGAGCAGCAGTTTCTCCACATTCGAATATCAAGCTAATACCAAGTTTAAGTGGATAGTTGCTCTGAGATTAGGGGCTCATTTTAATAGATCCCGGTAAAACTGTCGGTGGGGCAAAAATGGATACTGAACGGAACACACACTCAGTGGTACCATCGGAATACAATAGCCCAACAAACAGGAACCATGACAAGCACTGGGACACAGAACCCAAATTGTGGAATAACGTTCGTTGTGTGTTTTTTGTTCCCACAACTCATGCTAAATAGCGTTAGAAATGGGAACACCAAAGAAAAACCGCTAACGCTCAGTGTTTGACGCAGTAGATGTAAAAAGCCAGTCTCTGTTCAACTTTCCCTCCGTGTAGCTTGGGATATGCACAAGAGGTACATGGGGGGGAGGGGGGCTTTCATGAACATACAGTTATTGAGCATGGTTATTTATGGGTGTAACGGATCCTACCCGTTACTGAGCCCTTGTCTGGACCTCAAACTATTTATCCAAAGACTATGGACATTTATTACTGTTTGGACTCTGTGCTGTGCCTTGGCGTACAAACTGGCCAGCTATTCCCTAAGAGAAAGACTTAAATTCATAGACTTTGGATCACATAGTATGTTTAATGTATGGCGAACGTTTTAGTTATTGTATGTAGCATGTTGAGGGTTTACTCCAAGGGAACAGGCAGCGAGGGGTTAATTATTTCATTATGTATTGCAGACTCCCAAGCCTTTTGCTTAATTATTCAACCCCTGGCCATTGTTAAGGAAATGAATATTCTGGCTACTCAAGTCCTTGGAGTGAGAACTGTCCTGAGACCCCCCTGCTGTGTGTGTTAATCCATTCACACCCCTCAGTCTGTGAGTCACCTATTGTATAGCCTGAAACTCTGTTGCCAGCCCTTGCCTTTTGTCTGATGTGTTTGATTTAATCAAGTTCCCTATTGTATCAGGTTCCCCATGTGATCCAATGTACTGTACTGTATATAAATATCTGTGGTTTGTGACAATAAAGAGAGTTCTGTTTTGGGGTGAACAAGGAGTCCTGGAGTCTTGTATTGCTTATGGTCTAAAGTATCCACTCTGATACCCATCTGCGCCAAGTATCCTGAATCGCCGACCGCCTGCTGCCAGTTTCCTGCGATCTAACTTTGTGGACTGTCAGGCGGCAACGTGGACTCTTCCCTGCTTCCAGTGACCCTGTGACTGTTTCCAGTGACTGTCCATACTCCAACTGGTGCACCTGACGGCGCTTATCTGCGTCGAGAAGGAGAGACCCAGGAACGACGGCGGAAGGTGACGCGGTCCCTTCGCAGCTTCCGTTACATTGGTGGCATAGCGGTGGGATTTCTCCTTCATATCGGGTGCAGCAATTGAGACATGGCAGACGAAGCAGTGCTGGCAGACACTCTTGGAGCATATGAGGATCGCTACAGCGCCATCCGAATACAGTGGTGGACCCGGCTGGGCGATGTTATCTATGACTTCGTTCCAGAGTTGGATGCGTGCATTACAGAGGAGCTCAGAGTACAGGAGGAGTACTGGGACTTTGTTAAATACCTGGACCAGGAATATGGATCTGAGGGCCTTTTTGACTGGTGCCCATCCCGCTTGCGATGGGACATCCAAGGGCTGGTATGGAACGCCTACCACATGGACTCTACTTTTGGGTGCCCTGACTCCAGCAGATACTGGGAGATCCGGGACAAAAGAGAGGACCATTTTGGTGGATACATTCCTGCGGACTGCCAGGGAAATTTGGATATTCTGGCAGGATGTGAATGGGACCTGGAGCAACTATATGCTGGGTTCATTCAAGAGGTCCGGGAATTCCAAAAAGAGGAAGAAGAATGGGGGGGTAATGCATCTGAGGAGGACTTCAGCGACTTTGAGGGCCAGGATTGTGTTACCCCTGTTCACTCCACACTGGTGAGGGGGAATTCGTTCCTCACCAGTGCCCCTGTTGTTGCCCCTGCATTAGGAAGTGGGAAAATCGTCCTTCCTGATACCCCTTTGCCCCTGGACTGTGTGTTGCCTGAGCTGAGGAGTGGGAATTCGTTCCTCCTCAGCCAAGAAGATGCCTCTGCATCAGGGGATGGGGCAGATGTCTCCCCTGATAGGCATGTTGCCCCTTCCCATGTCTTTCCAGCTGCGGTGGATGAGATGCAGGTCCCCACCAGCAGCGATTGTATGTCCCAACTGATGGGTAGGAGAGAGCCCATCAATCCCTGTGAACCCCCTGCTGTGGTGAGTGTGGAAGAGCTCACCAGCTGCCCCAAAGTGATGCCCCCTGTTATTGTGGAAGATGCCCTGGAAGCGGAGCAGTATGTGCTCTCCAGGGCCACAGAGGATGCCGCCTTGAGGGATGGGACTGCGGTCTCCCTCAAGGCAGAGAAGGCCCTGGAAAGTGATGGCCTACAAGAGGAGGACCCCAGCGGACTGGAAGAGAGCAGTGCTGCTGGCCCTCCTGAGAATATGTTGTGTGAACTGATGGGTGGAGAAGAGTGCCCCATCAGCCCCCCTGTAAACCCTGACCTGGTGAGTGGGAGCGAGCTCACCAGGGTCTGGAAAACCCCTGCTGTGGTGAAGGAGATGCAGGTCCCCACCAGCAGCCCCAGTCCGTCCCCTATTGCTATTGCCCTGGAGAAGGGGAAGAGTGTCTTCTCCAGGTATGTGACTAAGATTGCGAGGAGGATTGAGACTGCCCTCCTCCAGAAGACAAGAGATGCCCCTGATGTGAGGGGCCAAGAAGAAGAGGGGTACAGCAGGCTGCCACTCTGCAGTGCTGCTACTGCCCCTGGAAACCCTGGATGTTGCCCCAAGTTCCTCATACTGGAGAGTAGGAGCGAGCTCTCCAGTCCCCCTGTAACCCCTGGCTTGGTGCGTGGGAGAGAGCGCACCAGGTCATGTGAAACCTTGGCTGGGATTAGTGGATCAACAGTCCTCATCCCCAGCCCAACGATTGTGTTCCCTTTCCCTGTGACCCCTGGCTTGGTGGATGGGAGCAAATTCACCGGGTCCTGTGAACCCCCTGCTGTGGTGTGTAGGAGTGAGCACACCACCCCTTGTTTTGCCCTGACACTGGTGAGTGGGAGCAAGCTCACCAGAAGCCCCAAGAAGGCTCTCCCCAACAATTCTCCTTTGGGCCCTGATCTGGTGAGTGGGACCACCGTCCTCATCAGGGATGTTGCTGGGGCCCCTGAATTTCCTGAGCTCTGCCTGGGGGGTGGGAATGTGTCCCAGAACGTTGCCCCAGCCCAGGAGAGTGGGACAAACATCCTCTCCTGTTCCTCTGGGGCAGTGGCCCAACAAAAAGGGGGAGATATGCCTCTCTCCCCACACTCTGATGCACAGAAGCCAGAGACACAAGTGCCCCAGGAAGATCCCCCTTATAGACTGGCTTTGGACCCTGAGCCCCTGGCCCCAGACCCAGGAACATTGAACCCCAGCTCTGCATGGAGCATGGCCCAGGAGAGGCCACCCAATTTGATGATTGCCAGGACGACCAGGCACCAATTTCCCTGGCCCAGGATTAAGAACCGAGACTGTACCCCTGGTCCATGACAAGAGACCTGCTTTCTATTTCCAGGCGTGGACAAGGGGCTTGCATTTTCTCCTGGTGCAGGACACCAGGCTGAGTCTTTGTTTCCCTGGCCCAGGACAAGGGGCTCCTCCTTTAAGACTGGCCTAGGACCAAGGCCTCCAGACTAATGAACTGTCCAGACAAGTGGCTCACAACCTCAATGCTCTCCTACAGCTCCAAGTCAGCGTTTACTACTGTCCCCGCTGGCTTGGTACAAAAAGGGGGAGAAATGTAACGGATCCTACCCGTTACTGAGCCCTTGTCTGGACCTCAAACTATTTATCCAAAGACTATGGACATTTATTACTGTTTGGACTCTGTGCTGTGCCTTGGCGTACAAACTGGCCAGCTATTCCCTAAGAGAAAGACTTAAATTCATAGACTTTGGATCACATAGTATGTTTAATGTATGGCGAACGTTTTAGTTATTGTATGTAGCATGTTGAGGGTTTACTCCAAGGGAACAGGCAGCGAGGGGTTAATTATTTCATTATGTATTGCAGACTCCCAAGCCTTTTGCTTAATTATTCAACCCCTGGCCATTGTTAAGGAAATGAATATTCTGGCTACTCAAGTCCTTGGAGTGAGAACTGTCCTGAGACCCCCCTGCTGTGTGTGTTAATCCATTCACACCCCTCAGTCTGTGAGTCACCTATTGTATAGCCTGAAACTCTGTTGCCAGCCCTTGCCTTTTGTCTGATGTGTTTGATTTAATCAAGTTCCCTATTGTATCAGGTTCCCCATGTGATCCAATGTACTGTACTGTATATAAATATCTGTGGTTTGTGACAATAAAGAGAGTTCTGTTTTGGAGTGAAAAAGGAGTCCTGGAGTCTTGTATTGCTTATGGTCTAAAGTATCCACTCTGATACCCATCTGCGCCAAGTATCCTGAATCGCCGACCGCCTGCTGCCAGTTTCCTGCGACCTAACTTTGTGGACTGTCAGGCGGCAACGTGGACTCTTCCCTGCTTCCAGTGACCCTGTGACTGTTTCCAGTGACTGTCCATACTCCAACTGGTGCACCTGACGGCGCTTATCTGCGTCGAGAAGGAGAGACCCAGGAACGACGGCGGAAGGTGACGCGGTCCCTTCTCAGCTTCCGTTACAATGGGGCATATATCATTTTACATTTTATTTATCTTTACAGTGAGGCACAAGATTTTTGGAAGACTAAGAAGAAGGAAGATAAGAAAGAAGATCACAGATGAAGAGGATAGAAGATTACAGAAGAAGACTTACAGTGGATGACCAGGGTATTGAAGACCACACTGGAATACAGGCAAGTATTTATTTTCATGGGATGTTCTTAGATTTAGGAGGATTAACCCCTTAACGACCCTTGACTGTCCTGGCACGTCATGGGTAGGTTTGCGTTAAGGACCCATGACGTGCCAGGACCGTTATGGAATCAGGGCTCCCCGCATGGCTGTACACCATTCTGGGGGCCCTGAACTGGATCGGCCATCCTGTGTGTGCCTGAGGGGTATGCAACACTCTGCAATGCGTTGCATACCCTACTGGCACTCAAAGGGTTAATTTGTCTTACATTACACACATCTTTTCAGTACTTTGGATGTACTGATATGAGGCTTAGGGCCCCATATCAATACATCCTCTGGGAATTTAGCTGTATTTATTAGCTTTTTTAAACTTCAATTCCAGTATTGGTGGTTTTTAACTAGCATTATGGGACTCAACAACTACTTTTTCTAGGCGCAGATTTTCGGGAGAAAAAGTGGAGTCACTTAACGCATGTTAACACCCAACACATGGTATTGAATCATAAATTCAAAATCTTTTTCATTGCTTCCAGTGGACACAAAGTTAGCACCCAACGTTTTTTTGTCCTTTGGTAGTTTGTCACAGCACAGGTTATTTCATACCTGACTGTGACTTAAAACTGCCGACTGTAGTTTTATTTTTTTTCTGGGGTCTATAAAATCAAGCCCGAGATCTGTCGCTCACTTTATTATACTCTTTCCTTCAAAAACTGTAAAAATTACTAGGAAGCTCTGCATTACTGACCTCTATGTTTGCAAATGGGGTTAAAAACAGTTAGCGTTTTAATTTGATGCCTGTTGCTCTGCAATTCAAATTATTTCCAAAAATATCTATTGCTGTTCAGATTGGACTCCAGGGATATATTGCAAGAAAAATTGTATGATTTAGTGCAAGTCAGAACCCAAAACACATTGTTGGCCTCTGACACCCTTTCGTCACATATTTCAGAGTGTCCAACAGACCCCACCACACTGCGAGCAATTTTTATCCTTGACTCCAATTCCTCCAACATCTGTTTTGGTGTTCAGGGAAGCAAAGATTACGGCTGGTGTTTTAATGCTTTGCCAAAATACATCAGAAAGAACCAGCTCTGGTCATCTATTGTCATAAGTCACAACTTTGATGACTACAGGAATTTGTAAAACTGCAAGGTGGCTCAGTATTTTGTAATGATGTAGTCTTTTAAAGATAAAAACATTATGTAACAAATGATTTGATTGCAAGCACATAAAATTCTGTTTTTTTGGGAGGTTATACACTTTTTCAAGCTAACAGCTGTGTATGTTAATATTCATGGCAACATAAATAGGTCAGAGACGCTCAAATAGGAACGAGTCTGCAATACAAATTTGCAGACTCTATAGGAACGGTATCCTACCCAGAGTGCAGTCTCTTTTAGCCCACTAGATCCTTTCACAAAGAGGGAATATCCTAAAGCATATCATATTGGTTCTGTCATTACAGCAGTCCAACCATAAAATGCTAGGCAATTCCTCTCTGAACAAGAGAAGCAGCCAACCCCAGATGTACATTTCGGCCTTGGTGGGCCTTGTCAGTGAGGTGAAACTGATCTCTCTAAGCACTGTAAGCAATGGGTTCAATGCTGGATTCCCCTATTACCATACCTGGGAACTCTCCGGATTTGCCCCGGAGACTCCGGTTCTGACAGAGCTTTACCGGGTCTCCGGGGCAGAGGCAGATTCCTCCGGATGTGGAGAGTTTCTATTGAAACTCTGCCACATCTGCTTTTTCTCCCGTTGTGCCTCCGTCCCCAGCCTTCTGTGTGACACATGTAACCCTCTGAGTGCCAGGGTGGTACGGAATGCATTGATTTGCAATGCATTCTGTACCACTCTGGAACTCAAAGGGTTAAATCCCCCCAACACTCGTGTTAAGCCCCGCCCCTTTTTGACACGATTAGCGTCATTTTTGTTACCCCCTGCTGAACAGAGGACTACCCTCCGGGTAGCCCTCAACTGAAAGTTCCCAGGTATGCCTATTACCCTTGAGGTAACTAATCCCAAGGATAATTTGCATATGTAAATTGGGAGTCAGAAACACTCAACTAGGAACAAAGCTGCAATATAGATTTTCAGACTGTGTAGAAAGGCTATCCTACCCAAGGTACAGTCTCTTTTAGCCTACTAGTGCCTTTCAAAGAGAGAGAAAATATCCTAAAGCATATTATATTGACCCTGCCATTACAGCAGTCCAACCATGAAATGCCAGGCAATTCCTCTCTGAACAAGAGAAGCAGCCAACCCCAGACATACATTTTGGCCTTGTTGGGCCTTATCAGTGAGGTGAAAAGCAATGGGTCGAATATGTCTGGTCTTCCTCCATTCCCTCATTTAATTTTGTTGCTCTTTGCTGTACTCCCTCCAGTTCTAGAATATAATTTTTCAGGACTGGTACCTAAAACTGCACTGCATATTTGAGGTAATGTCTTACCAAGGATTTGTACAGTGGCAAAAATATTTTATCCACTCTTGCTTCAATACCCCTTAATATGCAAGACAGGACTTTGTTTGCTTTTGCTACTGCTGTTTGACACTGGTCATTACTTCCAAGTTTGTAGTTTACAAGGATTCCTAAGTCTAGCAACAGATCCCCTAAAATTATTCCATTAAGTTCATACGTAGAATTGGGATTTTTTCTTCCCAAATGCATGACTTTACACTTTCCCACATTAAACTTCATATTCCATTTGTTTGCCTAACCTGCTATTTTATGTAAATTCCTATGTAGAGAACAAATATCCTGTTCTGAATTTTTGCCCTACATACAGAGGTGTAACTGGAACCCTCTGGGCCCTGGTGCAAGAAGTGCCATGGGCCCCCCACCCCCCGACCACTTTGGCCCCCGGGCCCTCCACAATGCTTCCATCTCCTACCTCCCAATCCCTGGTGGTCCAGTGGAGTGGCAGGAGAGATGGGCTGGCGCGTTGTGCTCCCACGCGGACCTCTTCTGTAATGCAGAGCGCTGGGAGATGATGTAATATCCCAGCACTCTGCATTACTAGAGAGCCGGAGGGAGATTGTGGCTGCCAGGTGGAGGGGTCGCAGGGGGCAGCCGGGCCCCTGTAATGACGGGCCCGGTCGCGGGTGCGACCCCTGCAACCCCTATGGTTACGCCACTGCCTACATAACTTAGTGTCATCTGCAAATATTGGTATTTTGCTTTATATATCGATTTGCAGGTCATTTATAAACATGTTATAAAGCAGTGGACCAAGTACTGGACCATGAGGTACTCCACTCTCAACGTTAAAGGTGCAGTAATGTTTTGAAATAAATTCAGCTCCGATTATTCTTTATAGTTTTTGGGCTAGGTAGAACATTATTATCATTCTCTACGATGTGTAATTCCAGAGTAATTGAATCATAAAGTGTCCCCCTTACTACCCTTTTACCTATGTAAAGCTGCACAGCAAGACCTTCCAGATGGGTCACAGAAAGGGACAATCTTCTGTTAGTATAAGGAAAAATCTGCCCTCCTTCTGCAAGGATGGCAAGGTTTTCCTTATGCTCATTGCCAGAAGATTATCCCTCACTGCAAGCTGTCCAGTCAAGTGTCCAGATTCCACATCTGATGGGAGGCAGCTTACAATAAGTAAAAGGGGCCAGAGGGGGGTGACACTTTATAATTAATTTACTCAGGAACTACAGACTGTAGAGAATGATAATACTGCTCTACATGGCTCAAAAAATCTAAAGAATAATTAGAGCTGCATTTATTTTGAAACATTAGTATCCCTTTAACTGTATTGGAGAATTTTCCATTTACAACAACACATTGTCCCTATCCTTCAACCAGTTTTCTATACAATTGCAAAGGTTATCCCCTAGCCCCAATTTCCTTATTTTATACACCAGCCTCCTGTGTGGCACTGTATCAAATGCTTTTGTAAGATCTAGATATACTATATCTATTGCTTTACCATTATCTAGGTTGCTAATCTGTTCATAGAAGCTCAAAAGATTAGGTTGGCACAATCTATTCCTCATAAAACCATGTTTATTCCTGCTAATGAACTTATAATCCTGAATATAATACCTTATTATCCCCTCAAGTGCTTTAAAGTAATAGTAATGTCAAAAAAATACATCTACATCCGATTGTTCAATTACATTTTTTATAATGAATAGTATGTTCAGAAAATCCTTTATCTTCAAATTCAGCTTGAAAATCCAGTTAGAAGTTTCCTCCTCCCGCTGCTTTTTAGCACATTATGCAGACTTCCCTCAGATCCGAAAGCCATTCGATTGACCGGACTGATGACAATGAGGGACAGTTTTGTGGGTGTCAGTGTAAGGAAAACCCTGCCCCCCCTTGATGAAGGAGTCAGGTCAGGGGCGGACTGACCATCGGGCAATTCGGTCACTGACTGAGGGCCTGCGACCGAAAGGGGCCCGCCGCCACCAGAAATATTCTCTCCTGACCATCTCCCATTTATCTGCCTGCGGAGCTGGTGCCTGCTGCAGGCGAACTGCTCCATGACGTGGCGTAATAGGGGTCGCACCTGTGACCGGGCCCATCACACCAGGGGCCCGGCCACCCCCTACAACCCCCTCGCCACGCGCCTGCAGCAGCTATGTACCGGCGTTGCGACCGCTCTAGTAATACAGAGCGCTGGGAGATTACATCATTTCCCAGTGCTCTGCATTACTGAGAACGCGCAGGAGCTTAAGGAGGCACAGATCACTCTGCTAGGCCACCAGGGACTCAAGGTAGGGACATTATTGAGGGGCAATGTGAAGACTGAGGGGCATTGTGGAAGGGACATTGTGAAGCTTATCTATGGGTCAATGAGAAGATATGGGGGCAATGTGGAAGGGACATTGTGGAGATTGAGGGGCAATATGAGGATTGAGGGGCAGTGTGGAACGGACATGGTGAATATATGGGGGCAATTTGTAGATTGGAGATTAAGGGGCATTGTGGAGATTGAGAGGCATTGTGGAAAGGACATTGTGAAAATATGGGGGCAATGTGGAGACTGAGGGGCAATATGAAGATTGAGGGGCAATGTGGAAGGGACATGGTGAATATAAGGGGGCAATGTGGAGATTGGAGATTAAGGGGCATTGTGGAAAGGACATTGTGAAAATATGGGGGCAATGTGGAGATTGAGGGGCATTGTGGAAGGGACATTGTGGAGATTGAAGGACATTGTGGAGATTGAGGGGCACTGTGGAGATTGAGGGGCACTGTGGAGATTGAAAGACATTGTGGAGATTGAGGGGCACTGTGGAGATTGAAGGACATTGTGGAGATTGAGGGGCACTGCCGAGATTGGGGGGCATTGTGGAGATTGAAGGACATTGTAGAGATTGAGGGGCATTGTGGAGATTGAGGGGCACTGTGGAGATTGGGGGGCATTGTGGAGATTGAAGGACATTGTATAGATTGTGGTGCAGTTTGGAGATTGAGGGGCAATGTGGAGATTGGAGATTGAGGGGCAATGTGGAGATTGAGGGGCAATGTGGAAAGGACATTGTGAAGATTGAGGGACAATGTGGAGATGGGGGCATTGTGGAAGGAGCAGGTACTGGATGTCATGGGGGGGCTACTGCGTGGCCTAGAGGGGGTTATTGCATGGCCTTTGGGGTACTGGATGGCCTGGAGGGAGTGTACCGGATGGCCTGGAGGGGGGTACTGGATGGCCTGGAGGCCCCCTAGGCTAATCAATACCCCCAGGCCATACAATACCCCAGGACACCACACTTTTGCAAATTATATATGGAACAATGTATTTGCTACAGGCACAGCCACCAGACCAGACATCCAGCACACCCTCAAGCTATCCAGCCAGTAGCCAAGTAGCCTCCAACCAGCCAGCAAGAAGCTAGCCAGCAGTGTAAGGATAGTTTTATTTATTTATATTTTAAAGATTAATTTTATTAAAACAGGTTTACTTCTAAAATGGTGAGGAGTACCATAATTTGTGTAATGTGAATCTTCTGGATGGGAGGAGAGTGTGTGTGTGTGGGGAGGGTAGGTGTGCGGGGCTGAGGATGTAGTGGGAGGTGGGGCCAATAATGTCACGGGGAGGGACCAATGATGTCATTGGGCAGGGGGCCCAGACCTCTTTTTGGACCAGGGGCCCTGGGTCCTGTCAGTCCGCCCCGAGTCAGGTTTTTCCTTATTTTGGCTTTCTGATCTGAGGGGAGTCTGCATGATGTTCTTAAAAGGGGGCGTGAGGAGGTAACGTCTAACTGGATTTTCAAGCAAAATATAAAGGTAAAGGATTTCCAGAACATACTATTCATTATAAAAAATTAAATTGAACAATCAGATAAAGATTTTAAGCTTATAACTCAAAGTCTTTATTGACACTTTGAGTAAGAAGCGTTCACAGCCGTGAAAAGCGTTAGAAGTACTATTGGGTTGTATATTCTTCATAGTTTTGTTTTTATATATGCAAATTTTATATTTCTTATTAAATTTCCATATTTTTGGATAAGAAGAGTTGTGCTGTGTACCCTGTGTGTGTTGCTCCCAAGGAAAGACGGGTTTATTTTCTCCGTATGCTTGACAGTCAGCAACCATTAAGCTTAACACTACAATTGTGAGTACCCTCCTTTATTTCTGTTATATACCATTGTTGGAGATAATACTACACTATTGGGCACCATTCTGTCTCTTTTCTTGTTTTCTGTATGGTTGATCGCCTAGTGGAGAGCGATTATTGAAGGTGCTGCACATTGGAAATAGTGGATACCAGAATTACTGTTTTGGGGCATTATTATTAATCCCCTGAAGTGCTTTTGCTGTCTACCACTTATGTGGATGAACAGGAACTAATTTTGTGAGTATAACTCACTCTGGTGAATGGTGGAGGTTCTAACACCTTATTTTTTTCAACACAAGGGGCGCCTCTTTGTTTTTCTCCCCTTCCTTTTCTGCATCTTCCAGCACAGGACAACTCTGCAAACAAATGAGATTGACATGCCAGCAAAGACAGGTGGAACCACTTCACCTAGTTGGTGATGGAAAGGGTCTGCACTAAAACAGAAGACACTCCCCCTCTTCCTTCTTCTTTCCCCCGTGTCACTCTCTCACCAGCACCTTGTTGCGATCATTGATGGATACCTTTGGGTAATCAGCAATAATATCTTGTGTTTTTGCAGGGAATATTGCATAAGTGTGTTCGCCCCAACATTGTAATGGGATACACCAGCTTGAAGCTGGTGGATGAAATTGATGGATCTATCTGGCCACTGGCCACCAGTTTCTGTGCAAGGAAATAGTGGATGGCACTGGGGGTGGGGTCATGTGAGAAGTGGGGGTGTGGACTTGGGCAGAGCTAAGAGCACCTAGAGTGCCTTGACTAGGACTTCCTGGGATGTGAATCTGGAACATTCACATTAGAAAAACATTTGTGCATGGGCTTTAATTAGTAAAACTCTATATTTTTTTAAATTTACTGACCTACTCTTGGAGATGCAAAGACTTAAAATCGGGCACTTCCACGTTCTGCGGCACCCTGTATGTGCAACACAACGCCACAGGACTTCCCACCTCCCTCCCAGCTGAAGGCTCAGTAGCATGATAAACGTAGCTTGCTGTAACGATAGCCCACATAAATGCCACCATGAACAGAAGCGTGAACGTGCTCCCTGTTGCAGCTGGGAGGGAGTTGGGAAGTCCTGTGGCGTTGTGTTGCACATACAGGGTGCCGCAGAACGCGGAAGTGCCCAATTTTAAGTCTTCGTATCTCCAATAGTAGGTCAGTAAATTTTAAAAAACAACAACACTAATCGAGTTTTACTAATTAAAGCACATGCATAAAAGTTTTTCTAATGTGAATGTTCCCCTTTAAACTGTGCTTTTTACCCACTGAATGCTAGAGAGGTCTCCGATGCACTGTGAAGTAATGCATAGGAGACCTCTCTGGCATTTAATGGGTTATAAAGCTCTATTCAAGTGCATGGGAATATAGAATTTTTATTTGTCCCCTATTTTGCAGTTGGTGTCCTCGAATAACTCCAGTTTGCTTTTATAAATATGGGCATTTTATTCTTATGTATTAAAGCAAACTGGAACAATTCTAGAGCAAACCACAGGCATCGCAGAGGAGAAATAAATATTCCCCAAACTCTCATTTAAATGGAGCTTTTAACCCCTTGAGTGTTAAAGAGGTCTCCAAAGCATTGCTCTATAATATGCTGGACACCACTCCAGCAGTCAAATTAATTAAATAATTAATGAAGATTTCTATATCTGCCCTACAGTGCACATGGTTTGGCCCAGTATGGTTCCAATTCGTGTTTTTATGTAAGGGTCTTATGTATATGGAGTTATTCTGGAGTAAACCAACTGCACCATAGGGGACAGATGCAGATTCCTTCTATATTAAACTTGGGCTTTTAACCCCTTGATTGCCAGCAATGTGTAGCAATGCATATCAATGTATTGAAGACTGAGCATTCAAGTGGTTAAAAAGTGGGAATTTAGTATTTTCATTTTGTCCCCTATGGTACAGTTTGTTTACTTCAGAGTTACTCCAGTTTGCTCTTATATATTTGGGCCTTTGGTCCTTGTGGATAATGGTAAAATGGAACAGTTCTGGGGACAACTAACTATATCATAGGGCAGGGCTCAAAATTTCCACTCGCTACTAGCCAATGGCGAGTGAAAATTTAGACCTGGCGAGTAGAAATTCAGCCCTGGTGGGTATGATATGAATTGCAGTGGCGAGTAACTTTTCAGGTCTGGCTAGTAGCAAAGGACTTAAAATTATAAGCCCTGTCATAGGGGACAAATAAAATGTCCCAGAACAGTATTTTTAAACCTTTGAATACTAGAGAGATCCACACTACAGTGCTTTATGATGCATTGAAGCTTTGAAGATGTTAAAAGAACCAGTTTGAATTTAGAGGCTTTTTATGTGTCCCTTTATGACACCTCTGGCTAGGTGAATGATATTTCACTATTGCTTATCCAGTAGTTAAGTGGTGTGAACTTTCCATCACTGGCAGTGGTGTCAGAACTCTACCAGGAAACAAAAAGTGTGACCAATGTATATTGAGATCGACCACAATTAAATGCCTTGTTCTAAGGTATAGAAGCCTCTCAGATGCTGATCAACTCACATTTTCTCTCCCATTTGCCACTGCAAATTTCCATGTCCATATCAGACTGCCTGCCAAAAACAGACCCAAACTGTCAGGTAAATCCTCTCTGCACATGAGAAACAGCACAAACCCATATGAATGTTTCTGTCTGTGTGGGCCCCATTGCTGGGGTGCAGCTAATTGCCTCTAGGCACATGGACAGCAATGGCCCATGCCTGGGATACCAACTGTGGGAGACCTGTAAACAAAAAGTTTGATGAACGAATACCAAGACCAAGCAGAATTAAGTGTTTTGGTCTACGGAACAGTGGCCTCTCAGATGCTGCTCAACTCATGTTTTTCACTGTCCTGTGCCATTTCAGAGAGGACATTTCTATGTCCATATCAGACTGGTCCTGGCCACAGACAGTCCAGCTACTAAATGTCAGGCAAATCCTCTCTGAGAGAAACAACACAACTCTACCAGAAGTACAAGAGTGTGCTCAGGAGTAGAACCCTCACATGTTTCCAATAATTGGGCCATACAGCTGCAGTCTGCACTCGGTCATAGCTAGTACTTTGACCTTTCTTATCCTGTGGATTCTAGTGGCAGGCAGGTCTCATCACTATATACACTAGGATGAGTACACAGGGTGAGAAGCAGCAGAGTCTGCCACTGTCTATCTCAAATAACCACTAGATAAACTTTGGGAGTTAGAGGAAGTGGAGCAAGAGGAAATTCTACATTGCAAATAAACAAGAGGGCCCGTGAAAGGCATGGAATGCAGCATGGGTAATCAATTACTGGATCTCCGGTTGTTAGGGACTACAACTCTCACAATCCCCAACAGCTGGTGAACCAAGTGACTACTACTATACTCCAGTGTTCTAGTCATGTCCTTGATGAACATGTGTGTGTGTGTGTGCATGTGTGTGAGAGAGAATGAGAGACGGGGTATGTGTGTGTGTGTGTGAGAGAGAGACACAGTGTGCATGAGATAGTGTGTGTGTGTGACTGTGTTACAGTGTGTGTGAGAGTGTGTAACAGATTGTGTGGGAATCTGGGTATGTGTTTGTATGTGAGCATGTGTGTGTATAAAGACACATGCATACAAATTATAAAATATCTCTCTCACGGATATAATTCAGGTTGTTCCTTACATGTCACTTCTGTGGTAGGTCCTTGTTCTACCAGTCTGATTCTGGACTGGGATTATTTAGATCAAAGGTAAGGAACCTTTGGCTTTCCAGCTGTTAGGGACTACAACTCCCATCATCCCTAACTAACAATGAGATGGTTGGGTATAATGGGTATTGCTGTTTCAACAAATGTAATGGCTACTTACCGCAGTTCTAATGCTGGTTTTATTGATAAAAGTTAATATTTCTCATAGAGCTGCCCTTAGGAGTTTAGAGGCTAATGGATATAGAGCTGTGATTGGCAGTGTAAGAGCAGTGATCTCTAATCACGCTCAATTAAATGACTTTAATTCTTATCTCTCAATATAAACAGAACAAACAAGATTAAATAAATGCTCTGTGAACAGGATTTTAAGAATAAGTATACATATTTGTACCCTTCACACACCCTTGATAAAAGAGCGACACAATGTTAGGAGTGCCCTAAAAATCTAGACTACAAGATAGGGATGCCTTGGACAAATTAAGATTAACTCTTTCAGTGCCAGAGAGCTATACATGCAATATATTGGACGCTCTCTGGCATTCAGGACATTAACAACCAATACTGTAGAGTGCTAATTTTAAGTGGAACTATAAATTGGCAACAAACAGGTGATTTGACAGAGAGTTGAAAATCAATCATCGGGTTAGCATAGCCATTTTTTATTTAAAAGATAGTTTTCAATTATTTTGGTTTCTTATTTTTAAATTATTTGTATTAAATTAATTTATTGATTGATGGATAGATTGATTTTGTTCAGGAAACTGTTTGGTGAGCCTGGGACCCTTTTAGTTGTGTCACTGCTGGTAGTAGTTTAGTGCTCCTGGCATCCATACCATTCTTCTCCAGGGATCAGTAGCTATGAAAGAAATAGGAAACTCCAAGGTTTTCAATATGTCTTCAGATATAACAATTCAAAAAACACTATTTTTTTGTTTTTCTGTAGCTCCATCCAGGGTCACCGTAAGAAGTCGTGTGGCCCAGGACAGTAATAACTGGAATGGCCCCCCATTATAAGTAATGCCCTGCCCACTTAGTGACGCATCCACTGTTGTCATGAGCATATATAGGAAACAAGGGCACAAAGGGTAAAACAGGAAGGTAGGGGGGAAAGCCTGGAAACAGAGGGGCACATGGAACAACAGATAGGCAAATTAGGAGAAGAGAGGCACAAGAGGGGGCATGAGATCAGAGAGTTAAATGGGGCAAAAGAGATGCCAAAAAAGTAGAATAGGAAGGAAATGGTGCAAAAAGATTGTAACAATGAGCAAAGTTGGCCACATAGAAAGTAAAGGTCACATACGAGACAAAGGGAGCAAAAGTAGAAGGGCAGCTAATAAATGAATGATTAAGAGCAGCTTAACACCCACAACAATGCAGAGGCAGGGAGGGAACATGTGATATCAGGTCATCAACAAGCGACCTGACTTACAGCAGGGGGCTCCTCCTGTGGATGATGATGCTGTCAGGTTGCAAGCCCACCTGGAGGCTCCTACCCTTATTCAAAGGATCTCCACCCAAAAGGCAGCCTTGCAGAGGGCCCGGGTCATGCAGCAGCATCTATGAAAGGCCCAGCGCAGCTTCCCGTTATTATTAACTCTGCTACATACAGGCTCTATTGCTTGTTGAGGGGTCTGACACCAGGGCCCCCATTTTTGCCCAAGCCTGGGACGCAATGCCTTTGCCCCCTTTGGATGGTGGCCTCAACTTCATTTTCTGGAGATTTAATTGAAATCAAGTCTAGTAAAAAAAAAAAAAATTATACTCCTTTTTAAAAATTGAACTCTATGTATTTACAAGTTAATATGTAATTTGTCCTGCTTATTTTATTTCAGAAAAGAGTAATGGTACACAATGTAAAGTGTGACAAGGTAAGTTTACTGGGTTTTTTTACTCTTTAGGAATTAGGGGTGCGATGTCATAGAGCTACAAGTCTAAAACTAGAAACCCTAATGACAAGTCTGGCTTAATGTGGATAGCTAGCTATTAATTCTAAACTCTGTGATATTATTTGTGCTGCACCCTTTCAGTGGTAAGCCCTGTGGTATCCCTTTTGCAGCTCTCTTTCAAATAAAAATTGTGTGTCACTGTAACATTTGGAGGTTCAGATTGTGCAGTTGTGACATCATCCAACAGAAGCCAGCTGCACCCAGAGCCCAATAGGTTCTTCTTATGCCCTGGGGCAGGGGAGTTGCTATGTTCCAAAAACATCTGGGGCTTGCGTCCATGGCAAAATTCAACAGTGCACCCGCCGACCGTGGTAGTTATGATAACGCTGTACCATAGTGATACGTGATGAGAACCAGTGGAGATAATAAACCCCTGTCATACCGTTCATTTTTACCTCTTTACCCCAAAGCCTACGGTGTAAGAAGAAACATGGTATGAATCTCTCCACAATAGCATGTTCTCTGTTTCAGATCTGCTGCAGGGATGGGGACCCATGGGATTTAAAACACAATTTTTTAATGTTAATTTTGCTTTAATGATATGTAGGTGCAGTGGTCACCAGACCCCAGTATGTACAAATACATAAGATTGGTAGTGAACTGTGCAGGTTGTTAACATGTAATATATTTCATTGCCCACTGGCATAAAATATAGTGGGATGCACTGGGTGTGGTTCATTGGGTGTGGTTCACTGGGGTTATGGAAGGGCTAATTCCTTTCTGGGGGAGGGGGGTAGTAAGGACAAGAATGGGAGTCTTTTTATTAATACATATCTTGTTGTAGTAAGTGTGCACTTGCACACTGGCTCTGTTCCTTGCCTTGCACTTTTGCTTTAGCTTTCCCCATTGCTCAGCTTACCAGTTGCTCCTTTAGTAGTGCAGAAGCTCTGGCTTGCATTTCTGGCATTTCTTTTCCCTATGTACCCCAGTGTCTCCTCCTGGCACTCCATGGCTCTCAGCCCCTCCTCTGCTTGTATGTCATGGAACTCCCCTTCCTCTCTCCGAATAGTCTGTTTCTGTCTCTTATTCCCCATCCCCTATTCCCACCTCTCCGCTGCCAATGCCACCTAGTGTTCCTTTGTAGTATAGCATTCCAGTGATGTCTGTTGTAACAGGGGACCTGTACTTGAGGACCCACTGACACACTGCAGCTTGGTGCATGCTGAGGTTTTCTTCATCTTTCTGGGCACCACTCTTAAACTTTTTCTGAGGACACAGACCTCAGTGCAAGTTTGAAAGTGGCACTGATGAAAAAAACCACAGAATGCAATTCATTGCTGTGTGTCACTTGGAACTTCACATACTTGTTCCCTGTTCCTTGTAATAGTTTAGCTACTCCATAGTCTCTTTTTAGGGCTGTGTACTGACTTACTGGGGCTTGACACCCTTACTCCGGGAGGAGGGGAATTTGAGTGTTAGAGGGGAGATAAAATTTGCATCAGGGAGCTCCATTACTAGCTACACCACTGTGGTATTAGTTGTGCCATTACCTTTCATTTGTAATCTCTGTAGTATCACTTGTGTCACTCCCTTTCCATTCCAAGACCTGTGGAATTATGTATGTCACTAAGTTTCAAGTGTAAGTTCAGTGATATCACTTTGGTCACTCTTTTTCAGTGGCAATCTCTGTTTTATCAGTTGTGTCATTAACTTTTAATTGTAAGCTCAGTGGTATCACTCTTGCCACTCCCTTTTAGTTGTAAGCTCTGCATTATAATCAGTGTCAATTCTAAGCACTGACATGTGGGTCAGCGTGTCAATTGCAAGCTCTGTGGTAATGTAAACTAACTAACTGTACATAAAAACCTTACTAATGATGGCTTCTTTTAAGTTCTTTGTTTCATATAATTACTCCTCATATAAACTTATTGTGCAATATAATTGTCTTCACTTCTTTTCTTGCTCAATATATACATTCTCGACAACACTCCATACATCTATACTCTATATAGCTGCCTCTTTTTCTGTTTTTTCTTGCTAAAAATCCACACAAACACAGAAATGTGTGACTTATGTTTCTCATGATGATCACATGATCAGTTGAGTGTCTAGAAAATCATACTGTACTAGTGTAAAAGCCCATGTACATGGGCCAAGGTGAAGCCAATGTTAACCCTTTGAGTGCTAGAGGGGTACGCAATGCATTGCTTTGCAATGTTTTGCGTACCCCTCTGGCACTCAAAGGGTTAAAAGGCCACTACCTTACTTGCCTCACTCACGCGATGCAACCATGCGCAGTAGAGACTGGCCGAACGCAGGCACACTCTACTGCACATGACTGCATCGTGACAAACATCCTAGCGAATTATTATATAGGTTAGTCCTAGAACCTTTGATTAAACATGTTTTGGATATATGCAGAAAGAAAAGCTGAGCAATTTTGCAGCATCAAACTGCACTTTCAAGAACAAATAAAAAAATATCCACAAATTTATTTACATTGTGCTTTTAACTCTTTGAATGTTAGAGAGGTTGCCAACATATTGGATTGAGACCTCTCTATTATTCTTTTGCTTTCTGCATAGAGTGCTAATTTCCCTACCCAAAAAATGATTTATCTTGATTAGGGATCAATACAGTCTCAGAAACCTTGTGCTACACCTTGCAAAGGTGAAATTTGAAAATAACCATAAAACAATCTCCTTTTGCTCTGTTAAGGGCCAGTGTAATTGGATACAGATGGGATAAACTAAATGAAAGAATTTAGCAGAAATCTCAGCGGAATGGCTAATGGGAGAGAGACAGAATAGGAAATTAAAAATTATTCAAAGCAGATGGACCCGTCTTTGAGATTTTTTTCTCTCTTTTTTTCTTAAATTTATTAGAGCTGCTAAAAATTCTGTGCCTGTTTATTTTCCACTATGATGGAAAGTTAAATGCAGGAATGGAGGCATTGTCATTTTTATGAGGTTCGCCATCCGTCAAAATTTAAGGCCTGTTTGAAAAGGATTTATGGAGATTTCCATAAACCTCATTCATATTTTGCTTTTCTTTTTTTTTCCAGATGAGAGAGCAGGATTTTTTCTTTTACTGTAGTTAACAAACATACTTTATCACAGCTTTATTTAACATTAGAGGCAGTAGGTCCAGAGGTCCCTGTTTTGATGGGGCTCCTACGCCTACATTCAGAGTTATGGGTGTGGCCAGTGTATACCAGAGAGCAACTATTTGTTTATGGCATCTGGTTTATTTATAACTTTATATTCCCTATTGTTGAATGTTATTTAACCCCTTGGATGCAAAAAAGGTCCCATAACACACTGATTTTCAATGCCCTCCAGACCTCTCTAGGCACCAGGGTGGTTAAGAGCTTTTTTTAGTGTTTTTCTCAGGTTAAGGGTACTTTCTGTTCAAGGGAACAGTGGGTGGGGCTAGGGTTGGATTCATGTAAGGAGTGGAGGCGTGGCGTTGAGTAGGACCAAAGGAGAAAAGGGTTCCTTGCTTAAAGGGATAGTAATACTTTGTTTTATCTTTATGAAGAACGATATAAGTCTTATCTCTCAAACCTTTATGGCTTGAGAGATATTCACAAGCAAAGTTTCCCCTCCCGCCCCTTTTACCTAGTATAAGCCATCTCTTCTCAGATGTGGAATGCAGTCCATAGACCAGACAGATAACAGCAAGGGACAATCTTCTTTCTATGAAAACAATGAAAACCCTGCCCCCCTTGACAAGTTTTTCAGGTTTTTCCCTTATCTTAATTGAAGATTGTCCCTCTCTGCAGTCTACCTGGGCACCTCCCTTCTGCCCTGGCAGAGCAGTGTTACATCAGTGAAAGGGGCCGGAGGGGGATACTTTGTCATTGAATTACTCTTGAACTACAACTCTGACAGAATTGAAATAACACTCTCCAAAGTCCAAATACTATGATGATTAATTAGAGCTTTAAAGGGATAGTAATGTTTCATAATAAAAGCAGCTCTAATTAATCATCATAGTATTTGGACTTTGGAGAGTGTTATTTCAATTCTGTCAGAGTTGTAGTTCAAGAGTAATTCAATGACAAAGTGTCCCCCTCCCGCCCCTTTTACTGATGTAACACTGCTCAGCCCGAGCAGAAGGGAGGTGCCCTGGTAGACTGCAGAGAGGGACAATCTTCAATTAAGATAAGGGAAAAACCTGAAAAGCTTGTCAAGGGGGGCAGGGATTTCATTGTTCTCATAGGAATAAGAGTGTCCCCTTCTGTTATCTGTCTGGTCTATGGACTGCATTCCACACCTGAGAAGAGATAGCTTACACTAGGTAAAAGGAGCGGGAGGGGAAACTTTGCTTGTGAATATCTCTTAAACCATAAAGGTTTGAGAGATAAGACTTTTCTCATTCTTCATGTTTTTTTAATGCCTACAAAATAAAATACAGTTAAAACAAAGTATTACTATCCCTTTAAGATTGCCTGAGATGTAAATCCAACCAGGTTAGATGTTCATTTCCATACCGTCTGATTGTCTTTCTAAAAGCCAGACAGACTGTAATGTCTTTCAAGTAGCAATAACTCTATGCCCTGGGGAGCCCTAGGCTTGAAGCCAAGGCCACATTAGTCAATATTCAAATGTAGTCATGGGACACATTCCCCACCAAAATATGATTAGAAATGCATCAACAAGTTCTGACCACTCACCACAGAGGGTGATGCTCTTGGGAGAGATTAAGTTGGGATAAACTTTCCAACAAAATAAACTCTCCAAATCCCATGTTATTTTATGGAGTCTATGCACTCTCAGAATGGTTAAATCCAAACACAGGAATTGGAGAGTATCTCTTACTGGATAGTTTTTCTCACATTTACACACCTTAATGCATAATTGGGTTGTAATTGTTCCTATACAGACTTGCAGTGTGTAGATTTCATAAGCAGCACACGTTACAGGGGTGAGGTCTCAACCCTTGTCAGTGTAATGACAGCCCATGTCAACGACTAAGGGAGGGCAATTCAGCCTCCCAAATCCTTCATTCTCAAAATGTGGATTTATTGTATTAAATAAGAAAGGATGCATGTTTAACATAATATTAAAGAAGTGAATACGTGTTTTTAAAGGGATAGTAAAGTTTCATAATTAAAGCGGCTCTAATCAATCATCATAGTATTTGGACTTTGGAGAGTGTTATTTCAATTCTGTCAGAGTTGTAGTTCAAGAGTAATTCAATGACATAGTATCCTCCTCCCACCCCCTTTTACTGATGTAACACTGCTCAGCCAGAGCAGAAGGGAGGTGCCCAGGTAGACTGCAGAGAGGGACAATCTTCAATTAAGATAAGGGAAAAACCTGAAAAGCTTGTCAAGGGGGGCAGGGCTTTCATTGTTTTCATAGGAAGAATATTGTCCCCTGCTGTTATCTGTCTGGTCTAGCAACCAGATTCCACATCTGAGAAGAGATGTGGGCGGGGCGGGAAGGGAAACTTTGCTTGTGAATATCTCTTAAACCATAAAGGTTTGAGAGATAAGACTTACATCATTCTTCGTGTTTTTTTAATGCCTACAAAATAAAATAAAGATAAAACGAAGTATTACTATCCCTTTAAAGCCTTTAACGCAAGGTAACATTAGAAAAAGGATTTGAGTCCCTTTCAGATCACAAACTGCATTATCCTGTGGATGGCAAAAGTAGTCACACTCATATAAAACAGCAAGCTCTAAACTCAAGGACATGTTTCTCTCCTACTAGCTTTAATTTGGATGCTAAAAATATACACAAATAAATAGCAATTTATAGCAGTATTTGTACCATGAAATAAAATAAACAATGTGCTCTTAACCAATAAAGAAATTAGAAATGTTGTGAGTTGGCAATCTTAAATGTAATCCAAAATATTGTCCCAAAATTTAAGATTATATATCACAGGAGTTCTGCTTGCCTTTGGTGTCCACAGTTACACCTCCACACTCTAAGGCACAAATCAAAACACAGAAGGAAAGTGCAGAGCCATTGAGAGTAGCACCTGAATGGGAAATAAGGCCTGCCTTGTGAGCGGGCACTTAATTGAATTAAAAATAAAAGATAGCTCAGAAGTATCTAGAATGAATATTCATAGACCATTGTGGTTTCCTCCTCGCCAGGCACACACAAATATATCACCAAGAATATCAGAAGTTCTTCTTGCCAGGCAATGCTAGTATATCTGAAGAACACACTCAGGGGACAAAGGAGCCCTCTAAGGGTAATGATTTAGCAGCAAATGCCCCATGGGAGTATGACCCCACTTATGGAATAATGGTGGTAGAAAGCTCAATAACATGTATAACTACAGTAGTGAAGATGATCCCAGATGTCCAGAGGAACAAGTTTTGGAAGACAGAAAAATATTTAAAATAATTTATTCACACATTTCGTGAGACATACGTTCACTTCATCAGGGTTATGTTGTCATGATGAGGCCTTTAAGCTTTACATGATTATGGACCATAGCTCCTGGATTACTAATAAGTGAGAGTTTGGAACCTTATGCGTTTTAAATGCTTTGATACAAAAATGTGCATTTGAATAGAAATGCCCACTACTCTCCTCTTGGTTTTAAATGTTTCTCTATTTTGAAATGGTAGCTAGACCACTGCAGGGGAGCAGCTGGATCCAACTGTGTGGAGGTAGTTTCCAACTCCTCCACATGCACAAAAGCTTTTGTGGTCATGTCATTTATGTAAATGGGACTTTTAACCCCTGGTATATTAGAGAAGTCTGCAACACACTGCAAAATAATACTATGTAAAACAATGGGGGAGATGCACTAAGGCGTGATAAAGAAGTGATAAAGTGGAGATGACTAGTGATATCACTTCTCCAATTCCTATGTTATTCTATGAAGTCAATGCACCAGCACTGGAGATCTTAGTGCATAAGATCTATAGACTAACATAGGAAATGGGGAAGCGATATTACTGGAGAAGTCATCTCTGTTTATCACCTCTTTATCACACCTTAGTGCATAACCCCCAATGTGTTCCGGGCCTCTTTAGCATTCATAGGGTTAAAATCCCGATTGAAATCAATCAGAAGTTGGCAATTTTTTATTTGTTCCATATGATGCAGTTAGTTCATCCCAGAATTGTTCCCAATCTCTGGCTGTGTGCTACTGTTTCCTGCAGCTATCTCCCCCCATCTCCTCTTTGATTACCTCTTGTTGATCGCTTACTCCCTCTTCATAGTAATGCTGCTTCATTATTTTGTAGCATCAGTTACTAAGTGTCTATTACGTTACACACCTGCTGCCTGGCATCAGAAGAGGAGAATGGTTACAGTGTCCTTTGGAAAACTTTCATACACAAAGCAGGTTCCAGGCTTTAGAAATTACTGTCTGAATGTCAACCAGCATCATTGGTAAAACACCCTGGGCAATGGCAGAGGTATCTGTTTAGCAGAGCTGTCCAATTGGTGGCCCCCGGGGTTTTTTGAGGCATTTTGCTTGCCTGTGAACTCCATAGCTTTTAATATATTACATAGTTTTAGTAGGATTCAGTCTGCAACCTTATCGGTTTGCAAAACTCTGACCCACAGCATAAAAAAGTTGAACGCTCTATCATTTAAAGGGATAATAATGTTTCATAATAAAAGCAGCTCTAATTAATCATCATAGTATTTGGACTTTGGAGAGTGTTATTTCAATTCTGTCAGAGTTGTAGTTCAAGAGTAATTCAATGACATAGTATCCCCCTCCCACCCCCTTTCACTGATGTAACACTGCTCAGCCAGAGCAGAAGTGAGGTGCCCAGGTAGACTGCAGAGAGGGACAATCTTCAATTAAGATAAGGGAAAAAGCTGAAAAGCTTGTCAAGGGGGGCAGGGCCTTCATTGTTCTCATAGGAAGAAGATTGTCCTCTTCTGTTATCTGTCTGGTCTTACAACCAGATTCCACATCTGAGAAGAGATGGCTTACACTATGTAAAAGGGGCAGGAGGGGAAACATTGCTTGTGAATATCTCTCAAACCATAAAGGTTTGAGAGATAAAACTTATATCGTTCTTCATGTTTTTTTAATGCCTACAAAATAAAGATAAAACGAAGTATTACCATCCCTTTAATATTTAGAGATTAAAGCATTTTGCGATATGCAGAATCTATTTTTACGTAACCTTTATTTGCTGATAATGAACCTGCCAAAAACTCTTTTGTAAGTTTACTAAAGCATAATTTCAGTATTCGACCCTTCAAAGGATCCCCAATTGAACAATACAGTAGGTGTAAAAACTATATTTGTTTATTGATCATCGAAAAAATATTTAACCTCCAAGCAAATTAAGGGTATCTGGAGTTGACCAAATGAGGAAAATGGAGAAATAATTTATTGTGGAAGGGTGAATTTTTTTACATGACTCTGTATTAAAAACCAACACTTTAAAACAGTTTAACATATAAAAGAATATGTTCCTATCAAGTATCTTCTTTATTGTAGTTCTACTTATGGTGGTTACCTATTAGAATGGGAGTGCAGAGAACAATATGTGGGCTGCACAACACAAACTTTTAGGAAAAGAATTGGACAAATTAGAAGAAACTGAGAACAGGATTTTGAATTCCATATAATTCCTTTGAAGTACGGTTTGCACGGTGAGGAAAAAAAGATACAAAGCACGTTATCAGGTTATGTGGATTTGTGTGTCCTATTCTTGTTGTATACTCTGGTAGACAAGTTATTAAATAGCTGCGGAACACACGAATGGTTATCGTTCGGTATTGGTTTTCCACTTAATTACTGTTTAATCGTACTTTATTGAATCAAACCCATAATTGGAATTAAGGATAAGGGATTTTTGATTATGTATCATTCCTTTTTTGTAGACAGTTTGTTTTTTCTGCGTTCTTTTTTATATGATTTTACATATTTTTTATTTCTAAAATGCAAGCAATCAGATTTACATATTATTTGAATGTAATGTATATATAAATCTCAAAAATTCTTGACTCTATAAAGTAACGGGAAGTGTGTCCAATCTGGATGCTTAATTTGTAGATTGTTATGATACTTGACTTGATTGGAGGCTTACCTTTTTAAATGTTTCCATTGTAACACCAGCAGTTGTTATTTACTCCTCCTGAAGAAACAGCTGTTCCAGCCTAGAAACACAATGAGGGTTTTTATTCATTTTATTTATATTATTTTAATATGATATTCTTTGGTAATAAATTTATTTAAGAAGCACCGGTGTGGTTTTGCTGTATACAGTCACCCAAGCGGAAGTGGGTTTATTGCTTCCTGTCATTTTTCTTTAATGTGCAATTCTGTTTCAATCAGTGAGTAAAAATCATACCACTCTGTGCATGGTTGGTTTTATTATGTGGTTTGGATGAGCACACTCTGCATCATGTTCCTTTTGTCTCTTTGCTGGACCTCTGTAAGTTGGAAAGTGAGAAGGATGCAGCTATCCCATGAATACCCAATAGAAAAGACTGTGTGGGAGCTGATGTATCTCCCATAAATGGCTAGTCATAAGATCAGTGACCATCTTTAAAAGTAAGTAGCCATTTGGAGAAGCATCTCATTTTAAGAGCTCTAATCTGTTGATACAATACATAGGGTACCCCTGCTCTCTGTTGTTCTTTGGCACACTCCCTGAATGCAACCTGTCCAGAGAACAACTGGACAATAATGCTTATTAATTCAAGTAACTCTAGCTTCCCCTCTTTGACTGTCTGCCTCTATGACAAGCTAGTATCAAAATGTTAGCAGATTTTTCTATCTCTCACAAGCACAAACTTACTATGTGCAGTAAAATGAAAATGAAAGGCAGAAAAAAGTAGAAAAGCTGCCATTTCCGTGGGAATTTCTCTTTTGGAGGTGAAAACTTTCACTCATCCTTACTTATGACCTTTGCAAGTCTTCTCTGTGGGAGCTTCTAGTTTTTAAAGGATTTGCATAATTTTTCCTATTTATCAATTTATTCCACCCTCCAGTGGAAAGTGGTTTTAGCAGCCTAAGAAGATGGAGAGAGGCAACTTTTCTCTGGACATGTCAGTAATTAATTATGCAGGTTTTAGCTGACCAAGTCAGAGAATAAAGCTTTGTTGAGATGAAATTCCCCTTCTGCTATATTAAACAGCTCTAAAACTATTAACCTGTTTGGAAAACAGAAAGCACAAGGTAAAGACAGATCAGATATATTTATTTAGAATAAAAGCTTTCTAGGTAACAGGCCAACTTCAATGTGTCCTGTTACACGTTAAATACTGTGTTTCTCAAGACGACTGCCTAATTTGTTTCAGAAAACCCCACTTGACTCACAGCACTGACAAGTAAATAAAGTCCCTTTATATGTACTTTCTATTATCTTTTGATTCTGAATGAATGCATGAACTGATTTTGAATGAATCAACGGGCCCGTCACTCCAAGGGCCCAGTTGCCTCCTACGACCCCACTGCCTGCAACATTCCCCTTCTGGCAGTCTAGTAATGCAGAGAACTGGGAGATGATATCATCTCCCAACGTTCTGCATTATGAGAGGACCACGCGGGAGCTCCACCTGCATAGAGGTCTGTGCGGAAGGAGGCACAGACCTCTCCTGACTCCTGCCAAGCCACTGGACCACCAGGCAGGTAGGAGATGGGCAATGTGGAGATGCAGGGCTAGACTGGCCCACTGGGATACTGGGAAATGTACAGGTGGGCTGCAGCATCTGGGGCCGCGCTGTGCAGCCACTACTGTGTCTTAATTTAATTTCAGGGGCCCACGACCCCTTAACATTGCTCTGGACTGGGCCCCCAGGGCGGCGCTGCAGCAGAGTGGCACAGCGGAGGGGTGCTGAAACGGGTGAGCTGCAAAAAACATTTTTTTAATAATGTGCCACAGTGCCTGTTTTACATTGAGTTCTATTTTCTGTAGGTAGTGGTTATGCTGGGTCCTGTGCAGTCTTCTGATTCCAGCGTGAAGCTGATAATTCTACACTGCCTCCACATGTAATTCCAGGTGTACTGAGGTGACCTCAGTGAACCCGGAACTGAAGTACATGTGGAGACAGTGTGGAGCCATCATATTCAAACTGAAACGGAAGACTGAGCAGGACTCAACATAACTACTACAATCTGGAGACTCCAGCTGCATGGTAGAATCCAATACATTTTTTTCCAGGGCTGCTTTGTATTTCCAGTCCAGCCCTGTGGAGATGGGGGGCAGCGTGGTGGCAACGTGGAGATTGGGGGCAACAAGGAGATTGGGGGCAATGTGGAGATGGGGGGGGGTGGCAATGTGGAGGAGGCCAGTGGAGATGGTCATTGGGGGGGCCAATGTGGTTGAAGGGACAATGACAGGGGGGGCCCATGGCAGTCCTTGCACCAGGGACGGTTGGCTTCTAGTTACTCCTCTGAATGAATGCATTGTAAATATGCTCAGAAAGGAATGAGAATAGTGCCTGCCTGCCCCTTGGGACATATGTGGGTGATTAAAGCCTTGCCCTGTGGTTGTCATTGTCATAGTGTCCAGCTCCATGGCTTGCTGTTTTGCCAAGTGCTGGACAGAGTATGTTTCCAATCCCACCCACCTTCTGCACGGTACATTCCAAACATATCACAGAACATTCCCACACAATGCAGGATTGATGATGGGGCTCAAACAATTAGACAGTTTAGCCTGAATGCAAACGACAAACAAGGATGACTGCAAGGTATTCCTATTATTGGGTATAGATATAATCATGAACATATAGATATTGACCACTGAAAAGAACCGGTTAGTAGTGTTGAGCGAGCATGCTCGGCCGATGCTCGGATCGGCTCGAGCATCGCTCTGCTCGGCACATGGCGGTACTCGTACGAGTACCGCATGTGCTCGCCCGCCATGTTCGGGTCTCCTCCCCGCACGTTTTGCGGCTGCTGCGCAGCCAATAAACGTGCAGGGAGGCTCTGACATCGGTGTAATGCCAGCAGCCATGTTGGCTGCTGGCATTACACTGATTGGCTGGCCAGAACCCGTGGTCGGGTGCTGTATAGCACCTGACCATCGAGTTCGGCTCAGTCTGAGCCAGGGAGAGCTGAGGATAGGAAGGGAAAGGCAGTGTAGGGAGGAAAAAAAAAAATTGTGACAAAAAAGAACCAAAAGTCCTTTTTAGGACTACTGTGTGTGGGGGCAGCAGGTTATTTTGTGTGGGGGAAAAAAAAAAAAAAAAAAAAAAAAAAATATATTCTGTTTAGTGTGAAAAGTTGCAGATTAGAGCACATTCTGTTTAGTGTGCACAGTTGCAGATTAGAGCACATTCTGTTTAGTGTGCAAAGTTGCAGATTAGAGCACATTCTGTTTAGTGTGCAAAGTTGCAGATTAGAGCACATTCTGTTTAGTGTGCAAAGTTGCAGATTAGAGCACATTCTGTTAAGTCTTCAAACTAAAATATCAAAGTCACGTATTCCATTCAGTGTGCGTCGCCGCAGTTTAGCAGCACATTCTGAGTACTGTGCAGAGTTGCAGAATAGGAAGAAATACTGTTAAGTCTTCAAACTAAAATATCAAAGTCACATATTCCATTCAGTGTGCTTCGCCGCAGTTTAGCAGCACATTCTGTGTACTGTGCAGAGTTGCAGAATAGGAAGAAATACTGTTAAGTCTTCAAACTAAAATATCAAAGTCACATATTCCATTCAGTGTGCTTCGCCGCAGTTTAGCAGCCTATTCTGTGTACTGTGCAGAGTTGCAGAATAGGAAGAAATACTGTTAAGTCTTCAAACTAAAATATCAAAGTCACATATTCCATTCAGTGTGGTTCGCCGCAGTTTAGCAGCACATTCTGTGTACTGTGCAGAGTTGCAGAATAGGAAGAAATACTGTTAAGTCTTCAAACTAAAATATCAAAGTCACATATTCCATTCAGTGTGTTTCACCGCCGTTTAGCAGCCTATTCTGTGTACTGTGCAGAGTTGCAGAATAATAAGAAATACTGTTAAGTTTTCAAACTCAAATATTAAAGTCACATATTCCATTCAGTGTGTTTCACCGCAGTTTAGCAGCCTATTCTGTGTACTCTGTACAGTTGCAGAATAATAAGAAATACTGTTAAGTTTTCAAACTCAAATATTAAAGTCACATATTCCATTCAGTGTGTTTCACCGCCGTTTAGCAGCCTATTCTGTGTACTGTGCAGAGTTGCAGAATAGGAAGAAATACTGTTAAGTCTTCAAACTAAAATATCAAAGTCACATATTCCATTCAGTGTGTTTCACCGCCGTTTAGCAGCCTATTCTGTGTACTGTGCAGAGTTGCAGAATAATAAGAAATACTGTTAAGTTTTCAAACTCAAATATTAAAGTCACATATTACATTCAGTGTGTTTCACCGCAGTTTAGCAGCCTATTCTGTGTACTCTGTACAGTTGCAGAATAATAAGAAATACTGTTAAGTCTTCAAACTAAAATATCAAAGTCACATATTCCATTCAGTGTGTTTCACCGCAGTTTAGCAGCCTATTCTGTGTACTCTGTACAGTTGCAGAATAATAAGAAATACTGTTAAGTCTTCAAACTAAAATATCAAAGTCACATATTCCATTCAGTGTGTTTCACCGCCGTTTAGCAGCCTATTCTGTGTACTCTGCAGAGTTGCAGAATAATAAGAAATACTGTTAAGTTTTCAAACTCAAATATTAAAGTCACATATTCCATTCAGTGTGTTTCACCGCAGTTTAGCAGCCTATTCTGTGTACTCTGTACAGTTGCAGAATAATAAGAAATACTGTTAAGTTTTCAAACTCAAATATTAAAGTCACATATTCCATTCAGTGTGTTTCACCGCAGTTTAGCAGCCTATTCTGTGTACTCTGTACAGTTGCAGAATAATAAGAAATACTGTTAAGTTTTCAAACTCAAATATTAAAGTCACATATTCCATTCAGTGTGTTTCACCGCAGTTTAGCAGCCTATTCTGTGTACTCTGTACAGTTGCAGAATAATAAGAAATACTGTTAAGTTTTCAAACTCAAATATTAAAGTCACATATTCCATTCAGTGTGTTTCACCGCAGTTTAGCAGCCTATTCTGTGTACTCTGTACAGTTGCAGAATAATAAGAAATACTGTTAAGTTTTCAAACTCAAATATTAAAGTCACATATTCCATTCAGTGTGTTTCACCGCAGTTTAGCAGCCTATTCTGTGTACTGTGCAGAGTTGCAGAATAGGAAGAAATACTGTTAAGTTTTCAAACTCAAATATTAAAGTCACATATTCCATTCAGTGTGTTTCACCGCAGTTTAGCAGCCTATTCTGTGTACTCTGTACAGTTGCAGAATAATAAGAAATACTGTTAAGTTTTCAAACTCAAATATTAAAGTCACATATTCCATTCAGTGTGTTTCACCGCAGTTTAGCAGCCTATTCTGTGTACTCTGTACAGTTGCAGAATAATAAGAAATACTGTTAAGTTTTCAAACTCAAATATTAAAGTCACATATTCCATTCAGTGTGTTTCACCGCAGTTTAGCAGCCTATTCTGTGTACTCTGTACAGTTGCAGAATAATAAGAAATACTGTTAAGTTTTCAAACTCAAATATTAAAGTCACATATTCCATTCAGTGTGTTTCACCGCAGTTTAGCAGCCTATTCTGTGTACTGTGCAGAGTTGCAGAATAGGAAGAAATACTGTTAAGTTTTCAAACTCAAATATTAAAGTCACATATTCCATTCAGTGTGTTTCACCGCAGTTTAGCAGCCTATTCTGTGTATTCTGTACAGTTGCAGAATAATAAGAAATACTGTTAAGTCTTCAAACTAAAATATCAAAGTCACATATTCCATTCAGTGTGTTTCACCGCAGTTTAGCAGCCTATTCTGTGTACTCTGTACAGTTGCAGAATAATAAGAAATACTGTTAAGTCTTCAAACTAAAATATCAAAGTCACATATTCCATTCAGTGTGTTTCACCGCCGTTTAGCAGCCTATTCTGTGTACTCTGCAGAGTTGCAGAATAATAAGAAATACTGTTAAGTTTTCAAACTCAAATATTAAAGTCACATATTCTGTGTAAGATGAAGAAGGCGGGTAAAAAGGGACGGGGAAGTGGACGTGATCCTGAAAGTTCAGGGCGCGGGTCAGGACGCGGAGAAACTGTGCCTGGTGCCAGAGCACAAGAAAGAAAGACATCCACCATACCTAGCTTCATGTGTAATTTTACAGGGCGTCGCAGGACATCACTCTCGAGGTCCGACCACTGCGAACAGGTGGTCGGTTGGATGACAGCTGATACTGCTTCCAGTCGGTTAAGCACCACCCTGTCTTCCACCAAGTCCACTCTCAGTAGCCAAGAGTCTGGTCAACATAATCCTCACTCTGATCATCCTTCCTCCCACCATACACGGTCTGGTCAAAGAAGTGATCCCACACTGGGATATAGTGAGGAGCTCGTCTCATCACCAATCCTTCATTTGACCCTCTCTCCAAGCACGCTTGCAGAGGAACATGACATCTTGTGCCCTGATTCACAACCTCTAGAGGCTACCCAATCACAAGAAGATGACAGATGTGAACGGCATTTAAGGTCAAAGGAAGTAGTGGATGATGATGATGATGATGAGACACAGTTGCCATTAAATCAACCACTATTTCCGTCTCAAGACCTTGTTGAGGAGAATGTTATACAGTTGTCAATGACTGAGTATGTGGTGGGATCAAGACTTGAGGAGGATGATCAGAGTGAGGAAGTGGAGGAGGACTTGGTGGACGATGAGGTGACTGACCCCACCTGGGAAGGTGTAGAGCCGAGCGATGACAGCAGTCCTGAGGGTGAGCCATCTGCAGCACCGCAACAGGCTGGAAGAGGCAGTGGTGTGGCTACAGAAAGAAGGCGGACCGCACCAAACCGGCCCGCAAATGTTCCACGGAGCACCCCCTTGCGTAAATCTACCTTGCCAAGGGGTAGGTGTTCCGCGGTATGGCGTTTTTTTAAGGAAAGTGCGGACGACAAAAGAATTGTAGTTTGCAACCTGTGCCACACCAGAATGAGCCGAGGCATGAACACTAGAAACCTCACCACCACCAGCATGATCCGACACATGGCATCCAAGCACCGTAATAAGTGGGAGGAACGCCCGGATCGCCAATCTGTGTCTGCAGGCCACACCACTGCCTCCTCTTCCCCTGTTTTCGGTGCCGGCCAATCGCCTGTCGAAGGCGCAGGCCCGCATACCTCCCGCCCTGCACCTGTACCATCTGAAGCACCATCAGCGACCACATCCACTTCCCTGTCCCAGCACAGCGTCCAAATGTCGTTACCCCAGGCATTTGAGCGCAAGAGAAAGTACCCAGCCACCCACCCACAGGCCATAGCACTAACCTCACACCTTTCAAAATTACTGGCCATAGAAATGCTGCCATTTAGGCTTGTGGACACTGAGTCCTTCCGCAGCCTGATGGCAGCAGCTGTCCCTCGGTACGCGGTCCCCAGCCGCCACTACTTTTCCCGGTGTGCCATCCCCGCATTACACCACCATGTGTCCCGTAACATCACCCGTGCCCTGACCAACGCAGTTACTGGGAAGGTCCACTTAACGACTGACACATGGACAAGTGCTTGTGGCCAGGGACGCTACATTTCCCTGACGGCACACTGGGTGAATGTCGTGGAGGCTGGGAGCGACTCGGACCCTGGGATGGCACGGGTGCTACCCACGCCGAGGATTGCGGGCCCTACCTCCATCAGGGTTTCCACCAGCACCTACGTTATTGGCTCCTCCTCCTCCGTTTCCACCTCCGAATTCTCTACACACACCGCCACTCCCCCATCAGCCAGTAGCTGGAAGCAGTGTAGCACTGCAGTGGGGAAGCGTCAACAGGCCGTGCTGAAGCTGATCTGCCTTGGGGACAAACAGCACACGGCCTCAGAGCTGTTGCAGGGGATTAGTCACCAGACCGAGCAGTGGCTCTCGCCACTCAACCTGCAAGCAGGCATGGTTGTGTGTGATAATGGGCGTAACTTGGTGGCGGCTTTGGAGCTCGGCAAGCTCACACACGTACCATGCCTAGCGCATGTATTTAATTTAGTGGTGCAGCGATTTCTAAAAACCTACCCCAATGTGCATGATCTCTTGACCAAGGTGCGCCGCGTGTGTGCACATTTCCGTAAGTCATCAACAGCTTCAGCCGGCCTGTTGAAGCTGCAGCAGCGCTTACAATTGCCAGCTCACCGGCTGCTGTGTGACGTGAGCACGCGCTGGAACTCCACCTTCCACATGTTGGCCCGGCTTTGTGAGCAGCAGAGGGCAGTAGTGGAGTACCAGCTGTTACACGGTCGTCGCCTCTCCGTTCAACTTCCTGTAATCAGAAGTGAGGAGTGGGAATGGATGTCAGACCTCTGCGAGGTTTTACGCAATTTTGAGGAATCGACACAGATGGTGAGCGGCGATAACGCTATTATCAGTGTAACCATCCCACTTCTGTGTCTACTGAAACGCTCGCTGCTCACAATTAAAACCGACGCTTTGCATGTGGAAGAGGTGGAAATGGGGGAGGAAGAGCTTACACAAGGTGATAGCCAGAGCACCCTCACTTCGTCTTCTCAGCGACAATTGGAGGAGGCGGAGGAGGAGGAGGAGGAGGAGGAGGAAGACACGGTTGCCTCCGCTACAGAGGGTAGCCATGGAACTTTAGTTCCATCTCTTCAGCGTGGGTGGGCAGAAGAGGAGGAAGAGGATGAGGATATTGAGAGTCATCCTCCTGGTGAGGACAGCGAAATCTTGCCTGTTGGTACTCTGGCACACATGGCTGACTTTATGTTAGGCTGCCTTTCCCGTGACCCACGCGTTGTACGCATTTTAGACAACACGGATTACTGGGTGTTCACCCTTCTGGACCCCCGCTACAAAGAGAATTTCTCATCTCTCATTCCTCCGGTGGAGAGGACAAGCAAAATGTTGCAATACCAGAAGGTTCTTGTCGAAAAATTGCTCCAAAATTTTCCATCTGACAACGCTGGCGGCAGAGTACGTGCTACCTTGGCCAACCGAGAAGGGGAGAAAAGGGGAGCACACAGCAGTTCCGAGAAAGGCAGGGCAACACTCTCCAAGGCGTGGGACACCTTCATGACACCCCGCCAGCACCCTCACCCTGATGCTCAGCCTAGTGTCACAAGGAGGGAAAAGTTTTGGAAGATGGTGAAGGAGTACGTAGCAGACCGTGTCAGCGTCCTCAATGATCCCTCTGTGCCTTACAACTACTGGGTGTCCAAGCTGGACACGTGGTATGAACTGGCACTCTACGCCTTGGAGGTGCTGGCCTGCCCTGCCGCCAGCGTTCTGTCTGAGCGGGTATTTAGTGCTGCTGGTGGCATCATAACAGATAAGCGTATCCGCCTTTCCACCGACAATGCTGATAGGTTGACACTTATAAAAATGAACAAGGCCTGGATTTCCCCTGACTTCTCCACTCCACTGGAGGAAAGCCCCGGGGGAACATAAAGTCACTTTATATATGTTATTTACAATGATGGGAATACTCTGTATTCCCATTCACCCCTTCCACCCAAAAAACGGGTATATGGTTGACTCTTAATCTTATCATCCTCCTCCTCCTCTTCCATATGCCCTGGATATAATTTTTATATAGGGCCAGCTCACCAGCGGGCCCTGTGATATAATTTTTATATAGGGCCAGCTCACCAGCGGGCCCTGTGATATAATTTTTATATAGGGCCAGCTCACCAGCGGGCCCTGTTTGCCAATTTTTATATAGGTCAGCTCACCAGCGGGCCTTCTCATATAATGTTTTATTGGGTCAGCTCTCTAGCGGGCCCTCTCATATAATGTTTTATAGCGTCAGCTCACTAGCGGGCCTTCGCATATAATGTTTAGGATGGTCAGCTCTGCAGCAGACCCTCACCCATAATGTTTTAGATGGTCAGCTCAGCGCACGTTTCCCTCTTAATCATGGCCTCAGTTCAATAAAATCAAGGAAATTTTTGGGAGAATTTGCCTCTGTGCACGTTTCCCTCTTAATCATGGCCTCAGTTCTGAAAATCAAGGAAATTTTTGGGAGAATTTGCCTCTGCGCACGTTTCCCTCTTAATCATGGCCTCAGTTCTGAAAATCAAGGAAATTTTTGGGAGAATTTGCAGATGATATACAAGTAAATATACAGCAAATATTGTTTGGTAACAATTTTTCGCCTAAAGTCGTTTTTATTTTCCTTTTTGTGTGTTTTATGGTCAGTCTGTAAAAATGGCGTACTACGGGCGAAAGATCGTTCCCAGCAGCGATGTTGGAGTCCAAGGTGCATCCAGACATCCTCCCTATGCTGTCCCTGAACCATTTCTGTAGTGTTTCCATAATTTTCTGCCCTTTTCCTATGGACCAGGCACCCTCCCCTCATCAGAGCAGGGGGTGCCTGGTGTAATGCTCGAGTCCTCCCATTGACTTCAATGGGGCTCGGGTGTTCGGCCGAGCACTCGAGCCTCAGGGGGTGCTCGGTCAGAGCACCCGAACACCCGAGCATTGGGGTGCTCGCTCATCACTACCGGTTAGCATATCTAGTCTGCTGATTAAATATCTTAACAAGCATATAATCCACTATTTCAGGCTAGCCTTATGTCTATACCAGTCTTTGATCAGTTTCCACTCTATATTAGTGCCTACCATTACTATGGGAAGGCTCTTACATGCATTTATTAGCCTTTGTGAAAAGTAGTACTTAATCTTGCTGCCCTTAAATCTTCCATCCTTTAACTTCAAATGATGACCTCTGTTTCTAGCTTTCTTCACTCTTACCATTGTTACAAACATATTCTTGTAAAACTTTTTTATGCCTGCAAAAACAACTGTTTGATAATTTAATATCTGATTATTTCTGTTATACTTAATTTCCTTATTTCTGTTCTTATAATATTAGCAAACATAAACAGAATATATTTTACATAAAATGCACATGTGTGTGATGCACACACTGGTGTTTGTTTAGAAAGGAGGCAATCACATGGTTATGGTGATTGTGCCTCTCAGATTGAATGCAGTATCAATGAAGTTTACATGTACTGTACTCTTTATCATTTTGTCATTTAGAGGAGTGTGTTTTTCATTATGATTTAAGTGTGCAAGTATGATAGTTTTTATCTGTCACCAAGGTTAAGCTACACCCACCCCAGCTCAAGTATGTTGGCCAACCCCCTTTGGTATCATGCTCCCAGTGCTCATGATATGAGACATCCTTGGCCCAGAATGAATGGGTACAAATAATTAACAGAATCTGGAATGATGGCATTAAGGATATTTACTGTACTGTTATAGTGTACAGGAAAGAGGGCAACATTTTGTTCTTTACTTGGGTCTTTTTCTATCCAAAAGGGACACATTACGTTTTTATTTGTTGCCCAGATTGAAAGCTATAGTTTATAATGATATTGGAGAAAACTTTTGGTTACAGTCACTGATATAATTTAGATTTGAGTAAAGTATTCAGATTAAATAAAGATAGCTTTTGTAAGGTTCAGATCAGGAAGCACCTTTGTAAGCTGCTAGTTAAAATTGGTAAGGAAGAGGATCCTGCCAAGAGGTGACAAGCAGCTATTAATTTGAATAACAAATGAACGACAAGAGACAATACAAACTTTATTGTTGGGTAGGCAAGATGTTGGAGACGCAGGCTAGAGGGCAATGCTGGGGAGCATAGGCTGCTCTAGAGAATTGCCTTGCTGCAGCCAAGGCCAGGATAAAGGTGCAGGCCACAAAGCCTGATAGAAGGATGACACCTCTAGATACAGACAGCTACTCACTGAGAAAGGAAACAGAGAGAACCTACCCACAACTATATTTAACTCTGTTGCAAACACAGGAACATAACATAAAATGG